>CM065591.1:442603787-442997584 GCA_033119425.1 Bufotes viridis | reverse complement strand
AGGGATAGCCTTCTTAAGTGCAAAAGGGTGTGAACTGGAAAAATGCAGCACACTGTGTGTCTGTTCCTTTTCGGTATAAATCAGTGTGTAAATTACCCTCTGCATCTTTAAAGACCAAGGTGTCTAAGAAGCTCACCTTGGTCTGATCATCTAAAATCGTGAATTTAAGTTCAGTAAGCACCCTATTAAGACGATCAAAGAAGACCAGGAGTGACTCGAGTAACACACGGTTACTGACTGACTAAGTCTGACTCCTATCTCTCTAAAATCCTTCTCTCTATCTATTTGTTGTAAGTCTATCCATTCTCTTCTCCTCTCTATGTAACACAGTCACAGGCTTTAATCCACTATCTACCTGTATTTTTTATTTTATTATTTTTACTATTTTATTATCTTTCATTTTCTGTCTGACATCCTCTCTCTTCTAGATGTATCAAGCAGGTTAGGCTGTTTTATAGTGGCTATGGCGTTAGGGGAAGTCCTCTGGGCCACTGTCAAATGTTATGGGGTCCTTCTCTGTCTTTTGATCTGTATAATCGCAGCCGCCATTTTGAGTGATTCGTGTGAGACTGTAATCCGAAAAGTTTGGAAAATTCATAACAAATGTGATTCACGGCAAATCGATTACCTCATCTCTTTATTCACTATACTATTTTCATTTTTAAAATCATATCTACTCGCTTTTTAACATCCCTATCTCATTTACTTTTATAGCGATTGATAAATCTTGTATGCAAAGTAAAAATGTTCAATTCAGGGATTGGGGTCGACCAGTTTCTCTTAGTTCTCTTCATCAGGACACTGTGCAGCACACTTATATAGGCACTGCTTGATATTATCATGACTCTGTGCACTATGTATCTGCGTACTGCAAGCATTATCTAACTTGACCATGTTTGGCAGTAGTTATATGGTGATTGGATAAAGGATTCATCTAGCCACTGAAAACAACTGTCCAGCCAGGAGTTCAAAATGTGTCAAATATATCTTTAGGGCGTAATAACTTGTTTTTTATCTTCATCACTTGCTTTCTAGCTCAGCTTTATTATGTCAAAGCTGGGAACTGTGACTATAGCTTAGCTACCTTGCCTACAGGAAGTAAGAGGAAGTCTGAGACACACCTCCGCTCTCATCACTGGTTCAGGCTGCTGCACACTCCCAGCTTTGCATTTTTAGATTGTCTGCTGCTGTGTATGTAAGGGGAACTTGAGTAAAATGACACAAATGTTATTTAAATTTATATAAATTATTATATAAAGTATATAAAATATTGATAAAATGATGTAGGGAACGATATGTCTCCTCTAGATTTATACACATAAAGAGGATACAAAGAACTGAACAGAATTCTCCAGATAACAAACTAACCTTACAAAAGGACAATATATTGATTAACCCAAGACCTTTAATTATGTGAAATGGACTTTCCCATGAGGCAGAGTCAGCTTTAACATTTGGCGTTTAGTACAACATATCGAAATATTTTGTATGGTTTTGCTCTGGTCTACACAGATTATCTGAAGATAATCCCATGTTTTCTTGCTGCTAATAATTCCCATTCAGTGTTATAATAAGTGATTGCTCTAGAAAGGTCAATCTCAACCAACCGGTTCTTAGTAAGATATCAAGTACCTCTTTGAGAATAACTGGAATAACCAGAGTATTCATTTTGAAAGTCAGTCTGTTTGTTTAAGTCTTAAGTAAAAAAAAAAAAAATTCTAAGCAATTTTCACAGCACTGGTCTTTACAGGTATGGATAGCCTAAGTAATTCTGTGCAAATTCTCATAAAAACACCACCAAAAAGTAAAAAAGACCCAGGATTCCCCACCACCGCCAGCCCTGCTAGCTATCCATACACTGTTTCTGTGTAATAAAAGTGACAATGACATCTATATTGTGGATTGTTAGGCCTCATACACATGCGCTGGAGTACATATAGAGGAGGAGGGGGTGGAGCTGAGCTATGACTACCGCCTGTTGTCGATGTTGGATCCCATGTTATACCGTATATATAGGTGTTACCTTTCATTGTACTCTTGCCTGTGATGATAATAAAATGACTTCTGAAAAGTGATCAGTAAACTGGATTTATCAGCAATCTCGCTTATGTGTTTCTCAAAATGTGTAAGCAACTTTACTGACCTATAGATTTTAACATGGAGAAAATAAAGTTTGCAATTATAACTGTGTGTTTGCTGGACTTTTACCAGTGATAGTGGCAACATATCAGAATTCATTTCTATATATATATTGTAGGAAGGCACAAGGGACCATCATAGATGGGAGATATGTGTTACCGAGGTTCTTGGCCTCGGTGAAGTAGGAGCCAATAATATATGTGTCAGCAGCAGTAGCTGACTGACAATTTGGTTAGTTAGCATAGCTGAGAAAGCTAATCCGGGACGGCTCTTAGTGGGAGTAGTCATAGTGCTGGGTGGGTGACTACTCCCCACGGTCCAGGCCGGGTTTTGACCGGCTTACAAAAGTCAGCCAGCAGAGTCAGGTGTGTGTGTTCACCTGGCTGACGGTGGAGCTCTGCATGGTGGTGAGTTTTGGAGCCGAGTTAAAGCCGGAGGGTCTCTGCCGAGAGACAGAGGACCAAAGCAAGGTCCCCATCCATTCTGTGAGGATTACGGTACTGTGCCCTAAACAGAACTATGTGATTTTTGCAGAATCTGGATTGTATTGTTTTTTTAAGTGTTGGCTGAAGCAAGCTGACCACTGACGTCTGTTGTATTGTTGTGTGCCAACAATAAAAGACATTTATTACTTCGATTTCCACCACTAAAAGACTACTGTGTGTTTATCCGGAAGCTACCATTTGGGAAATCCCTACAATTATATATATATATATATATATATATATAAAACATGGAAGAAAAAAAAAAAAACTAGTAATTATGTAAAAATAGATTTCAACAAAATATCATTTGCTAATGACCGTACATTTTCCTTTCAGGTTTTTCTTCTAGCCTTCATGACCATAGAGTATCGAGGTGAAATATAAGGTTCAGCTATTTGTTCATTGTTGCCTTAAGATAAAATGCAATGAAAATAAGCTCCGGTGTACGCTGTCCAATGATTTACAGGTATGACAGATATCTATAAACACGAGCTAGAAAGATAAAGCAAAGTACTTAGCAAAAAATGCCAGCAGCATGGAAAAGCTTATGGAGTCATCTGAAGGTGGAACACCCCTAGAAGTGTAAAAAAGCCATAAATGAGCTAATACTGTAGTTCATACCATATCCTGAAGACACATTGAAATTAATTTACTGTTTTGTTTTTTCTTGTAGATACCGAAGATTTTCTTCAAACACAATGAGAGACATTTATTAAAGAGTTTTAGCCATAACTGTGGCTTAACCCCTTAAGGACTCGGCCCTATTTCACTTAAGGACTCGGCCATTTTTTGCAAATCTGACCAGTGTCACTTTATGTGGTGATAACTTTAAAACGCTTTTTCTTATCCAGGCCATTCTGAGATTGTTTTTTCGTCACATATTGTACTTCATGACAGTGGTAAAATTAAGTCGAAAAATTTCATTTTTATTTATAAAAAAATATCAAATGTACCAAAAATTTTGAAAAATTTGCAATTTTCCAAGTTTCAATTTCTCTACTTCTATAATACATAGTAATACCACCCAAAAAAGTTATTGATTTATATTCCCCATATGTCTACTTCATGTATCGATCATTTTGGGAAAGCCATTTTATTTTTTGGGGACGTTACAAGGCTTAGAAGTTTAGAAGCAAATCTTGAAATTTTTCAGAAATTTTCAAAAACCCACTTTTTAGGGACCAGTTCAGGTCTGAAGTCACTTTGTGAGGCTTACATAATAGAAACCACCCAAAAATGACCCCATTCTAGAAACTACACCCCTCAAACGGCAGGGCGTAGAAGGAAAGGAACACCATATGGTTTTTGGAAGGTGGATTTTGCTGGACTGGATTTTTGACACTATGTCTCATTTGAAGCCCCCCGATGCACCACTAGAGTAGAAAACAAAACAAATCATGTTTTAGTGTCTCCATAGTCTGAGAGCCATATTTTTTTTATTTTTTTGGGGTGATTGTCCTATGTGGGGTATCATTTTTTGCAGGATGAGATGACGGTTTGATTGGCACTATATTTGGGTGCATATAACTTTTTGATCGCTTGCTATTACAGTTTTTGAGATGTGAGGTGACAAAAATGTTTTTTTTTTACATTGTTTTTATTTTATTTTATTAACGGTATTTACCTGAGGGGTTAGATAATGTGATATTTTTATAGAGCAGGTTTTTATAGACGCGGCGATACCTAATATGTATACTTTTTATTTATTTATTTCACTTTAACACAATAATAGCATTTTAGAAAAAAAAAATTTTTTTTATTTTTTGGGCGATTGTCCTATGTAAGGACTCATTTTTTGCTGGATGAGATGGCGGTTTTATTGGTACTATTTTGGGAGGCATACACCTTTTTAATCACTTGGTATTACACTTTTTGTGATGCAAGGTGACAAAAAATGGCTTTTTCACACCATTTTTTTTTGGTTTTTTTTTACGGTATTTGCGTGAGGGGTTAGGTCATGGGATATTTTTATAGAGGAGATTTTTACGGACGCGGCGATACCTAATATGTGTAGTGTGTTTGATGTTTTTAATTTTTATTCAGTGATATGTATTTTTCCTATTTTAACTTTTTTTTTTACTTTTTTGACATTTTTTTTGACCCAGACCCACTTGGTTCTTGTAGATCCAGTGGATCTGGTGTCTATATAGTGTACTTACTGTATTCTTTACTTTACAAAGTCTGAATAGGCTTTTGCCTTTAGGAAAAGCCTATTCAGAGTTTTAGTTCCATGGAGAGCAGGACGCTTCTGAAAGCGTCCTGCTGCCATGGCAACCAGCACCCGCTGCCATAACAGAGCAGCGGGTGATGGATGGGGAGGGAGGGGAGCTCCCTCCCTCTGCGATCCCATCCTGTCGGGGGGCTGCAAAGGCACAGTAGCCCCCCGATGGGAGAGGGAGGGAGCTCACTCCCTGTTAACACCTTCCATACAGTGGTCCGTACGGACCGCGGTATGGAAGGGGTTAAACTGCTGACATCTGCAGCACAGATGTCAGCAGTTTATAGAAGGGGGTCAGCAATGTGCTGACCCCCTGCTATACCCACTAGACACCAGGGAAAGCATTTGAAAGGAGACGGGAGGGGAATCGCAATTGCGGTCCCGCTTGCCGCACCGCCCGCCTCCCGTGCCGCCCACCCACAGCACCGCCCGCAATCCCCCCTCCTGCACCGCCTGGGGGGACACTAATATGGCAGGGGGGGTGTTAAAATTTATAAATTTGGGGCATTTTTTAGTCTCTGATCATCGCGGTCAGACCGCGGGGATCAGAGACTTCAGAGCAGCAGCAAACCGCAGATCTGAATTGACCTGCGATTTGCTGCGATCGCTGACATGGAGGGGGGGGGGGGGTCACAGGTCCCTCCTGGGCATTGTGCCAAGGTGCCTATTGATTGATTTCAGCAGGCATCTTGTTCCGATCACCACCACGTGCGCAGCGGTGATCGGATATTCGCAGGGTGTACATGTACGCTTTGGGTCCTTAAGTACCAGGACACAAGGGCTTACACCCTGCGTCCTAAAGAGGTTAAAAATGTTGCCTATTATGGCGCAGTTCACTGTGGCTATGTAGTTAGCAAGTGCTCCGGACAGAGATTGCACGGACACTGTCTGCACGCACTGCTGACAGTGTAACGATGTTAGACAGGGTAGTGTATGTATATATATATCTATATGTATATATACATATATATATATATAACTCTAGGTTACTGACACTTGTTAGTAGTAGTTTAGCTGTTGGCTGTAGCTGATCCGGGCTGGGTTTCATTGGAGGAGTCAAAGAGCAGGGTGGGATGACTACTTTCACGTATCTAGGCTAGGTTTTGGCTGGCCTATACTAGGAAGCCCAGGAGAGCTGGGGGTGTGGTTCCTAGTCTGAAAGTGAGACAGACTGGGAGTACAGCTGTGTGGAGTTGCTTCAGCAGAGAGCCTGCTATTGCCATGTCTCTTCCCCCTCTGGCTGGTGGTGGAAACCAGGAACTACAGAGGACCATGAGTAAGACCACTTCACATGGACAGTGTTTTTTGTGTGTTTACATGCTGAAGTAAGCGAGTATTTGCTAAGTTTAAGTATTTGTTTAAGTCTTTACCTCATTGTTGTGAAGTAACTTGTCCTACTGTGTGATTAGGACAGGTTTTGTGTGTACTGATAGGACGGTGGCCATTTTGTTTCTCCTAATGATAGACAAAACGAGCCATTATAACTAATGTAAGGTATTTGGGAATATATTAATAATGAAGTGATATTTAAGTATTTACATTTTTTTAATTCCTGGAGAACTCCTTTAAGCTATATTTTGTCTAGTTATGAGCTTCGCCGAACTTCGACAATAAATTTGATTCGTTCTGAATTACAGATTACACCACTCCCTGTAATTTAACCCCTCAAATGCCACGTTCAATGCTGATCGTGGCATCTGAGAGTCACATTCAGCCTATCAGGGGTTAATACAAAAAAAAAATACACACTCACTTCGTGGAGAGACCATCGTCACCATCTTGATTGAAGAAAACGTGTCAATTCTCACGCACGCTTACATGATGATGTCACCACATCATCACGCTTCACGCATCAATGATGTCACCGCGCCCGCCCAGTGTGATGATGTGGTGATGTCACATGCCAATCAAGATGGCTGTAATGGCTTCTGCATAATCAAATCGATTTTTTTTCCTAAAATTTGGATCCAATTCCACTTCATTAACTTCAATTCACTCAACAGTAATTCTGACATAGTAATGTCTGAAAAAGGCACTTGGTGGGATCAAAGCATCAAGATTGCACTTCTGAACTTTTTGTGAAATGGATGGCAGAAGACTTCAAGACCTACACTTCACTTGTAGCTAATGTATCATTTTAGTACCATCACTACATATAGGGAACTGAATTTTTAAGGCCAGGTGGTTAACTACTGAGGTCACACCTTAAAGGAGTTTCCAGGGTTTTACATTGATGGCCTATCGTCAGGATTGGTTATTAAAGGGGAATTACCATCTCAGACTATGGGGGCATATCGCTAGGATATGCCCCCATTATCTGATAGGTGCGAGTCCCACTTCTGGGACCTGCACCTGCAACGAGAACGAAGCGAGGAGCTCTTTGGTTGGAGAATCCCGGATTTCCCGGGGTCTGTCCACCACCAAGCGCTGCTCCCCGCTGCTCCCATAGAAGTGAATGGGAGCACCCCGTGCATGCGCGGCCCATGCTCCCATTCATTTCTATGGGGCAGACGGAAATAGCCAAGCCAGCACTTGGCTATTTTCGGTGGCCCTATAGAAATGAATGGAGGGTGGCTGTGCATGCGCATTCTCATTGTAGGTGCGGGTCCCAGCTTTGTTGGCTGCTTAGTGCTTACCTGCCCTGAAAACAAAAGAATGGTTGATTTCCAGCATCCTGATCCTTAATTTCCCTCAACATCTTCCAGGTTTAGGCCTCATGCACACGGTCGTTGTTGTGGTCCGCGTCCGAGCCGCATGTTTTGCGGCTCGGGCGCGGACCCATTCACTGCAATGGGGCTGCAAAAAATGCGGACAGCACTCCGTGTGCTGTCCGTATCCGTTGCTCCGTTCCGTGCCCCTGCAAAAAAAATAGAGCATGTCCTATTCTTGTCCGTTTTGCGGACAAGAATAGGCATTTCTATAATGGGCCGATTTCCGTTCCGCAAATTGCGGAACGGAACGCGGAGCAGCTTACGTGTTTTGCGGATCCGCGGTTTGCGGACCGCAAAACACCAACGGCCGTGTGCATGAGGCCAAATCAGACTTTAATCTAACATGTGCTGACACCTTGAAGGGACATTTCCATAAAAATAAGGTTTATCACATATTAAAAACTTATATGTGAATATTCAATATTTTTGGGTTTTCTAGATACATAATTTTTTAAGTCACTCCATGTATTATATTTCTTGTCCTGGCCTTTTTACTTCCTCTTTGTTTGGACTTTTAGTTCGGCTAAAAGTCTTGCTAAAAAAAGTTGCTAAAACGTATTCCTATCTACAGGACAAGGAATAACTATTAGGCCTCATGCACACGAACGTATTTTCTTTCCGTGTCCGTTCCGTTTTTTTTTTTGCAGACCATATGCGGAACCATTCATTTCAACGAGTCCGCAAAAAAAACGGAAGGTACTCCGTGTGCATTCCGTTTCCGTATGTCCGTTTTTCCGTTTGTCCTATTTTTTTCTAGTTTGCGGACAAGGATAGGCATTATTGCAATGGATCTGCAAAAAGAAACGGATGCCATACGGAACATCATCCATTTTTTTTGCAGACCGCAAAACACATACGATCGTGTGTATGAGGCCTTAGATTGGTGGGAGTCCTACCCCTGGGACCTCTACCTATAATGAGAATGGGTACCCTGAAACGAACTGAGCGGCAGGTCAGGCATATGAATAGCCACTCTATTCATCTCTTTGAGTGTTTCGGAAGTAGCTGTCTTCAGAACTCTCATAGAGATGAATGGAGCAGCCATTTGCATGCTGGACCTTCTGCTCAATTCACTTCTACAAGGTACCCATTCTCATGACTGGTGGGAGACCCATAGATCTAATAGTTATACCCTATCCTGTAGATAGAAGATAACTTTTAACAACTGGAATACCTCTTTAACTGAAAGATGTAGACTCTTACTTTCAATAAATAAAGTGTCAAAAATGCACATAATCTTGCAGCTTTTCTCATTTACCTTTGAACATAAAGACCATAGTATGCAAAAATATGGAACAGAACTTTTAATGAACATGCCAGATGTGAATGTTATGAATAAATAACCTTTAAACAAAGCAGAACTGTAAAACGTGTGCTCCATTTTAACTTTCCAAGTGAGTAGTAAAAGCACACATTGTTCCTGCTATAATTGTCCATTGTTCTGTTCTGTTTGCCCATGCCCTCAGGACTGATGTCATAAAGACCGGTGTACTGTACTGGATTGTACTCTGCGCTCCTCTTCCATGTGATGCTGTCACTTGGTAGGAAAGGTGTGCACTGTGCAGGTGACTTTGAAGCTGACAGACTTGAGAAGCATTTTACAAGTGTCAAAAGGATTTGAAGAATAAAGAGTATGGGATCTGAGCGCTGTTTTCTCTAACAAAGGAAATCCAAAACAGCATGGAATAACTGTGAGCATATACCATTCTAATATGTACCCACACAGCAGCCACCAGATCCACAGTGCGACATAAAGCCCAAGATAAATCCGGATAAAGTCTTGTAGGGGGTCATCTATTATACTGAAATACACCTATATTAAGCATATCTAAGGCACAGATGGCAGCGCAACGGTTAGTTGCACCGCTATTTGCGACTTCTACACGCTCACGCTAGGACTAAAATTGTGGGTGCGTGACGTGGGCGGGGGAGAGGACGGGCAGGCAGGCACAGAAATATTAGGTAGGACAGGTAGGAAGCTGTCTTACATTTAGAACTGGGGGTGGATGCGCCAACGTTTTGGAGAGCCGGTGCCTCTTCATAACTTTCGGCAGATCCTCCACCATCTTTGGGGCTTTATTAAGTCTAAAACGCTGCTCTTAATAAATGTGCCCCATAGCGTCTATAATAAACTATAGGTAAAGGGGGTCAGTGATTATAGGTGCAGATTGCGGTGCAACGATCAGTTGTGCTGCAATCTGTGATTCCCCCCCTCACGCCAGGTCTAAAATTGTGGGTAGGGAAGGAGACTGGCTGGGAGGCCTGTCTCATTTACTATTTTCTAATCCTGATTTAGAAATAGAAAAAAAGGTCTAAATGTAAGACATTTTGGGAGCTGTCTTACATTTAGAACTGGTGGAGGATGCACCAAAGTTATGTAGAGGCCAGCGCCTCATTATAACTACGGCAGATCCTTCGCCAGCTACAGGGCTTTATTAAGAGGGCCAGCAAGGTGGGTGTTGAAGCAGCACTGATGATGTTCCGTCAACTTCAATGCTGGTGCAGCTTGGGACCGATCGACTCTTCATAGTGGATGTTGTGAAGTAAAGCCGGCTGGAGAGTCACGTGACCACAATTCACAGAATGCTAATGGCGAGTTTCCCATGCGTTTTTGGTCATAGACACTGTTTATAGGTAACTAAGTAAATTATACTTGTTCCATAGATCTTTTTGTTTATAATGTGACTTTCATCAGCAAAAAAGGGGACCATAGTTTCTTATTTTGAAAATAAAACATGAAAATTGAAGTTTCCTAATATATGAAGATACAGTTGGAATACTATAATATTCCAACTGTATCTTCATATAAAAACAAAGCTCTATTAGAAACGCAGTGGCCACTTCCAATACAAAGTATTGGTAACGTAACTAACAGCTTGTTACAAAATACCAGATAATAACTAGCAATCAATTATACTATGTATGAACAGTCGCCATAATATACATAATGATATGCTGCTATCAGAAAGGATATTATTTACAAGCCTATACTAGTGAAACTGGATAATTATAAGGGGTAATATACGTATGCTGAAGTAGATATTTATATAACACCATCTTTCTATGCCAGCTGGCCAACCACAAAAACATTCATTGAGACTTTTTCTCACATGAGATACATTTTTTCATTTTTATTTTATTTTTACAGTATTATTGATTAATCATGGACATTTGATTCTCTACAAAATTCAACTTACATTTGCCGTTTTAGTGACCGTTTACATCATTTGCTAATATTTGTGAATTATATGATGTAATAATCATGTGTCAATGAATGTGGCAAATTATGTTTCCAATTTAGCAAGTGCCCTAATTATAGGTTTATTGATGTATTAAGGAATTTAGTCATGATGACGTCATTACTTTTCTAGGGATGTTTTTATGATCATTATTACCACTGTATATGAGTTTTATGTATTCTTATTAGTTTTTTTTATATATTTTTGGGGAATAAATGATATATGTATTCTCATGCATTTGATGATTCTATGCAACATTAGATAGTCGAGTGCCCTCCAAACTATTGATATTATATTTCATGTCCTATTCTTGTCCGCAATTGCTGACAAGAATAGATGTTTTCTATCATAGTAGTGGCCAGGTGCGGTGCGCAAATTTCAGAACGCACACGGGACAGCATCTGTGTTTTTCGGATCCGCAATTTGCAGACCGCAAAACACTATGGTCGTGTAATTGTAGCCTTATACATGCAGTGAGTGCAAGCGATAGTGTGCGCCAGTGGCAACCTCACACATACTAAAACCATACATATTGAAAATCAGAAGCATTAGGAGGTGAGCTGAATAATTTTACACAACTATAAATTTCTTTGCATTGCTGCATGGTAGTTGCATCATTTTAAGCGGCAGAGCATCCACTAACTTCTACTCAGTAGGGAAGTGAAATATGGAACCAGCTGGAATATTACCTTACTGTATATTCACTTCTCTGTGGATTATAAACAGCAACATTCAATCAAACCAGGGATGGTTCCCAAGCTCTACGTTATGAAATGTTAGGAGCGGATTCTAACACTTTCTTGAAGGCACAGGATTATTATTTATAGTTATGTAACATAATTGGACATTGGCCTGAGTCACATGGCTCCTTTATTCAAGCCAAAGGCATTCCTAAAAGCATAGATACAAATGGTATTGTAAATTGCACTAGGA
This sequence comes from Bufotes viridis, assembly GCA_033119425.1. Classification (NCBI taxonomy): domain Eukaryota; kingdom Metazoa; phylum Chordata; class Amphibia; order Anura; family Bufonidae; genus Bufotes; species Bufotes viridis. Next base: position 442,985,859 of record CM065591.1, on the reverse strand, counting down.
AAATCTGTAATATATGTATTTTCTTCAATGCAACTTCTTGTTAGAAGGACCTTTGTATTGCTCACCCAAGCATAGGTTGATGTTTCTGGGTGTAGGAGACCATGTCCATGTCCACCGGCTTTTTACACCTGAATTATATATGTACAATTTGATCAAGTAAAGGGATTGTTGCACCACAAATGATGGTACATAGCTTGGATACACCCAAAGGTATAACTTGAAGCTACTGAGCCCTCAATGCAAAGTCAGTAACAGCCTCCCTCCTCCCATAATCCATTTACAATACTGGTGTCTACATTTGTAACTGAGGAGATTTTCAGCCTCAGCAGGTGCTAGTGTCAAGGTGCAACTGCTACTAATGCACTCCGTATAAGCTGCTCCCCTGGACATGCCATTGATTACCGTTGGTGTCTGCCTGCTGAAAGGAATTTCAATCATTAAAAGTAAGAGTCAATAGTACTGAAATGCACCGAGGCCCATTTCTCCCTGAACAGTGCCACTGTTGACCAGATATTGTGTATTGAACAGCAGCATAGTCTCATTTACTTCACTGATGTCTGGGAAGACATCAGAAGGTCTAATCCACTATTTACAGACATCACTGCTGCCATGTAAAGAGATACTGGTGGTGGAGCGGTAGAGGATTTAAAGGGGTTGTCCAGGTTTTCAAGTTATGCCCTATGGTGTGGAGAGGATACCTACATGAAAGTGGTCAGATTCTGTGACCCCCGAAAGATCCCAGGAACGGGTTCTGTTCCCCCTTTTTGATGGTGTGCCAGGCCACACATGTGTCCTGCTGCTCCATTTATTCTCTTTGGGACCCCTGAAAATAGCCAGCGCTGTACTCTGCCATCTCCAGTGACCCCATAAAGAATGGGCATATGCTCGACCTGCCACTCAATCAGGAACGGGGATCAGTGGGGGCTCCAGCGTTCAGACCCCCACGGATCATTTAGTTATCCCTGATCCTGTGGAAAGAGGATAACTAGAAAAGTGGACAGCATTTCTATTTTAGTTTGACACATATTTTGGGCCAGATTTTTTTTTTACACTCAAAGAAAACCTTTAAGGATAGGGAATGTGAAAAGGTCCAACAGCACATGACATGTTATAAGTGCCTGATTGATGGGGGTCTGACTGCTTGGATCCCCATGATCAAGGGAATGTGGTCTTAAGACCCTTGTGTACATAGATTGGTGGTAATGTAATTGAATGTCTCAGGACCCCTTTTTTCATGATCAGTGGGTGTTCTAGCAGTCAGACCCCAGCAATCTGATATTTCTCACCTATCCTGTAGATAGGCAATAGGTATTTATGGTAGGACAACACTTTTAATTAGATTGTAGATTATGTTCAATATGAGGATTTTAAGATTTGGTAAATTCCATGCCAGACATTTACGCTTAAAGGGGTTAAAGGGGTTGTCTCACTTCAGTAAATGGCATTTATCATGCAGTTAATACAAGGCACTTACTAATGTATTGTGATTGTCAATTTTGCCTCCTTTCCATCATATTATACACAGCACGTATCCGTGGTTATTACCACCGTGTAATCCAGCAGTGGTGGCCATGCTAACACACTATAGGGAAAGGCTGGAAGTGCGCATAGGCTAACACCTTTACCTATAGTGTGCAAGCACGGCCACCGCTGCTGGATTACACGGTGGTAAAAACCACGGATATGTGCTGTGTATAATGTGATGGAAAAGAGTCAATATGGAAAATCACAATACATTAGTAAGTGCCTTGTATTAACTTTCTCTTCATTATAAATGCCAATTGCTGAAGTGAGACGACCCCTGTGCTACACTTAATAGAGTTAGGCATAAATGTCTTGGTGTGTGCATTGCATGTTTCCTATGTGTGATTGGCGTATGCTATATATGTTCTATGTATCAGTGGTGTATGTGCAGCATGTGACATATGAATCAGTGGCATGTGACCCATGTATACGTGTCTTGTGTCCCACATGTGTCCAATGAGTGATTGTTGTGCACTGCATGTGTCTTCTTTCTGACTGACTTAAGTGCAGGATATCCATATATATGCAAATTCTGCAAATTCTGTAAATGTCTTCCATCATACTTCAGCTTTAATATTTCTGTTATTACTGTAAGTGCTCATAAACACAACCGTTGGATGTTTTGCAGTCTGCAAATTATGGATCCGCAAAACGTGGATACCGGGTGTGTGCATTCCACATTAAGCGGAACAGAACATCCGGTCTCTGTAATGGCGACAATAATAGGACATGTTCTATCATTTTGCAGAATGGCCATGCGGACATACAGACACGGAATGCACACAGAGTCATATTTTTTTTTTAAGTGAACGGTACAGAAATGGAAAAAAAAACAAGTTAGTGTGCAGGAGCCCTAAGGTAAGCCCCCAGAATCAGTTACACTGGTGGGCCCTAAGTACCCCAGTCCAATACTGTCTGCACGTAACCTGAAAGGAGAGCATGGCTTACTGGGAAGAATCTGGCTTTGTGGGAAATGGGTGTAGCCAGGGTCGGCACCACCTGTAAGGCGACCTAGGCAACCGCCTAGGGCGCAATTTAGCAGGGGGCGCTGCGATTCGATGTAAAAAAAAAACCTGTAGGAAACTTAACTTAGAAGTGACGGCCGGCACGGCGCCTGCCGCTCTCATGTCATGCAGCTACGCCGCCTGAGCGCTAGAAACACAGGCACAGCCGGAGTCGGACCCAGGCGGACAGGACGGTCACATGATGGGCTAGGGCCTGGGGCCAGGGGCGTGACTGTCTGCACACAGGCAGTGGCGGGAACCTGGAACTGGAAAAGCAGGCAGGCAGGCTCAGTCAGTCAGCAGGGGCAGCTAGCTGCCAGAAGAACTAGAGAGTAAGAGAGGCGAAGGGATCATCTCACTGGGCGCCCGCCGCCCGCGCCCAAGAGCAACTCAGGACAACTACAACAACTGGACAAGACAGTCACAAGGACAGCTGGTTAGTAAACGAACGGTAGTGTTGTTCAACTTGTAGAGAGAGAGAGAGAGAGTCATTATACAGATCAGATCATATAAGTTGTAGGCATATATAGCCTAGCTATGCCTAGCTGCCTAGTGCCTAGCCAGGACCTAAAGAGTTGCAAAGCTATAACTCTCAACATGCCCTGACAGGCTCAGAAACAGATTATAAGAGAATGCTGAGGATTGTAGTATCACAGGGATATAGGAGCACATGGTAGATGGAGCAGTCACAGATCTCATATGAGGTCATTCTGGCCATTTGGGGCCACTAGGCAGGCTATTCCCCTGTGATACTACAATCCTCAGCATTCTCTTATAATCTGTTGCTGCCAGGGCATGCTGAGGGTTAGGCCGCAGATGCACACGGCCGTGAGCGGTCCGTGGTATCCCGGCCTGGAATCCTGCAAAGAGCAGGAGCGCACAGCGTCATTGGTTGCTATGACGCCGTGCGCTTCGTGCCGCCGCTACAGTACTGTAATAAAATAGTATAGATCATAACAGTGTATTACAGGACTGTAGCGGTGGCATGAAGCGCACGGCATCACAGCAACCAATAACGCTGTGCGCTCTTGCTCTCTGCAGGATTCCAGGCCGGGATACCACGGACCGCTCACGGCCATGTGCGTCTGCGGCCTAACCCTCAGCATGCGCTGACAGCAACAGATTATAAGAGAATGCTGAGGATTGTAGTATCACAGAGATATAGCCTGCCCAGTGGCCCCAAATGGCTAGAATGACCTCATATAAGATCTGTAACTGCTCCATCTACTATGTGCTCCTATATCCCTGTGATACTACAATCCTCAGCATTGTTTTATAATCTGTTGCTGTCAGGGCATGCTGAGGGTTATAGCTTTGCAACTTTAGGCTGGCTACATATGCTGCAACTTGTGATGTATTAAACTGCGCAAGCATTCTGGATGATGTTTTCAGTGTTGTGACTTGTACAGTTTTTGAAAAAAAAATGATTAACCCCGTATACATACATCATCTCCGGTGTAATGTCTGCCAGCTCCTGGAGTGCGAATGTTGTGGCAGTCTATGGGCAATGGCAGCGTTCATTCTGTGTTGTGATATGTATGTGATTTGTGTATGTGTAAATAATGTAGTGTTGTATATATGTATAAGATTTGAGTATGTGGCATAAGTATGCACTTTTTGCGCTTCGGCTACTTGCCTGCGTCTTGTTAAGTTCCATCCTAGGGGGCTCTATACCGGAAAATAACTAATCAGTTTTATCCTAATGCATTCTGAATGGAGAGAAACCTGTTCAGTATGCATCAGGATGTCTTCAGCCCAGTCTTTTTGACATTTCAGGACGAAGATACAGTAATACCGGAACACTTGCGGATGCTGGTGTTAGAGGAAGTTCGGGGGGGGGGGGCAATTTTTTTCTTGCCTAGGGCGGTGAAAATTCTTGCACCGGCCCCGGGTGTAGCTTAAGATGTTACTATTTTGCACCAAAATTGTGCTGTAATTCTGCCATAGTTCTGTCACAAAGTAAACCAGCCAATAGTTGGTATAGAGGGAGACAATAGTGCCATATATCAAATTAGTCATCCAGTTTGAGCCACAGTGAGAAACTTGGTGCATGCCTACACAGCCTGTCTCAGGTTGTGCCATCTACAGGCTTAGTAAATTTGCCCCACTGTTTCTTTTTGCTATACTATTACATTTCCTTTTGTTTTATCAACTTTGCCTGTTTTTAAGAAATATGTTTAACAGATTTTTATTGTGAAGCAAAGGGGCATGCTGCTCTAATATTCTACTGTATTATTCATTACATTGCAGATTCTATTATATATGAGACTTCTGAAATCATTTGGATCCAGAGAACATATAGCCTGATGGATAGAAATATATCATAGACAACATGGAATATATCATACAAGAAAAATAAAGTAAAGCCTCATCTTCCGATACCATATTTGTAAGATTTGGGTGTGTTATGAGCCTACAAATTGTCGAGAAATCTTAGCATTAACACCCCACTGTTTCCTTAAGGAAAAGAAAGCAGTAATTATTTTGTAACATGTGGAAGATAATTAGTTAGTAATTAAAGTTTTGTGCATGTGCTTGGGACAGCAGCAATGTACCGCAGCTAAGCTATCTCAGGTTATCAGCAATATGTGGTGAAACGTACAGCATTAATCCTTGCAGAGAACTTTGCTAGTTATGCAGAATAACACTGCAGTTCTATATTTTTATCATTTTAATTTTCTTAACATGAAAATGCACTATTCAATTTAGACCCATTTTAGGGAATTAATATCTTAAGCAAATGACATTTGTGTAAATGTACAAAATGCCAGATGGCCTAGATTCAATCGCTTCATTTAATTAACTCTTCATTTAATGGACTCATTCATCTATAACTTCCAGAACTTTTAAGAAAATCTCTTTTTTTTTCTCACCATGAAATAACCAAAAAAGTGTGGGAGTTATATCTTTTACCTATGTTTTCTGTGTTGGTTTTGGGGACATTCAAGGGCCAGATATCGTTCTCAAATTCTATGCAGGTTAGAAAAAAGAAGTTCCAGATAGACTAGAAAGGAGCAAATCAGTCCTAAAATTCAGAATTTCCCATCAACCTTTCCAAAAAGTTTGGGTTTCATAGAATTTTAATTTGTTCCAATAGAGTCAGAGTGTTTGGGGTACTTGTGTGCACTCCCAATTTGGGTCGAATTTTACCTAAATTGAATTTTAAGAAATTCACTCATCTCTAGTCCCTACTTGACATAAACTATTCCAACCAGCAAATCATATGACAAATTAACTTTTTTTTTGTCATATGATTAAAAGCAGGTCCACCACCATTCAGCTAACTTGGAGTGCTACCTCTTATTTGTGTTTTTTTGATACTTGAGACCTTGAGCCCATAGAAAGTAATAAAATGCATATTTTTATTCTGTTGAGGTATAATGCTACAAGATGATTGCTTCTTGTGTACACCTTAAAACTAAGAATCTGTTCAATGCATAAGAATTACCAGTTTTCATAGCACGTGGCTATTTAATGTGAATCTTTACATCAATGATATGAAAACAATGCTATGCAAAATAAATGTGGAGCCCCAGTTATGGGTCTACAACACAATGAAAGCCAGATATCCCTCAAAGGAAGGAAAACCGAGCAAAGGGGTGTCTCCATTACAGAGATCACCAAATCCACCATATTAAGTGGCCCCTATGTCAAGATCCCGCTTTTTTACAAGCTTTAAGGATGTGACTGGGAAAACCTAAGCCAGGTATCCATCCACAGACAGCTGTTTCGGGGTGTTGCCCCTCATCAGTTTGAAGTAGGATTCTGGCTAACCGGGAGCAATGCCTCGGAGACTACTCAAACACAACAATAGCTGATCTCAGGGAGACCAGCTACAAAAAACACCACGGAGCCTCACTTAAGAGTCTCAACACAGCAATCCGAAGTGCAAAGCTCCCTGGGAAACAGGAATATGCAAAATAAATGTGGAGCCACAGTTATGGGTCTACAACACAATGAAAGCCAGATATCCCTCAAAGGAAGGAAAACCGAGCAAAGGGGTGTCTCCATTGCAGAGATCACCAAATCCACCATATTAAGTGGCCCCTATGTCAAGATCCCGCTTTTTTACAAGCTTTACGGATGTGACGGGGAAAACCTAAGCCAGGTATCCATCCACAGACAGCTGTTTCGGGGTGTTGCCCCTCATCAGTGTGGATGAAAACAATACTAGAACTTTGCACTTTCACCTTCTAAACTTAGTGAACCTTTATACTTTTATCTCACAAATATACTGTATGTATTATGTACAGAGATGAGTGAATCGATGTAGTTCCAATAAAATTTTACCTAAATCATGCAAAAATTCTGGTAGAAAACAAATCTGAATTTTTTGCTACATTTATCTACAGTCATGTGAAAAAATTAGGACACCCTTTGAAAGCATGTGGTTTTTTGTAACATTTTTAATAAATGGTTATTTCATCTCCGTTTCAACAATACAGAGAGATTAAAGTAATCCAACTAAACAAAGAAAACTGAAGAAAAGTCTTTTCAAGATCTTCTGTAAATGTCATTCTACAAAAATGCCTATTCTAACTGAGGAAAAAGATAGGACACCCTCACATGTATTCCCTCTTAAATTGGCTCAGATCTCACACAGGTATATCACACCAGGTGCACATAATTAGTAGATCGTTACTCTGCATGTTGAATGAGGCTTGCCCTATTTAAACCTCAGACATTTAGTTTGGTGTGCTCCTGACTGTTGAAGTGAGAGTGAGCACCATGGTGAGAGCAAAAGAGCTGTCAGAGGACTTCAGAAAAAGATTGTAGCAGCCTATGAGTCTGGGAAGGAATTTAAAAGATCTCAAAGATTTTGAAATCAGCCATTCCACTGTCCGGAAGATAGTCTACAAGTGGAGGGCTTTCAAAACAACTGCCAACATGCCCAGGACTGGTCGCCCCAGCAAGTTCACCCCAAGAGCAGACCGCAAGATGCTAAAAGAGGTCTCCAAAACCCTAAAGTGTCATCTCGAGAACTACAGCAGGCTCTGGCTACTGTTGATGTAGAAGTACATGCCTCTACAATCAGAAAGAGACTGTACAAGTTTAACTTGCATGGGAGGTGTGCAAGGAGGAAACCTTTGCTTTCCAAGAGAAACATCGAGGCCAGACTGACATTTGCCAGAGATAAAGTTGACAAAGACCAGGACTTCTGGAATAATGTTCTTTGGACAGATGAGTCCAAAATTGAATTATTTGGACACAACAGCAGAGGACATGTTTGGCGAAACCAAACACAGCATTCCAAGAAAAGAACCTCATACCAACTGTGAAGCATGGAGGTGGAAGTGTCATGGTTTGGGGCTGCTTTGCTGCAGCAGGACCTGGTCAGCTCACCATCATAGAATCCACGATGAATTCTACTGTGTATCAGAAGGTGCTTGAAGAACATGTGAGACCATCAGTTAGAAAATTAAAGCTGAAGCGGAACTGGACCATGCAACATGACAATGACCCAAAACATACTAGTAAATCAACCAAAGATTGGCTGAAAAAGAAGAAATGGAGAGTCCTGGAATGGCCAAGTCAAAGTCCAGATTTGAATCCCATTGAGATGCTGTGGGGTGACTTGAAAAGGGCTGTACGTGCAAGAAACCCCTCAAACATCTCACAGCTGAAAAAGTTCTGCATTGAGGAGTGGGGTAAAATTTCCTCAGACCGATGTCGAAGACTGGTAGATGGCTACAAGAACCGTCTCACTGCAGTTATTTCAGCCAAAGGAGGTAACACTCGCTATTAGGGGCAAGGGTGTCCTATCTTTTTCCTCAGTTAGAATAGGCATTTTTGTAGAATGACATTTACAGAAGATCTTGAAAAGACTTTTCTTCAGTTTTCTTTGTTTAGTCGGATTACTTTAATCTCTCTGTATTGTTGAAACGGAGATGAAATAACCATTTATTAAAAATGTTACAAAAAACCACATGCTTTCAAAGGGTGTCCTAATTTTTTCACATGACTGTACATGATGTCAGCCATTTTTTAGATAAGAAGACAGGAAAGAGGAAGAAGGATCACATGTCCCCAGAAGGTGTCTGCATACACACTGGCAGGCATTTGACACCAAAAAGTGAAAAATGTTAGCAATTAAATTTTTTTTTAACGCATTTCCAACCAGCTCCGTAATAGTACGGTGCTGGCCGGGTCTTTAAAGATGGTGCCCGCTCCTGAGCAGAGCGGATGCCATAGCCGGGGGTGGCCTGCTGTTTCTTATAGCAGACACCTGCGGCTAATGTCCGCAACCGGCAGTAACGCAGATCGCGGACATTTAACCCCTCAGATGCCGTGGTCAATCCTGACCATGGCATCTGAGCGCATTCTGGTGATGCTCCGGCTCCACCGTGCGGAGATTAGAAGAGTCGGAGCATGTATGTCGCAGCCCCTGTCTTTGTGAATGACAGGCGGCTGCTGCATAGTATTGCCTATGGAGCCCTTGCCTGTAATAGGGCTCCATAGGAAACTAGCAATTTTCTCATAGACTCCAATGCCAGTGCATTGGAGTCTATGAGACTAGCAATCTAATGATTGCTTCTTATAGTTCCCTATGGGAACTATTAAAAAAAGTGTAAAAAAAAATAGCGTTTTTAAAAATAAGAAATATTTTCCCAAAATAAAAAAACAATTTATAAAAAAAAAATACACATCATGGGTGTCGCCATGTGCGAAAACGCCCATAGTATAAAAATATATTCCCCATACCTCAAAGAGCAAAACAGAAAAAAGCATGACAATTGCCGATTCGCTATTTTTGGTCTCTTCATTTTCTACAGAAAATTTTAATAAAAAGTGATCAAAAAGTGAGCCACCACACAGCTCCATACACATAATTACCAAAAAGTTATAGGGGTCAAAATATGGCGATGAAAAAATTAAACAGATTTTTTTCCCACTTTTTTATTATTTTATCACTATCAAAACACAAGAAAAACTATATATAAATGGTATCGCCGGGTTTGTACTGACCTGTAGAATGAAAGTAACTGGTCAGTTTTATCGCACATCGAACGTCGTAAGGAAAAAAAAAACGTAAAACTGTGGTGGAATTGCTTTTTTTTTTAGCAATTTCACCCCATTTGGAATTTTTTTCCTGCTTCCCACTACATCATATGCAATATTAAATGGTGGCGTTGGAAAGTACAACTTGTCCTGCAAAAAACAAGCCCTCGTATGGCTATGTGAACTGACAAATAAAAAAGTTATGGCTCTGGGAAGGCAGGGAGCGCAAAATGAAAACGCAAAAACAAAAAACTTCCGGGGTAGAAAGGGTTAAATATTAATTTTAAACAGGCTGTTTGTTGCTACTAGCAGCCATGTGTTTACCCATAGTCATGTACAGTATGTCACTGTCACTTTGACATTACTAATGCTGTCTTAGAACCCATAATATCATCCACAACCTGCCTGGGCAATTGGCACAATTTGAACTGTCAAATTTATTTGGACGACAGATTCAGCCCTATTGAAATTCAGGAAATTCACTCATGACTCATTATGTGTCCTAGTTATGCCTCTCTATTTGACAATTAGTCAGGAGACTATGTACGCTCTATTTGCACCTATGTCACTAAACAGTTAAAACTTCACTTTTATTTCTTTATTATAATAAAATAATGTGAGGGTGAAGAACAAAAACATTAAAATTCTCAGTAGTGGAGCAGATTCTTAATAATCATCTAAAGGTACCGTTGTTCTTATGTATCAACTTTGTAATATAGTATAAATTGCACTTGCAACAGCATCGGCAGCTGCGCGCCGCCACCGGCGCTGCTGCTGCAAGGAACTTCATGCTATCTCTAGTCTAGTTCTCCCATATATGTAATCTCATATGTATAATTTCTATCTGTACCACTAGCTGGGCTTAAATTATATAGTGCTCAAACTCTCCCCTTGCCCCCATATGTTTCACCGGATCGGGCAGGATTGAGTTTGAAAGAATGGGACGAACCTTTTAACACTTAAATGGGCTGAGTGTGGGAGTTTTTTTGTTGTTGTATTCAAGTCCTTTATTTTCTTCCTCCACATGCTCCCGTGTCTCTTTACCATGCTGCAGCGGTCTCCGTAAGAACAGTCACCGCTGCTGGTAGTAGTAGGGTTAACACACCTGCTTTATGAGACGTGTTATCTAAACTAATTGCAACTAAATGCGTTAAGCAATTGCTTTTCAATGGCTTTTGTTTCAAGATATCGCGATGAGTTAAGAAATTTGAGTTAAGAGTTTGTGTGTTACCCCTGCTACATCTGTAACTAACTATGTAATGTGACACAGGAAAGCACAGAGCACAGCAATGACACTGCTGTCTCTCTCAGAACTGCAAAAAACAGCGGAAAATGGCTGCTGGGGAGGTTCTTATATAGTAAGGGGTAGGCAACTTTCCTATTGGTTGCTAGGGATGTTGCTAAGCTCTAACAAAGATATTGCAGCCTTCTCATTGGCCCACAAGCAAGATGCAGGGAGGTATCATGGGTTCAGATGGAAGAAAACCACGAATATTTGAAAAGTGTCATCCATAGGTACTCCATAACGGTGTTATCCACAGGTACCCCATAACGGTGTGCATGGGCAGTATTATCTCTATTCACTGCTATGGAATTACCAGTGATCAGCTATTTTCAGAACACTCATAGCATAATGGAGGATGACTGTGCATGCACATTGTGCTCTCCCATCACTTCAGGGGCCCGGATGGGACAGCTCCTTTTTTCAGCTTGCGGTTTTATAAACTGCACCATTAGCAAAATAAGTGCCCAGGCTATTCATAACGCGGGGTCCATGTCCAGAATTAATCAAAAACTGTTTTATAAAATGCTTCAGAAAAAAAAACACATAAAAAAAACCTGATGCAGATTCTGCATTAGGTTTTTTTTAAGCACGGAAAATACTCTGTGTGAACATACCCAAAGAGGCTGCAAGAGAGATGATGTGGAATTCTACAATCAGCTGCTGTGGTTGCAACCGCTGTCCGTGCCTACTAAGTTCTGTCAGACTGCTAGTCCAATATATCAGGATTTGGGGACCCACTTTCAATTTTGTCCAGGGCCACACCTTGTCTAAAACCGGCCCTGCCCCAGGGTCAGTTTTTCCATAAAAAGCCAAGTTAGCCTTGTATGTTTTGTGTTGGAGGGGAAACACAAAAACATGGGAAGAACATACAAAATACATACAGATGATGCTGTCCTTGGTCAAATTCGAGCCCAGTGCTGAAAGGCAACAATACTGTCCACTGAGTCGCTGGTACATTACAAGCTTGTTCAGCCAGTGGCTCAGTGACAGATACTGAATAGAAGGTCTTCTTCAATAATTCGACAATTAGACTTTTTTTTAGACTATCAGGACACCGTAGTCAGACAATAAATCAACATACTGTACTGTACTGTGATCTTCAGAGACAAATTTGACCAAAATGCAAGCCAGGTATTCCTGCCTAAACAAGTTCTGTCTATCGTAATACACTTGCTAGGTGAAAGATCTTTGATTTACTGCAGGAGTACTCAAGCAGAGGGGTTAAAAGCTTGTCCCCACCTAAGGCCTCTTGCATACGACTGTATGCCCTCCGGGGCTATTGTCCAGCATGATCATATGAGTGCGAGACAATAGTCCCACGGGCGGCCCGACGTGCACAGTATCATTGTAATCTATGATGCTGGTGCTGTGTACTCCTGCGCGCACGATCAATGCTGCTCCGGGACGTATCGCCCGCTCACGGACTGTATGTCTCGGAGGGCATACGGTCGTGTGCAAGAGGCTTAGGTAGCAGTTACTGCCTGAGCCCCTGAAGACGCCAGTATAGCTGGCGAAAGATGTCTGGGGGCAATGTTTGAATGTTTTTAGTGAGAGGCTACTGAATGAATAATTTAGCGAGACCGTACTATCGAATGTGAGAAAGCAGGCTCCCAAACAGCGATACCTACCTATACATTGATACATTGTTGCCATGTCAGTGGCAACAATATTGCTGACAAATCAGTACACCTCAACTGGCAAGTTTTAAGTGCATTCCCCATGTATATTACACTATCTTAAGCAAGTAATAATAAAAGTGAAGTTTTATTTTCTACCAGAGTCTAATGAAAAAATCTCGATCTCTGGTCAAATGACAAATTGTAAATATGTTGCAGGATGAAGGTCAAAGCCGCAAAAAACAAACACAAAAAAAAAACATTTTTATATATATATATATATATATATAAATGGAGAGACAACACCAAGTCCACCTAATCCTCTTTCTGTATACTTATAGTGCCCCCTTAGTGCCTCCCCACATAGTAAGAATGTCCCCGTAATGTCAACTAACAAAAATGATGCCCTTAGTGCTCCTCAGACAGTATGATATCCTCCTGGAGCTCCCCACAGAGTACGATGCCACGTTAGTATCCTCCTCACAGTAGGATGTCCCCTAAGTGCCCTCTCACATCGATACAATCCCTTGGTGCCCCTACACATTACGATTCCACTGAGGTCTCTTGCACACGAACGTTGTGCATCCATTCAACTTGACCGGGTCCGTGATCCGTCCGCACCGCAAAAAAATAGAACAAGTTCTTTTTTTTAGCGGTGCGGAGGCACGGCCAGAAGCACCACGGAAGCACTCCATATTGCTTCCGTGGGGTTCTAATCTATGCTTCCGTTCCGCATCTCTGTGATTGCGGAGCCATTCAAGTGAATGGGTCTGCATCCGTGATGTGGAGTGCGCACGGGCCAGTGTATGCGGGCTGCAATATGGTCACGGGCACACAACATGCACGAGCACCCCCATAAATAATGAGGCCCCCTTAAAAGCTCCAACACAAAGTATGCCCTGTAAGCAGGGGCGTTGCTAGGTTAAAACATTCAGGTCCTGGGCCCCTAATGTTTTGTTCCAGGCCCTGAATGTTCTTCCTGCCAGATAGATAGAGCTGTATTGCCGTCCTCAGAATGGCAATACAATTGAATCTAATGCCCTGCAAGAACTGAAGGACCTGTGATGACATCACAGTCCATGTGATCAGTTCTAAATAGAATAGCTAAAAAGGACCTGCGATGATGTCACCATCATGTGACCAGTGCAAGAGAGAAGGGCTCCGCAGTGAAGCTGTGGTGATGTCTGCTACATGAGGGGAGGTAGTGAAGGGAGAGGCAGAGCAATGCTGGGAGTTGTAGTTATTTAACTTGGACTGTATGTCAGGGCTGAAGGGAGGGAAGTTATTTACATGGGACAGTGAAGTGGAGTGATGTTATTTACATGGGAGTGCATGTTGGAGGTGGCTGGGGCAGGTTTATGTAGTTTACATGGGACTATATGTTGAAGGTGGCTGGGGAGGAGGTGATGTTATTTACATGGGACTGTATATTGGAGGGGCAGGAAAGATAGTGTGATTATATTTACATGGGACTCTATGGCAGAGGGAGGGAAATAATGTTATTTACATGGGACTGTATGATGGAGGGGCTGAGGAATTATAATTTCCGAGGACACAAAATGGAGGAATATAACTACTCGGGGCACGTCTGGATGAGTATTATAACAGTAGGGGGTGATATAAATACTGGGGCACTTTAGGGTGAGCATTATTACAGTAGAAGTGATTTTAAAGGGACACTATAGGCGTTCTTAATACTACAGGGGGCTCTATAGGAGGGACTTAAAGAGCCACTTTATTTCTATTAAGAGCACTATGGGGGTCCTTATTACTACTGAGGGGTCTGTAGAGAGCTTTATTACCACTTGGGGAACAATAGGGGGCCTTATTTCTACTAGGGGCTTTGTGAGGGTATTATTAATACTGGAGGGTTTCTCTACTAATGGAGGCACTCTTGGGAGCAGTATCCCTGTTGGGGCACAGTAGGGGGCAGTATTACTAATGGGGGGAATTCTACAAGGGAATTACTATTGGTGGGACAATGGGGGGCACTCATTTTTTTTAGGATCGTATTTTGGGGTATTGGGGAGCACAGCGAGAAGCAGGATAACACTATGGGGACTCCAGGTTGGGAGATGATGATAGAAAAGTTAGGAACCTAAGATGTCTGTATGTCACACTCTGCAGAGACGAGACGCGGCTGAAAGAAGTTGTCCGGAATGAAGATGATGACAGAGAAGATCTACATCAGAGGAGACGTCACCTGGAGGCCCTGCATGTGAGAGGCATGTGCTGCTGTATAGCTGTATAGCAAGTACAGTAAAATGTTTTCAGTGCTAGTGTTTTTTTTTTTTTGGGGGGGTTTGGAGGCCATCAGTCGACCCCAGATCTTTTGAGACCCTAGCAACGCCCCTGCCTGTAAGTGCCCACCAGTCAGTATGATGCCCCCTTAAATGGACCTCACACTGTATGATTCCCCATTCAGTGACCTCCACAGAATGCTGCCCCTTCAAGTGCCCCCACACATAATGATAAATCCTATTGTGGCCCACCCACACAGAGAGAGTCCCACCTCATAGAGTTATGCCCTCTTAGGTAGCCCCCCCACACACTGCTGCACCCCTCATCATTATGTCCCCATAGGTAGCCTTTTAGATGGCTCCCCTTAAAGTGCTTCTAGTTTGTATACTTACCTTCCCCATGTTCCCCTGACAAACAGAGCAGATCACGTCTTCTCCACTCTGTGCTGCGTTGTCTGTGGCTGAAGATGTCACTACATTACACCCTGCCAGCACTGAACTACTGACAGCAGAGGAATGGTGAAGCAGGGCGCTGACAGCCCCTTGCTTTACCATTATATTTTACTATATCTGCACCTTGAGAATGCAGATACAGTTGAGAAGTGGGACATGCAAGAGTCTGGACAGCTGTCAACGGTAGTCCGGATTCGGTCTCTGATCCGCCAGTTAAGTATCCCTGATACTGTATTAGCTGGAAGCCTGTAGCCATAAATTATCTGTTTCTGCTTACCCTGGATATTAGCTGTATGGGAAGAGCTGAAATGATTAGCAGTAGCCACTACTTATCAGGCAAAGTAATTATGAAGAAATAATTATAGAGGGTATCAATAGGTGAACTATTTCAGAAGCAGAAAGCGTCCTCAGTCATAAATTGTATGGTCTGTCTAATCATAGGATGACACATAAAATGTTAGATCACAATGCTCCCAATGAATGGGTGGACCAAGATAAATATTCTTGTACTCACCGTAGCCTCTAATTTTTCCTACTGGAGAATAGCATCATTTGTATACTACAAGCATATAAAATGGTGCAACCAAAGCAGATCTCCAGTTTATGGTATGGCTATGTCTATAACAGTGGAAAACATAGGATTTTTAGATGGTGGTTTCCAAGATCATTGATGCCCACAACAAAGGCTTGAAAATGTGGCTTCTTTCTCCTCCACCAGTTATTATATTCACCTTACCAACTTTCTATATTAACTACGTTGTGCATTTTACATAGCGTGATTTAGGTTAGTGATACTGTTCCTGTAAGAGGTTCTAGAGTACCTAGTATCTCTGGTGATCCGGAGCAATGAAAGGCTTACTATTAATATCTATTATCCTTGGAGGTCTAAGGTGGTTTTAGTGTAAAATAATTTATGTTATTATATAGTTTAGGATCATGATGTAGTTGCTGTAGTTATCATATCCCATATCTCACATAATTATATGGTACAGTATATAAAATATAATTTACATAAACTCTAAGCAAAATGAAAACTGTTGTATACGCTGAGCACTAGTGAATGTATGTAAATCTGAGTAAAACAAAAGTTATTTTTTTCAAGGTGGTCTCCTCATGCATTTAATATTGGGATATTTCTAGCCAAGATGAAAGGTATGGGAGGACACATTTGTATGAGCAAGTATTTAGCCTAGCTTCATAGAACCCTTCTCAAGCAAAGAGTTGGGCTCCGTTTTTCTTGCATTCCAGCCTTTGGAGTGTGACAGTTTTTTTTTTATACTGAGTTTGACGTATTGGACATTGAGTGAGGTCCATGGGACAGCACCCATTTTTAATAACATATCAAGAGATTTATCTCCCTTGCACCTAAAGTGGAGTTAAAGTCACAAACTACCTTTCTTTTTGGACAGCTCCTTTGGAAAATGAAAGGTGGAATCTGATTGGTTGCAATGAGCAACTTTACACCAGTTTGATGAATGACCCCATATGTGTTTGTGAATTTTTAACTGCGACTTTTCAAAAAATTATCATATCTCCTACTTGTAATTCCGCTCTCGCCACCTTTCAGAAAGGGTGCTTGAATGCATGGCTAGCAGCTACTACAAATTTATCTGAATGATGCTGCAGCAGCTTAACACATGCTTACATTGATTTTTTATTTATTTATGAAAACATGACAGTTCCACTTTAAATATTGTAAATAATGTATTCCTCTATTGTAATTGTATTATAAAATATTTGAACATAGACTTTTATTATCAAAGGATTTACACAGCTAAAGATGTAACAAATTGCATATTGCTCTAAATGTATGCATTGGTATAATCAGAGTTTAATTGTGCAACCAGAGATTTTAAAAACTTGAAGTACTTACATAAAAAAGTATACTGGAAATGTGTGTTTCTTTTCTTCTGTAAATAACTTTTCTGGAAGTTCACATTCGTATATTAGTTCTTGGGCCCTAATGCACTATTTCTAACAGGGCCCTTGTCTGCCATGTGCTGTTTATAATACTGGTATGTTATGTGGCAGAGTGGTCCCAGGACTCCCTCAAACACGAGGACCCAGGTGTGATTACTACCTCTGTACCTCCCATAATTAGGCCCTGGCCTATTCTGAGGATAGGCTATCAAGGCAAAAGTCTGGAAACGCCTTTACCGTCCTTACGCAAATAAAAATTTTACTCCTCAAAACCCCATTGTTACTGAAAATCAGAAATTCATAGCGTTGATGTTAACTAACAGAGAGGACTATCACCTTTAAGTACGTTTTATAAGAACTGTCTTGGGATGAATCCCAGAAATCAGCTAGACAAACAGAACATAGCACACTATCTGTGCCAGAGACATTAAGACAGCTGAGGAAAGACTGGTATTGCTTAGCTTTGAGCCAAAGAAAAAGTATAAAGCAGCAAATGCCAACACTTGAGCAGACAATACATGGCCTGAATAGAAAAGGCTTCAGCATTGAACACTGTGTGACTGTGAGACGCAGCATGAGAGGTAAATCTGTCATACGTTATTCTAACACATTAGGCCCTGTGTTATCTCTAATAGGCACTAATAGGGAAACATTTCTTAAAAAGGTGCAAAAATTAGAACAAAAAAAACCTAACAGGTGCCACATTCTCCAACACTTCAGAAACATGCGAGTAACAAGATTCCGTTAATCTCTACTGAATGGTAGGATTGCTAAAGCAGAGATCAAAGCTTTTTGCATCCTACAACGCGCTGCGCCAAGATTGTTGGAGGAGATAACAATGTAATACACAGCAGAGGATTTTATTTGCTTCTGGTGCATTATACCCATTTAGCTACCAAAAGCATTTAAGCTACGAGTCCCAAGTGGCCGACTAAAATAATGCAGCATCTCCAAGGAGTACAAAAGGAAAATGACAATTGCTGGAAAGAACCTGAAAAGCCTGCAAAGAGGCTCTAAGGCAATTATGCCTTTTCAAGCAGATTTCCAATAGTTCAGCAGATACTGTATAGTGTATTCATTACATAACTGGACCAATAACAGGTGCTCTAAATCATTTAGGGATATGTATTAATGATGGGGATTTACTTAATTCTATATAGAGACAGTTTATGCTGCTCGGCATAATCTACTGCGCTGTAAGGACAATGGTTGTACACTGAAGGTGTTCACCTGTGAAGAACATAATCTTCCTTTTCTTAAATGAGTTTCATGGTACTGATGATCTATCCTCAGGAAAGGTCCTCAATATCACATCAGTGAGGGTCCGATACCTGGAACCCCACAATCAGTTGTTTTGGCCAACAGCTGTAAATGATACAGTAGACGCACAAGGTTCCATCTACTGTGTGGTGTCCGTGCCGAGATACTTCAGCTCAGATCCCACTCAAGTAAAGAACACGGAGATGCAGAATGCCAGAAACTAAACAGTGTATGGAGTCTTCTGTCCACTGTGTAGTTTCTAGCACCAATGACTGACCTAAACAGCTGATCAGTGGTGGGGGCAGGTTTTGGGACCCCAACAACCTGATATTGCTGACCTGTCTTGAGGATAGGTCATTAATGTATCAGTACTGGAAAGAAAAAACAATTAGATTAAGATAACCAGAGACTTATTTTATAGTCTACCCTCCCCAAAAAAGGACCCTTAACCTAGTCACTCTGCGATCTTGAGAATTGTTAAAGGCCAAAAGTCACCTAATATAGGTACATATTCTAGGTCTCACTGCGGTAATAATTATTATACCGTACCTGTATATGCTAGTCCCACGTTTTATGTTATTTCAGTAATCCTATAGTAAGGGACATGACCAAAACATATGTATTGTTTGTACCTTTTCCATTTAATTTGCTTATCAGGCCACCATTTATTAGGTTTACTTGGTATAAAGTGCAGCCGATTATCTAGAACATTGAACTATTCAATCTGGTTATTAGGCGGCCCTCCACAATAAAATGTTAGGAAATGATAGCAGAGTAACTTGATATCAGAAAGTAACTTACTGAAAAGGGAAATTGATGGGGATCTTGGATGGATCTTTTGGACAGTAGAGAGCTATAAGCAAGGTTTTTTTTCTTCCTACCCAAAGGTCTTTTTACACGAGCTGGCTGAGAAGGCAATTATGGGGAATTCTTATAATTGCCTGTTTATCAAAGATGAGACCTGCGTTTAAAATAAATTATAATAATGAATAAAGTGCAGCCATCATCTTCTTTGTATAGGAAAATGTGATTGCTACTTCGATCTCTTGTCCCCTTAGAGGATCATTGATTCAGGTCAACAAATCCATCTTTACACAGGTGATCTACTGCCCAGAAATGATGATTTTTAGGTGCGGCTTTAATGATGCCTTCACACAATTAACAGACACATGCTTGCTCATCTCAGGTGACTGGTGACATTTTTACTTTAGGCAATGATCAGGAATGAGCATTTACATGAGTGTGTGTTCTCGATAATAGTCCCATGTAAAATGGCATTTAGTTTCAGTGATCATAGAAGGTAAGAAGGAGAAAATATAACAAGTCTGTTTTAAGAAATGTGTCAGTTTAAGAATAAAAAAAAAAAATGTCAAAACCTCAAACTGATGTGTGTTGTTGAGATGGAAAATATAAAAATACTGGGGCGGATTAAATAATCTTGTCTAATATTTACACAATTTAAATTCAGACAGTCTACAGACACGCCAAATTTATCACATTGGCTCATACTGAATGATAAATATGGCTCATCCTACTAGAGGTTAGACACTTTTACTTTCTACCACCTATTGGTTTGCTTACTTTGTGCTATGCCCCTTCACACCAAGCCATGCCCCTTTTCTTATTAGTGACATCCCTTTGTCTGGCGAAGAGCAGAAAATATTTAACAAGCTAAATAAATGAGATATAAGGTATGTGTATTCATTTTTTCATACAGGAGAGGGGATGACTGTCTGATCAGCGGGCTCCAACCTTTGGGAACCCACTGATCCTGAAAATGGTGGTCATATTTCCCCATCTTATTGGTGCAACAGATCAACCATGCACGCCACAGCTCTATTCTCGGGATCTGTGGAGGTCCCTTTGGATAGGGGATAGCTTTTACATTTGGTACAAACCTGTTAACTTAGTAAATCTGGCCCATTCGTTTCTCTTTAAAGCTGCAAAAGAGAAAACAAACTTAGAATTAAAGTGTATTTTTTTCAAAGTGAATGGTTTTATACGTATAAAACAACCTTAGAGGGATACTAATCTGCACCCTTCAACAAGATGAAATATGTTAACAGCTAGCAGCGCCATAATTTATGAGCTTTTTTATGAACAGAAAAAGTCGTGTTCATTCATCTTGTCATAGATATAAAAATCATAAAATTAATTAAAACTAAACAACAAATGGATATCACTATATCTCTGTTCAGCCCAGACCCATACTGAGTTGTAAGTACTGGACTATGACCGGTGATTTTGACACTTGATAAATGGACACCAACACCCTCTCCTTGAATGTGACCAATATCTTTTGCCTCTATTTGCAGAGCTGTCTAGAAGCTGAGGAAGCAGGGTCTCATTACACCCTGCACTGCTCTGCAATAAATGGCAATGATGCGATCCTGCCTATGATATGCCCTCATGGCTGAGCAGCCTGACAGGAACACTCACCAATGTGTAATATATGCAAATACCAGAGTGTAGTGTGTAGCGAGAAAAAAATTCATTTTGTCCGATCCTTATCTTCCACATTAGACCTTCGGCCAAACCTGCCATTCTCTCAGGTTTGGCTGATACCACTAATCATTAATGTGTAATGGGGGGGGGGGGGGGGGAAGCTGTGTGGCAGGTACCATTGTAATATTAGTTTCCAAGATTTTTATTTGACCATTAGAGATGTGAACGCATGATCAACAATAATCATAGAACCAAAACCTTTAATATTACGTTTGTCGGGATCTGTACTCGCAGTGGGGTTGGCAATGACAAATTTTTATGAAGACAGCGGGTTTTAAAGGCCAAACTGTGCTTTATTTGGTCACTTCAGCTTAACATTAGCATCCAAGTTATAGCGTCACTTGGTGAGATGAAGTTACAGCATCAGCATAGCATAACGTAAAACAAAAACCGGCCCATCCAGCTTCTAACTAATACAGCAGAAGATTCCTCTCTCACCTACAGTGTCCTGTTCACATCAGGGGAGATCAGGCTTCACTTCAGCTCTCCAGGCATCTTTTCCCCCAGACTGACATTCTGGGATTTCTTTTTATTCCCCACTAATGATCCCAGCACCCTACACCTGGGATCCCTCAGGCTAGGGGGAATACCTGTACTGGAAGGGTATGGACTGGGAGGTCCCTCTGCCAATGCTACCTCTCAGTCCAAAAAAAATCCAGCCCATGGAATCTAAACAAAATAGCTCCAGCAAACTATGCTTTGCTAAAATAAGTGGAGCTTTCTGGATATTATCTATCTCAACCACCAACACCGTTCAACACCTCTTTATTGTAGAGATATGCCACCAATGTCTGAGGTGAGACAACCCCTTTATTATACCCTTAGTGTCAAAATATGAAGTTCTCAATAGTGACCAATCAGGTTCTTTTTCTGAACTGAAAAATGAAAGTTGGATTTGGTTGCTATGGGCAACAGCTTATGTTTTTTTCTGCATTAGTATTCATACATGAAGGAACATACATGTTGCGCCTATGACAACAGTGGACCATACCACAGAGATTTCCCTCTACTATGCACTGGCACAGATGCATTGCTGACACCAGGCCAATACTCAAGACATGCCATGAATATCAAATTGGTGAGGATCTAACTCTTGGAACCCCCATAATCAGCTGCTTGAAGGGACCATGGCTTGTTTGTGAGTGCTGCAGTTCTTGATTGTCTATCTCGATCCATTTACCCGCACATGGTCTACTTAGTAGTAGAGTTGCAGGGTATTGCAGCTTTATCCTGTAACTTGAATGAGAAGAAGCTACAATAACCTGCACTGCCACTTCTGAGCAGTAGTGATAAGTGACAGGGGCAATATTCAAATTCACGATATTTTGTGAATATTCGGTATATATTCGCGAATATTCGTATTCGAGATTATTCTCTTGATTGCGAAAAATCGTCAATGTAAGACTGCATGGCTTACATCCTTGCCACAGCCTGCTCAAACAGCTGATCAGTCGAGGTTCTGAGAAATGGACCCCCAATGATCTCATATTGATGACCTATTATGAGGATGGACCATCAAAACTCTGGACTTGTCAGTGGGTCATGTGACCAATCGGGCAAACATCACCCCTGCAGCCAGTCATTGGCTGCAGTGGCGCATGTGACCCTCGTCAAACCGGATGTTGACACATGAGACTGGAGCTTGTCAGTGGCAGCGGCGACATCGGACAGAAGGAGCAGGAACTTAATGGTGGAAACAAAGCAAGTATACCTCCCTTCACAGGTCTAGCAGCGTGTAAAACCCCTTTAAGGCATTGTATATAACTACCAGATGAGATATAACACAATTCTCATATTAAATCACAAATACTGTAATCCTTTCTAGATGGGAAGAGAAGCAGCATCACCCTGATGAATTCTCTATTTAAGACCTCATGTACACCCCACTACGAGGACTGAATTTGGTATATTCACAACTATATCATTATTATTACATTTTTTATTTTACATTAGATGGACAAATCTTTTTCAAAAACTCTCAAAGGAACAATCTGACTGAAGTTATTATAGTTATTAACTATTGACATGAAGGACGTCAAGAATCTCGCAGAACCACTGCAATCTACAAATGACAGAAGACGCTCTGTGAGGCTTGCAACACAAAGGATTGACAAACAGTGAAGCTCTGGAAATAATGAATGTCTATGACAAGTTGTAGAGCCCCATCCCCATATAACACAGATGTTGCCTGTCCCCTGGTGGCAGTTTTATTTATTACTTGTATTAAGTGATAGTACTGGAACTTGGTTTATTGCCCTATGAGATAAAGAAGAAAACATCTGTTTGTACTTCTTTTCTCCCAATATAAGGATTATCCCCCGAGAAGCTGCTCTATTTACAATCCGAACGTTTAGGCTTGTCTTCACAATTTTAGGTTTTGACATGATAACTTTACAAAATGAAAATATGCCTATAGCACTTTAGCAGTAATTTTCAGCTAAGATGAAGCTGTGCACCACAATGTTTTAGTATAAAAAATAAGTCAGTGAATAACAGACAGTACGGCTAAGTTGAAAGTAGTGTCCTAAAGCAGGCTGTTCACCGAATCCTGTATAGCCCGATAATGCTGGTGGGGATCCGGCCACTTTCTGGCATAAATGACATCTTTCTGTCAGACTAAAATTCCTGCATGTACGACTTGGTGTTCTGCTGAAAGCCAGCATTTCGCTGGAATGTGGCCTTATCCCCACTGGAACCCATTATAGTGAAAGGGGATTCGGTGGTGAAAGGCAGTATACGGCTATGCCAGATACTGTGAAATACGGTAGCCTGTTGAAGCCCTGTTCCTCTGAGGGATCCGGCTACCAAAATTCTGAATGGATATGTGAACCTACCCTTATAAGTCAAAATATAGAAAAGGTTGTGGATTCTCTGGAACATTTTTTTCATATTCTCTTAATGTTGCATGTTTGATTGACAAACCTGTAGACTGCACAGAATACTCGGCATCTACTGCCACTTCATTATTATGGAAACAGCTGGTAGACACATGAAACCAGGCTCTATACCCACTTGTACCCCCTTATGACTCCAGGGCATTATTCTTCTGGCTACCCAACCCCATGCCAAAGAAGTGTCAAGGAGACAGTTCTGTCCCTGGCAAGAAAATCTCATTTGCAGGATACCCCTCTTTATGAGCCAGAACAGAGAGCCACTAACAAGCACTGGCTCTTACAGGCATCTGAATGGCCATTATGTAAGGGCTGGAGCGAGTCCATTGCATGAATCACGCCATGTGTGAATGTGATCCTCCGTTCTGGACCTGCAGACCTGCAAATTTATAATGCTATGTGCCCCTGCATGACCTTACTTCTACAGAAGTGCCTGTCTTTTGCACCAATCTTTCACTTTGATCTCACACAGTCTTTATATTCTGTACTTGCTTTTCTGGATGGTAACTTTTCCTCAGCATGCAAAAAGGATTTTTGAGTAGGCCTCACATTGCACAGGCAACATGTATCTTCTCCCTCCCTGGTTGCTTGAGCTATACTCCACTACTCTCCCTCAGACAGGCAGGTCCAGCCTTCCTTTTTTTAGAAGGCACAAAAAAATGAAATGGTGCTACCAATTTCATTTCTTGGAATAACATTAAAGCACAGAAATCCCATTAATCCCAATAGCAAATGTTAACAATTTGCGGTTGTCCTCTGGTGCACTGCACATAAAAATACCTTTTTAAATTGGTTTCTGTCATCTGTATTGCCTAGAACTCTGCTTCATTTATATTGTATTTACGGCCCTATTGGAAACATATTAGGGCTGCTTTAGAGGTCCATGAGGCCTGTATTGTAACCCAGAATGCTTTAACTTGCAGCATACCTGCAAAGGAAGTGCTGTGAGGAAGATGGGAGTGTTAGTGGATATGATGGTGAAAAATTAGATTCAGCAACTCCGCCGAAGTTCGCTAAGAAATTCGATTTGTTCGGAATTAATTTGTCACGAATCGCTATAAATCAGGTACACTTGGGCGACTCTGCCTTCATTTAATAATGAAGACCGCACTGTATAGTCCTTCTTCTTTGTTAATAGCCGCGATGCACCTTTAAACTGGTATGGGGTTTGACTGGTTTGGTTGGGACACAATATGCATATTATTGCTGTTCTGGCCTGCAATCTCCTGCAGGTTATTTGACAGTAAACACAGAATATTAATCAGCTCTGGCATACCCACTTCTTCAACACCAGCGCTCTCCTGCCCTACAGGTGGGAGCCCTTCTTCTGCCATCTGCTTTTCCTCCTTTTTCACATCATCTAATACTAATAAGAATATGTCATCAGGAACATCCAGCTCCTCCTCTCTCTGCATCTTACAGACTTTTCTAGGACAAGCAGACTGTGACGGATGATTTGGAAAAAGTAAAGCCAGAAAAAGATGAGGATGGTCATCACTAAGACCTGGCCCCTCTAAGGGCTGCAGACTGGATGGTATTGGTAATGTAAGCATTCAATGGGTAATGTCATTGATGGCCAGTATGTATCACTGAGGCTGCTGCTCTCAGTAATATAAGTCCCGGAGATAGGTTGTGACCTGTGATGTTAGATCATAGAGTTTGTGGCAGCTGGAGTTTGGGTCTGGGATTTAGGAGTGACTGAAGAGTTTGGGTGGGAAGGTCACTCCCATACCTCAACCAGGTGGAAAACGAATTAAAAGACACTCTGCCAGAGAGCAGTGTGTGTGCTGGTCTGAGGGGAAGACACACGGACAAGACCACTATACAAAGTGTAATCTCTAGGTGAAAACCTTCAAGCTGGTGAGAAGCCTATACCGCATTTTTTTGGTTATTTTCATGAAGGGTCATTATGTTTGCTGAAGCAAGCCTGTATCGTTTTGCCATATATACCCAATAAACCATGGGTAAAGAATAGAGACTGTCTGAATGGTCCCATCTCACAGTTGGCACGCTGACAGTAAGATAATAAAGGCTTCCATCTTATTGGTATTGAATTACATTTATGGCTGATCTAGGAATAAGTAAATGTCGGAATAAATAAATAAAGCTGACATAGAATAAATCTCCCTGCAGTCTCCCTCTCCAATATTCTTCTATTAATCTTTTTCAGCAACACTGTCCCTAGCGCATGAGCACTTGCCATGTCTCTCCCTATGCTCAGCTCACAGGACAATGGCAGAGACCGTGCAAGATGAGGGTTTTATAGGCCTGTGACATCACAAGGGATAGCTATCTGCGGATTTGCTGGCTGCACGGCATTATGGGTGATTTTGTGTTCCCGGGCTTGTCTCCTCTACACTTAGTTTAGTTTTGTAACACGTGCAGCCATCATTTTAGGAGAATCTCATTCCATACCAGAAACTGCAAGAAAATTCGGATTTGTTTTGATTTGAAGTTTTCCTAAACTTCGGACCGAATTCCACTTCGAATGCTGCACTCAACACTAGTGATAGTAGTACTCACAGTTTACAGTGGCAGTCTCTCCTTTTGGCTCTCCCTGGGGCTATGCAATGACAGAATGGCGCACCTTTTCTTCCCTCGGGGCACTCTTTGAAGTTGGGGCACCTGCCTGGTGTTAGGTGGGCTGTCCTTGATGTTAGATATTTGTCTGAATGCAAGGCAGGATTGCAGATGAACTGGCCAGCGGATGATAGAGCCAATAATCATGTAACAGTCTCATTACTGAGTTGATGGAATGAGTAGAAGTAGTACGTATAGCAGCAAAAGGCACAGTTCCAAACTATATCAAAGTGCAATCTCTCAATAGCAGTGAGAGGCAGCAGCAATATTGGTAATTGTAGTACTCCCTGAGACTTGAAACACTTTGCTATCGTCCCAAGATAATCACAGGCATTCTATATACTGTCATTATTAACTCCTTCTGCAATTTCAAGGCCGAGGGCTGCAAAAACTTTTAAATATGGATGGTCAGTCTGTCTCAAAGTGTGGTAGGTGCAATCAGGGGTGCACCCAAAGGTGGGGTCCAATAGGTCTGGACTCCCCCTAGAAGCAGTCGGCGGAAAGGCAGGAGAAGATAAAGGAAGCGCTCATCTCTCTATTTCCAACTGTATCGCTGTCCTCATGCTGTGGCTAAGCCAGGCCGCATACAGCGCGGGACTCAGGGCGGAAGAGACCTGCATCGCATCACTCCCAGCCGCATGGAGGTAAGTATTAATGTTTTTTTATATATTTTTTTTATTTGGCATGATGCAGAAGAGAAGCACTATGGGGACATCTAGGGACTCTAAAGAGGGGCATTTTATACTGGCACATTATGAGGGTTACTATGGTGAAGGGAGGACAGAACCACTATGAGGGCATCATAATGTGTATTTTATACTGGCACATTATGGGGGGCACTATGGGGAAGGGACGACAGAAGCATTGTGGGGGCATATACTAAGGGCACTAAGGGGAATTTATTACTGGCACATTATGGGGGGCATTATGGGGAAGGGGGAAAGATGAGCACTATGGGGTTATCTACTGGGGCACTGTATAGGAGCATTTTATACTGACATATTATGGGACACTATGACGAAGAGGGGAGAGGAGCACTATGGGGGCATTTACAGGGGGCACTATATATGAGTATTTAATACTGGCATACATTATGGGGACATTATCTCTACTGCAGGCAATAAGAGGGGGTATTTTTTGTACTGGCACACAAAACAGAGGCATTTTGGTACTAGTTCACATAATTAGGGGACATTTTTTTGCACTGGCACACATTTTAAGGGTGCATTTTTAGCACTTTCTACTATGACATTATAATGAGAATTATTACTACTAGGGGGCATTATGGTAACCTTTACTACTACTGGGAGTCTATGGGGAACACAATTACTACTATGGGAACAATGGAGGCATTATTACTACTAAGTGTGCTCTGACAGATAATTATTTGTATTGGTGGGATTTTGGGGAGCACTATTACTGTGGTGGGCACCCTGGCATAGTATTAGCTTAGCACAATTTTTTGGGGGGGACATTATGTTTATACTAGTGTCCAGGATACTATTTGCTGGGTGCATTTACTTATTTTAGGGCACTGTGTGCCAATATTATTGAAGGGGGCACTATCTGTGTGGTACCAGTATTTTCAGGAGGACTGTTTTTGCAGTATAGTATTGCGGAGCCCATCAGGCATAGTAGTGGGGTGAAAGAATGGGGTTTTTAGAAGATTTGAGGATGATGGAAAAGTGGGAAATTAATGTGTTTGGTCTGAATGGAGAAGATGAGGAAAGAGAAAGTCTACATCAAAGGTGATATCACTGGATGTAAGGGTACTTTCACACTAGCGCTATTCTTTTCCAGTATTGAGTTCCGTCCTAGGGGCTCAATACCGGAAAAGAACTGATTAGTTTTATCCTAATGCATTCTGAATGGAGAGAAATCCATTCAGGATGCATCAGGATGTCTTCAGTTCAGTCACTAAACGTTTTTTGGACGGAGAAAATACTGCAGCATGCTGAGGTATTATCTCAGTCCAAAATTCCGGAACACTTGGCGGAATGCCGGGTCTGGCATTAATTAACATTGAAATGTATTAGTGCCGCATGTGCAGACCTTTAAAAATAAAAAATAAATAACGGATCCGTTTTTCCGGATGACAACCGGAGAGATGGATCCATTATTGCAATGCATTTGTAAGATGGATCCGTATCCAGATCCGTCTACAAATGCTGTCCGTTTGCATCCAGATTGCCGGATCCTCACAACGCAAGTATGAAAGTACCCTAAGAGGTATGTGGTGCTATGTAGGAGAGGAGATCCTCTGGCTCCTCCCCCTGCCATTTTCAGAAGGAGGATTCAATGCTGGGCAGCTATAAGCATAGTGGTGGCTGAAAATGTGCCAGGGGCGCTTCGGCCTGGTGAGAACGGCTGATGGGGGGGGGGGGGGGGGCTCGGGCCGTGAGCAGGATCAGGGGAGGAAGTAGCTTCCTGGCTGTAGCCTGCTTTTGTCTATTGTATAATGTGAAGCAGGCAGTGCAGCCAGGACAGCCCCCTCTCTGTATGATGTGTAGAGCCGGGCTCCTCCACCCGGACCTACACACCTTAAATATTGCACAGCTCCTCCTCCACTCCTGTTTTGGCGTCTTCAGGACTAGGAGGGAGGAAGTGAAACTGCAGTAGCTCCTGCCATAAAGCTATGTGGGGGGCAGTCTGTGAAACAGTTAGTTTGAGGAGGAGGACAAATGGATTTATTTGCAGTACCAAGTGAGCAGTAAGTATGGTGCACCTAATCCTAGCACTGGTATTACTCACCACACCCTGGTCTTCTTCTCCAGGTGCCTGCACTGAACTAAGTCCCGGCAGTGCACAGCTTCAGGATGGGACATACAGTAGTGTGTGTTGGAGCGCAGGATGTGAACATCCTGTCTCAGTGTAGTGCCTGCCTAGACACAGTGCTACATGAAGAGCTGAGGCGCCCATGGGAGGAGAAGAGAAGAGTATTTTTTTTTTTTGGTCCGGTCTGAGGTCTGCATTAAGGGGACCGAGAGTTGGTGGGGGGCTCAGTTTCAAAAATTTGCTGTAAAGCCCAGTCAGTTCTATTATCTTCACTGGGCTCCACTGAGTGTATGATCCCTAATGAACTCATAGACTGGACAGGGAACTACTAAAGTTGTATGCTGTGAGCCCTCCTTGTCCACAGGACATGGAGGGAGGCTCTGGGCAGTAAATGTGGACATACATGTTTAATAGTTGTTGCTGACAGCTATTCCTTCCAGTACAATACACATGTACACTCAGCTGTTTTCTCCATGGCTTATCTTCTGTATACCAAAGGGGAGACTGCATATAATTGCAGAATTTACCAAGATTCTTGTCATGTACTGTATAGATCCACCTTAAAGGGGTTGTGCTAGCATTAAATGTTAGTTTAATATAATTCCGCTTTTGTAATTTGCGTTATGTTACAAAAATGCTCCAATTGTGAGATATTCTCTTTACTTCATTATAATGAGGCCCCCTGGTGTTTAATCTGTACAGTAATATGTACGTCCACCTACTGAGGTAGTCACACATGCTCAGTTCGATCCTTCAACTGCCATCAGCCATATCTACTGTTATGTAGTCAAAGGCTACAAGTCTGAATTTCTTTGGGTTCGTATCACTGGCGGATCCAGAGCCTGGTCTCGGGAGGGGCACTTTGGGTGATTGATACGCCCCAGCTCCCATCACTACAGAAAAACAGCCCCACTTACCTCTTCCATCCAGTGACGTCTCCTGTGATGTAGATGTTCTCTTTCCTCATCTTCTCCTTTCAGACCTTCAGACCAGACCGTCAGGTTTCGTCTCTGCAGTTTGACAACAAAATAAATCTCAGTTACTACTTTTCCATCATCCTCCCATATTCTGGACAAATTATCCTACTACCCCCATATAAAATACATCAGTAATGTCCCCATAGTGCCCCCCGGAGTCTCCTCTCTCCCCCATCATGCCCCCCAATCATGTGCAGGCTCCTTTCCCCACCCATCCCCCTTCCCCCAAAATTATTTGCAGGCTCCTTTCCCCAGCCCCCAAATCATGTGCAGGCTCCTCCCCCAAAATCATGTGCAGGCTCCTCCCCCTCCCCCAAAATCATGTGCAGGCTCCCCCCCTCCCCCAAAATCATGTGCAGGCTCCTTCCCCTCCCCCAAAATCATGTGCAGGCTCCCCCTAAAATCATGTGCAGGCTCCCCCCAAAATCATGTGCAGGCTCCTTCCCCCTCCCCCCAAAATCATGTGCAGGCTCCTTCCCCCCCCAAAATCATGTGCAGGCTTCTTTTCCCCCTCCCTCCCTACTTACCTCCTTGCAGCGCTGGATGCAGGCCTCTTCCGGCCTGTGTCCCGTTCTGTCCTCTGCTCAGGCGGCGCGATGACGTCATCGCGCCGCCTGAATCGCTCTGATAGGCTGTCGGCACGAGGCCGGCAGCCTATCAGAGGAGCAGGGAGGAGACGCCTCTCCCTCCCCTGCCGCACTGCACAGCGATCTGTATCGCTGTCCAGAGGACGGCGACACAGATCGCTATGGAGATGAACGCTTCCACAGTGGAAGCGTTCATCTCCTGTCACTGCCGCCGGTGCTGCCAGCCTGCCACAATATCGGGGGCAATTGCCCGTTGCCCCCTGGATCCGCCACTGGTTCGTATAGGAAAAAATCATCAGGCTCTTTAGATGTGAAGATTGAAGAACACTCCCAGCTATGGGAAATATTGCGTCAACCTCTGGATGGAAGCAAAGATCTTGCATATATTTTTTACAGCGAACAGAGATTTTAAAAATATTGAGGAACTGAAGCGCAATGGTGCAGTTTTACTTATCCTATAGATGATGTGATTTTAGGCTGTCTAGACATGTAGCAGATTTATCACAGGGGCTCAGGTTGGATGATACATGTGGTGCAGGGACAGACACTTTTCTCTCACTCTATAACAACTATTAGTTGACTTACTTTGAGATAGACTCTTACGCCAGAATTGTGGAGCAATTTTAGATATTAGACCATGTCATGAAATGGTGCCCTTTTAGTAAACCACATCCTATTGTCGAGCTAGGTGCAGAGGATTTTTCAAGAATCAGATGTGCCAAAGTACGTAAAAAATGCACCAAATTGCTCCAGAATTTGGTGCAGTTTGGCACATTGTCTGGGTGCACTGACATTAGTAAATGTGGTCCAAAGTTTTTAAACGTTGCATAACTTTTAATTTGACAATGAGCGATCGATCTTAATTTATATTTTAAAAATCCATCTAATGTATTTAGAGCAGTCATAAGTGGGAAAGATATCCATACATGTTGCACATTGATACAAAAATATAATTTGCTCCTCAGTGATAATTATCAAATGTAAAATATTGTGGCACCAATAATTTGAGGACTTCTTCAGGCTTCGTGAGGGGCAGCCAATAGCAGGTCGCGATGGAGGCGATCCTCCCTATCATTGTTGGTGATGCTAGGTTGGCTCAATCCCATCTCGGCCTGCTATTGTCTGCTACCCTTCCTCCCCCAAACGTCGCCGGATGTTTTGATCCACGAGATGGGGAGATGCAGAGATGGTCGAGTGGGCATAAGGAGCGACTCGGGTGCCGGGGAGTGAGAGAAGTATAACCTGTGTGAGGAGCCCGGGAATTTTTTGGGGGGCATTATAGGGGTTGGATAACCCACCCCTTTAAGAAAGGTTTGAACAGCATTTTACTTTAAGATTTTAAAAAACAAAACAAAAAAGCGCTGGAAAGAAAGTCATGGTGTAGCCTGCAGGTGGCACTGTTGGTAACACTAATAAATAAAAAAGCCTTTATACATAAATGCAGTATAAACAGGAATTAAACTGTGGGTGCAATTAAATGATTGTCACATCATCAATGTACATCAGTAATGTGCAGGGACACCTTAAAGTCTGTGTCATTTTTACAGATCTATGCAAACCTAGTTACCGGCCATCCAAGCCACAGAGCCACACACCATAACTTTTTTGTTTTTTTTGTTTATTGAAAACTACTACGTAGATTTCAGGATTATTGACCATCTTTGACCCAGATTACAAATACTGAGAACTGCAAAATCCTGCAACAGAAATTTATTTATAACATGATTTACCTTCCATATAGAGTAAGTATAATACCGTATTTTGTCATTTATCATAACAGCTTGGAGAAAAGCGCCCTCTAGTGCCTACAGTATATATTCATGCAAATAATTCACCCAGACCTGTGCTGTGACATTTGTAAGGGTATACCCAGGCAAAATGTATTTTGTAGTGGAAAATCCACCACAGTTTTTGCTGAGGATCTGCAGATCCACATGAGTTATGCCTCATGCACACGACCATATTCTTTTTCTGTTTCTACCCGCATTTTTTGGGGATCGCATACGGACCCATTAATTTCTGTGGGTCTGCAACAAAGCCAAACAACACACAGATGTTGTTTGCGCGCCGTCCACATCCGTGTGTTGTCTGTGGCGAGGTTGCAAATATTAGAACATGTCCCATTCTTGTCCATTTTGTGGATAAAAATAGGCATTTTTACAGTAGGCCCGTGAAAATTGTGGTATGCGCACGGACTGCATTCGTATTTTGCAAATCTGCAATTTGCGGATCTCAAGAGGATTATGGTTGTGTGCATATAAGGGTACTTTCACACTAGCGTTTTGGATTCCGTTTCTGAGATCCGTTTCAGTGCTCTCACAAACGGTCCAAAACGGATCAGTTAAGCCCCGATGCATTCTGAATGGATAAGGATCCGTTAAGAATGCATCAGTTAGGCTCCGTTCCGCTTATATTCTGTTTTGGAGGCGGAAACCAAAACGCAGCATGCAGCATTTAGGTGTCCGTCTGAAGAGGCGGAGCCTAACGGATCGGTTTTTAATTACAATGTAAGTCAATGGGGACGGATCTGTTTTCAATGACACAATATGGTGCATTTGAAAACGGATCCGTTCCCCATTGACTTTCAATGTAATTCAAAACGGATCCGTTTTGGACTTTGTCATTTTTCTTTTAACTAATACAAACTGATCCGTTCTGAACGGATACAAACGTTTGCATTATAGCTGCGGAACCGTCTGTGCAAATAAACAGACGGATCCGCACCAACGCAAGTGTGAAAGTACCCTAAGGGGTGCAAGTTTACAGCATTGGTGAATCTGATAGGACACTTCTGTAGCCTTGCTTATCTGTCACATGTGCTCCACACTCTGCTCCCTTACACTGTTCGGTGTTGCGCTCTTCCTTCAGTGTCATACAATGCTCAACCTGTCACAGCCTCTCTCTACCTGTGTGAGCTGCACTTCTTTACTTGAGTGGCCGTATCATACCACCCTTGAGCTCTGGTAACGGACCCTACTCCAGATCTATGGCACTGCACTCCTCTTCTTCCTAAGGCCCTGGCTGAACGCCTCCTCCTGTAAGAAAAACCAATCAAAAAACACCAATAATTGAATATGTGTGTTTCTATGCAATAGTTCACCAAATATACAATCACACACATATAATGTCACATCATTCTTTATTGTTTAAAAAACATATTATAGCATGTACAAAAAACACAAATCATGTAGTGGTCGCAGTGCAGGACAATACTGTGACAAGCAGAACCCCTCCCTCCCACAGGACTCCCACAGTAGATAAAAGCCCTCACTCCGATTGCAAATATACAGCAAATAAGCGTCAAAGTGACTGTGTGACACACATGAAAAAGATGACTAATGTAACATAATATGCTGACGACATATCAGAGCACAAAACTACTCCCATGCATACACAAAGGTGCACTCTCTAATACATATATCCAACCGCACTGTATGTCATGGCAACCTAAGTCCTACATAAACTACAGGTAAGCTGACAGTATGAAAAGGGCATTTACCCACCAGGAGCACAGAGGGAGAGAGGATACCAACCTGACACGCGTTTCGCCCTGCTTTTTTAGGGGGCGTCACAATTGCAGACAAGAATAGGACATGTGTTAAGGCGGGTTTATTGGCCTGTATTTGTGGGAGGGGCGATGATGACTATATCTACCCCTCCCACAGTGAACGTCGTCTCCAGCGTATGGTGTGGGAGCTCTACATACCGTTCTCAGGGAGTAACAAGGGTGCAGCGCTACACGGCAGTTCCAGGCCCCGACTTTCTACGGTCCAGATAAGTAGCTGCCTCATCCAGCAGCATCGTTGCTTTAAGTCTGGCCGGCGGTGTGTCGGCTCCCCGAGTAAGGGGGAGCAGCACCGCACCGGAGCGGTCTGCCAGGGAGACACGCTCTTCTCCCCACGCGGCATGACACGTAGGGTGCAGGGCACAGCGTGTGCTCGAATGATAAAGTATTGCACAGGCCGCTGTGCTGTTAGACAGGCGGGGGGAGGGGGGGAGGGCTTCAGCATGTTGTTTCTATCCAGGGGGTGCACAGGTGAATTCACTCAGCAAGGGGGAGTAGTAAGGTTCAGGAAGGGTGTTTAAAAAAATAAAAAGGGTGTGTTATATAATAAATGAAATGTCTGAAAAAAAAAAAAAAGACATACATTTATTCTGGGGAAGGGACATTGAGTCTAGTGTTCTAGACAGGAGGGTATGTTAGGCTTCTTAATATGGCTTTAGTGTGAGATTACACTATGTGGAAAGCACGTCACAGGAGTCGCTTACAGGGGTCACTCAACCATGTTTTCAGCTCTGCTCTGCAGCTGGCTGTCACGTGTTTTCCACGATATAGTTCTTCACGCAGAGCTACTAGTGAGGTGGTGTGCATAGGATGCACGGTGTCAGGGGCGTAGCTATAGGCTCATGGGCCCTGGTGCAAGAGTTCAATTTGGGACCCCCCCCCCCCCCCCGTTCGGCCATTCCGTTCCCCTGCTCTGTTATAGGAGCAGGAGAAAGTAAAGTACGCATTTGGCACATAATTGAGCCGAACAGAGCCTAAGGATCCCATAGACTATAATGGAGTCCGTTAGGTGTCCGCTCCGAAGGTGATTTTGGAGCGGAGACAAAAGCTGCATGCAGGATTTTTGACTCCGCTCCAAAATCATCTTCGGAGCGGACACCTAACGGACCCCATTATAGTCTATGGGATTCTTAGGCTCCGTTCGGCTCAATTATGTGCCAAATGCGTACTTTACTTTCTCCTGCTCCTATAACAGAGCAGGGGAACGGAATGGCCGAACACTGATGTGAACTGATGGAGGGGGGCGAAATGTGACATGGAGGGGGAGAAATGTGACATAGGGGGCTGGGGGAGAAATGTCACATGGTGGGGAAATGTGACATTTCTCCCCCCTCCATGTGACATTTCTCCCCCCTCCATGTGACAGTTCTCCCCCCTCCATGACACATTTCTCCCCCTTTCTCCATGTCACATTTCTCCCCCCTTCATGTCACATTTCTCCCCTCTCCATGACACATTTCCCCCCCCCTCCATGTCACATTTCTCCTCCATGTCACATTTCTCCCTTCATGTCACATTTCTCCCTCTCCATGTCACATTTCTCCCTCCATGTCACATTTCTCCTCCATGTCACATTTCTCCCCTTCATGTCACATTTCTCCCCCTCCATGTCACATTTCTCCCCCTCCATGTCACATTTCTCCCCCTTCATGTGTCACATTTCTCCTCCATGTCATTCCCCTTCATGTCACATTTCTCCCCTATCCATGTCACATTTCTCCCCTCCATGTCACATTTCCCCTTTCTCCATGTCACATTTCTCCCCCTTCATGTCACATTTCTCCCCTATCCATGTCAACTTTCTCCCCCTTCATGTCACATTTCTCCCCCTTCATGTCACATTTCTCCCCCTTCATGTCACATTTCTCCCCCTTCATGTCACATTTCTCCCCTTCATGTCACATTTCTCCCCCTTCTTGTCACATTTCTCCCCTTCTTGTCACATTTCTCCCCCTCCATGTCACATTTTCCCCCTCATGTCACATTTCTCCCCCCTCCATGTCACATTTCTCCCACCTTCATGTCACATTTCTCCCCCTCCATGTCACATTTCTCCCCCTCCATGTCACATTTCTCCCCTCTTCATGTCACATTTCTCCCCCTTCATGTCACATTTCTCCCCCCTCCATGTCACATTTCTCCCCCCTCCATGTCACATTTCTCCCCCCTCCATGTCACATTTCTCCCCTCTATTATTATTATGTAAAAACATTCTGCTCACCTGGTCCTGGTCCCTTCTGTAGCAGCTCCTCTTCTCCTCTGTGTGGCACTGGCTGACTCCTGGTATCTTCTCTCTGGCCTCCCGACAAGTTGTTTGAGGTCTTGAGGACCTTTCACACTCCGCCAATCAGTGGCCACAGTTATGTCATGTGTCAGGCCAGTGATTGGCTCAGCAGGAAATCGCTGGCCTGACATGTGACACAGCTGCAGCCACTGATTGGCTGAGTGAAAAAGGTCCTCAAGACCTCAAATAACTTGTCGAGAGGCAGCTCTCTCCTGGAGGGGGCCCCGTGGGCCCCCCTGACTTAGAGGCCCGGTCGCAATTGCGACCGCTGCGACCCTTATAGCTACGCCACTGCACGGTGTCTGTTTTAGTCAGTCTCTCTTCCTGCACTATTCAGGCATTCACTCACCTCTGCCCCTCGCTCTGATCTGCTGGATGGGTTCCACAGACACGCATAGTTGTGGCTCTGGCGCCCTCTATGTGACAACAGCTGGAAGTGCGGGGCAGAGTGTGAGTTCAGGCTCCAGTGTTAGTTTAAAAAAAAAAAAAAACATATATACTGTGTGCTTAGTTTAT
Organism: Bufotes viridis; assembly: GCA_033119425.1. Taxonomy (NCBI): domain Eukaryota; kingdom Metazoa; phylum Chordata; class Amphibia; order Anura; family Bufonidae; genus Bufotes; species Bufotes viridis. The sequence continues at coordinate 442,948,878 of CM065591.1, read as the reverse complement.
ATGTGTGTATATATATATATATATATATGTATATATATATATATATATATATAGGGGCACTGTTAGGATGTTGGTCCGCACTGCGGATTCGGCGCTAGATTTCAAATAGGGTTACGCTTGACGCACGTTTTTACGCATACGTATTCGACTTGTTATTTCATCAGTTCGCCATTATACCACATTAGTGGCATTGGTAAAGATCAAAGGGTTTCTTGCGTTTATCTCTCCAGGATCAAGTGTTTATATATGCCTTGATGTTCAGGCGATTGCTGACTTTCCATGTAGGACCACTTTCTCAGGCATTGGTATGGTATTTCTCTTTTATTCCAGAGGTATACAGTAATTCTCCTAGTTTCCTGAGGCCACGTTATAAGGCATTGGTATGGTATTTCTCTTTTATTCCAGAGGTATGCAGTAATTCTCCTAGTTTCCTGAGGCCACGTCAAACTCAGGTTTTGCTGCCCTTTTTCGGCCCCCACTGGCTAACTGGTGGGTGGACGAGTGAGGTTGGTTAATCCCAGGTTCCACAGATTTCCGCGTTGTTTGAACTTTATCCTATAATGGCGGCTGTGCATGCAGGGGGTCGGGAATGGGCTGGTTACATGGTGTATGTTTATGTCAATGTCGCGGTCATGGATATTTGATTAACGGCTTGGTCCTACTCATATCTTTTGTTAGGCGTCGGGTGCTTCGCTCGTTACTACACCAAATTAATTACACATGTTCATGTACCCGATTCCAGAATTTAGCAGCCGGTGCCCTGTCCCGAGCTAATTCTCTTTCACAAGTTTCCCGAAGCGGACGTCTACGGTGCAACAATGCCTCGGTACGCTTCACTACTTCCGATCTTATTACCCTGGCTGCAGCTCGCTCGTTGGTAGCGAAATCGCAATTGGAGGTTGTAATAAAGCTCTTTGATCAAGTTCGTTGTCCTTTTTGGCCCCCTTCAGGCGTCCCTTCAGCGTCGCGGTTCCGGCATAATTCTAACCGCTTTTAGGTATCCAGTAGGTAGGGGTCATTCCTTCATGTTTATCCCTGACCACAAGTTTTAAGGCCGGTTTATTGGCCTGTATTTGTGGTAGGGGCGATGATGACTATATCTGGCCGGGCGTCCTCTCTCACAGTGAACGTCGTCTCCAGCGTACCCACCCTTACTTTCACTATCTCACACCAGGGGATGCCCCCCTTCAGGCGTCCCTTCAGCGTCGCGGTTCCGGCATAATTCTAACCGCTTTTAGGTATCTAGTCGGTCGGGGTCATTCCTTCATGTTTAAGCCCCGACCACAAGTTCTATTTTTTTGCGGAACGGAAGTGCGGACCCAGAAGTGCAGATCCGCAATTCCGGATCCTGGTGGGACATAGTGTGTCCCCATAGGAATGAATGGGTCCGCAATTCCGCTCCGCAAAATGTAGTTACAGAAATGCTGATGTCAGCAGTGTGTCATTCATGAGCCAATAGTAAGTAGTTGCCAAGAATCAGCATCATAATTATTGCAGCCCAGGCCTTGAGAAGAGTCATGGTTCTTCATAGTCTTCTGCTCTCTCACCCATATGCTGACTTAGTGATGAGCGGCAGGGGCAATATTTGAATTTGCGATATTTCGCGAATATTCGCCATATATTCGAAAATTCGCGAATTCGTAATCTCCAGTCATTATTTTCTTGATTGCGAAAATTCGCATATAAAAATCCGCATGAAATTAGCGTAAAAAATTGCATACATTTTTATGATAATTTTATGCTAATTTTTATATGCGAATTTTCGCAATCAAGAAAATGATGACATTACTTTCTTGATTGCGAAAATTTGCATATAAAAATTTGCATAAACTGGTATTTAAAAAAACGAATATTTGCAATTGCGAATATATTTCGCGATATTCTAAATATTCGCGAATTCTCAAAGTGACGATATTCACGATTAAAATTCGCAATTTGAAAATTCGTAATCAACACTACTGCTGATGATTAGCAGTTCTGTACTAGGGAGAAAGGGAGAAAATCAGGTAGAAGACTGTCAGTCATCAGCAGGTGGGCAGGGAGAGCAAGAATTCATCATGAATAACCAGGACTCTTCTCAGGTGGCTGTGACTCTTTTCCAGGCCTAGTCTGCAAGGATTGTGATGTTGGTTCTTGGCAACCACTTACTTTTAACTTATAAATGACAGACCGCTGAAATCAACTCACCTGTCTCTACTTTATTCTGCCGTTAGTATGGGGAGCATAAAGTTGATGACAGGTTCCATTTAAGGACCAGTTCAGGTCTGAAGTCACTTTGTGGCGCTTACATAGTAGAAATCCCCATAAATGACCCCATTGCAGAAACTACACCACTCAAGTTATTCAAAACTGATTTTACAAACTTTATTAAACCTTTAGGTGTTCCACAAGAATTAAAGGAAAATGGAGATGAAATTTAAAAATTTCACTTTTTTAGCAGATTTTCCATTTTAATCCATTTTTTTCTTTAACACATCAAGGGTTAACAGCCAAACAACACTCAATATTTATTACCCATGATAAAGCATTTTTTTTTTTAAAAATGTTTGTGTCTCCATTTTCTGAATATTTTTTTATTTTTCTGCCGATCGTCTTGTGCAGGGGCTCGTTTTTTGCAGGAGGAGTTGACATTTTTATTCGTACCATTTATGGGTACATATGAATTTTTTGATTATTCATTATTACACTTTATGGGGCAAGGTGACCAAAAAATAGGTTGTTTTGGAACAGTTTTTATTTATTTATTTTTAAAGCGTATCACCTGAAGGGTTAGGTCATATGATATTCTTATAGAGCAGATCGTTACGGACGCGGCAATGCAATAATATGTATACTTTTTTGTTTTTTGTTTTAGTTTTACACAATAATAGCATTCTTGAAACCAAAAAAATTATGTTTTAGTGTCTCCATAGTCTGAGAGCCATAGCTTTTTTTTTTTTTTTTTTTTTAACCAATCGTCTTAGGTAGGGTCAAATTTTTTCAGGATGAGGTGATGGTTTGATTGGTACTATTTTGGGGGGCCTACGCCTTTTTGATCGCTTAGTGTTGCAATTTTTGTGATGTAAGGTGACAAAAAATGGCTTTATTTTTTGTTTTTTACAGTGTTCACCTGAGGGGTTAGGTCATGTGATATTTTTATAGAGCAGGTTGTTATGGACCTGTCAATACCTGATATGTCTACTTTTTTAAATTAATTTCACTTTAGCACAATAATAGCAGTTTTAAAGCAAAAAAAAATCATATTTCTGTGTCTCCATTGTCTGAGAGTCATAGTTTTTTATTATTTTTTTTACTAATAGTCTTAGGTAGCGTCTAATTTTTTGCAGAATGAGGTGACTGTTTAATTGGTACCAATTTGTGGGACATGCGTCTTTTTGATCGCTTGGTGTTGCACTTTTTGTGATGTAAGGTGACAAAAATTGCTTTTTTTGACATAGTTTTTATTTTTTTACGGTGTTCACCTAAGGGGTTAGGTCATGTGATATTTTTACAGAGCTGGTTGTTACGGACGTGGAGATACCTAATATGTATACTTTTTTTTATTTATTTCAATTCAACACAATAATAGCATATTTGAAAGAAAAAAAATGATGTTTTAGTGTCTCCATGTTCTGAGAGCTATATATATATATATGTATATATATATATATATATATATATATAATGTGGGGAGTCGCTCTGGTAGACAGCGGTGCGGGTGCAGTACAGAGGCAAAGGGAGTCCAGGAAATGCAGCAAAGAGTGTTTATTTCACACTTGCATAAATAAACTCCAGACAGTCACTTAGTGTTAGTTCACACCCAGCAAAAAAAATCTTAAGGCAAAACAAAAGAGTCCAAACCAGGATCCAGTCACCTGTGAGATGTAGGTGCGTGTTCGCACCTGGCTGTCAGCCCAGTCGCAGGAAAATCCACACCTTAGGCTTCCAGGCCGGCTGCATGCCTCTTTGCTGGGCTCTTGCTTCCAGGTCAGAGAGCTTCACAACACTATCAGCAGCTCCAGGACAATCACCTGCTGATGTGGCTGCCTTTTTAAAGGCCCGGGAAAAGTCCGGCCTGGACCATGGGGAATAGGCACCCACCCAACTCTTTGCCTACTCCCAGTAAGAGCCGGCCCGGATTGGCTTTGCAGCCAAACTAAATACCAAGGTGTCAAGCAGCACTAGCTGCTGCTGACACACAAAAACCCGGCTCTTACCTCACCGAGGCCAGAAACCTCGGTGACACGTACCTCCCGTCGACAACGGAACCTTGCACCCTCTTACACACCCACCCCCCTTTGTTCGACCCTGAGGGGGTGAACACATGTGAGGCAGTGGACGCGGGACAGGGCATCTGCGTTACCCAGCAAGCGGCCTGCCCTGTGTTCTACGGAGAATTTGAAATTCTGCAAGGATAGGAACCACCTGGTGACCCGAGCATTCCTCTCCTTGGCCTGGCTCATCCACTTGAGAGGGGAATGGTCGGTCACCAGACGGAACCTCCTCCCTAACAGGTAATAGAACAATAGCTGATCTCAGGGAGACCAGCTACAAAAAACACCGCGGAGCCTCACTTAAGAGTCTCAACACAGCAATCCGAAGTGCAAAGTTCCCTGGGAAACAGGAATATGCAAAACAAATGTGGAGCCCCAGTTATGGGTCTACAACACAATGAAAGCCAGATATCCCTCAAAGGAAGGAAAACCAAGCAAAGGGGTGTCTCCATTACAGAGATCACCAAATCCACCATATTAAGTGGCCCCTATGTCAAGATCCCATTTTTTTACAAGCTTTAAGGATGTGACAGGGAAAACCTAAGCTAGGTATCCATCCACAGACAGCTGTTTCAGGGTGTTGCCCCTCATCAGTGTGGAGTAGGATTCTGGCTAACCGGGAGCAATGCCTCGGAGACTACTCAAACACAACAATAGCTGATCTCAGGAGACCAGCTACAAAAACACCGCGGAGCCTCACTTAAGAGTCTCAACACAGCAATCCGAAGTGCAAAGTTCCCTGGGAAACAGGAATATGCAAAACAAATGTGGAGCCCCAGTTATGGGTCTACAACACAATGAAAGCCAGATATCCCTCAAAGGAAGGAAAACCAAGCAAAGGGGTGTCTCCATTACAGAGATCACCAAATCCACCATATTAAGTGGCCCCAATGTCAAGATCCCACTTTTTTACAAGCTTTAAGGATGTGACAGGGAAAACCTAAGCTAGGTATCCATCCACAGACAGCTGTTTCAGGGTGTTGCCCCTCATCAGTGTGGAGTAGGATTCTGGCTAACCGGGAGCAATGCCTCGGAGACTACTCAAACACAAAAACCCGGCTCTTACCTCACCGAGGCCAGAAACCTCGGTGACACGTACTTCCCGTCGACAACGGAACCTTACACCCTCTTACACACCCCCCCCCTTTGTTCGACCCTGAGGGGGTGAACACATGTGAGGCAGTGGACGCGGGACAGGGCATCTGCGTTACCCTGCAAGCGGCCTGCCCTGTGTTCTACGGAGAATTTGAAATTCTGCAAGGATAGGAACCACCTGGTGACCCGAGCATTCCTCTCCTTGGCCTGGCTCATCCACTTGAGAGGGGAATGGTCGGTCACCAGACGGAACCTCCTCCCTAACAGGTAATAGCGGAGAGATTCGAGTGCCCACTTGATAGCCAGGCACTCCCTCTCCACTATACTATACCTGGTCTCGGCTGAGCTGAGCTTACGGCTCAGGAAGACAACGGGATGTTCTTCCCCATTGGCTTCCTGAGACAGTACAGCACCGAGGCCTACCTCCGAGGCATCAGTCTGAACGATGAACTCCCTGTTGAAGTCGGGTGTCACCAAAACCGGGGACCCACACAGGGCCGACTTCAACGCAGAGAAAGCCTCCTCCGCCTTCTCACTCCAGTGAATCTTTCCAGACTTTCGTCCCTTCAACAGGTCTGTCAACGGCGCTGCTATTGTGGCAAAGTGGGTCACAAACCTCATGTAGTACCCTACAATTCCCAGGAACGACTTTACCTGCCTGGTGGTGACCGGTCGGGGCCAATTACGTATTGCCTCTACCTTAGTTACCTGAGGTTTGATGACTCCCCGCCCAATGACATACCCCAGATACTTGGTCTCTTCTAACCCAATCGCACACTTTTTTGGATTGGCGGTTAGTCCAGCTTTCCTAAGGGCATCCACTACTGCCTGCACTTTGGGCAAATGGCTTTCCCAGTTGGTGCTGTGGATGACTACATCATCTAAGTAGGCCGAGGCGTACCGACGATGAGGTCGCAGCACAATGTCCATTAACCTTTGGAAGGTGGCGGGGGCGCCATGCAGGCCAAAGGGTAACACCTTGTAATGATACAGGCCCTGCGGGGTAACAAAAGCGTTTTTTTCCTTGGCCGACTCCATTAAGGGTACCTGCCAGTACCCTTTAGTGAGGTCTAGCACAGAAAAATAACGGGCTTGCCCTAAATTCTCAACAAGCTCGTCTACCCGGGGCATGGGATACGCATCAATCTTGGACACTTCATTTAACTTGCGAAAATCGTTGCAGAACCGCAACGTCCCATCCGGCTCTTACTGGGACTATGGGACTGGCCCACTCACTTTTCGACTCCTCAATGACATCGAGCTTCAACATTAATTGCACTTCCTCCGCGATGGCCCGTCGCCGAGCCTCGGGTACCCGGTATGGTTTTAACCGGATCTTGGCCTGAGGCTCAGTGACGATGTCATGTTGGATGAGAGACGTGCGGCCAGGGAGGTCCGAGAACACATCTGTGTTCCGACTGATGAACTCCCTGACTTCCTGAACTTGTTTGGAAGACAGGCTGTCTGCAATTTTTACCGTGGTTACTGCTTCACAGGCCTCGAACTGTGGGGCTGGACCCTTTTCACCTAGAAGCCCTGGCCGGGGACTGTGGTCGTCGGCCGTGTCCCTATCTTTCCACGGCTTTAGTAAATTCACGTGGCACACCTGCTCCGGCTTGCGCCGCCCTGGCTGGTGTACCTTGTAATTTACTTCCCCTACCTACTCGACCACCTCATAGGGGCCCTGCCACCTAGCTAGGAACTTGCTGTCAAGGGTGGGTACCAGAACCAAAACCCGATCTCCCGGATTGAAGCCCCGTACCCGAGCCTGACGATTGTACACCCTACTCTGGGCTTGTTGCGCTGCCTCCATATGCTCCCGGACCAAGGGCAACACCCTTTCCATCCGTTCCTGCATCTGGGTGACATACTCAATGACACTTTTGTGGGGGACAGGCTGTTGTTCCCACGCTTCCTTGGCGATATCCAACAGGCCCCGAGGGTGTCTGCCATAAAGCAGTTCGAAGGGCGAGAACCCAGTAGAGGCTTGGGGCACCTCTCGCACTGCGAACATAAGATAGGGCAGAAGCAGATCCCAGTCCTTCCCATCTCTAGACACCACCCTTTTTAACATATTTTTTTAAGTTTGGTTAAACCTTTCGACAAGACCGTCCGTTTGGGGATGGTAAACGGACGTCCGTAACTGCTTTATACGCAACAATTTACACAGTTCCCTCATAACTTTGGACATAAAAGGGGTCGCTTGGTCTGTCAGAACCTCTTTTGGCAGGCCCACACGGGAAAACATTTCCATTAACTCTTTGGCAATGAGCTTAGCTGAGGTATGTCGCAGAGGCACTGCCTCCGGATACCGAGTGGCATAGTCGAGAACTACCAGAATGTGTTGGTGGCCCCTGGCAGACTTTGGTACAGGCCCGATTAGATCCATAGCGATTCGCTCAAACGGGACCTCAATAATTGGAAGAGGTACCAGAGGACTACGGAAATGTGGCTGGGGGCTATTTACCTGACAGGTTGGACAGGACTTACAATAAATTTCTACCTCCTTGAACACACTGGGCCAATAAAACCGCTGCAGTATGCGGTCCTGGGTTTTCTGCCACCCCAAGTGTCCCCCAAAACATGTTGGTGGGCAAGCTCCATGACAAGCTTGCGATACGCTGTGGGCACCACCAACTGTTCAACAGGTTCACCCCGGATTTGGTTCACCCGATATAACATTTCTTGGTGAACAACAAAGCGGGGAAATATTAACTCAGCCCCTGGTTTCTGGGGTTTACCATCAATTTCCACCACATTCTCCCAGGCCCTGGTTAGGGTTTGGTCCCGGTGTTGGGCGGTCCCAAAATTGTCTCCGGAGACGTGGAGGTCTGCCAACTCAGGTCCTGGTGGCAAGTCCTCCATGTCTCCCACCATTACACTCAGTGGGGGTGTCTCCCCCTCTATCACAGAAGTGGTGGTCACCCCTACCGCAAGCCCTTCGGACTCGGGCTCCTAGGGCTCTGGCCTCCCACTGGAACCAGGCCACTCTGCTAGGGTTACCCCTGTCTCATGGCTATTAGTCACTTTCATCTCAGGCCATAGGGACGGAAAACCAGGGAAGTCTCTCCCAATTATTAGTTCATAAGGTAACTTTGTGGAGATCGCCACTTCGCAAGTCCATGTGCCGGCCACCGTGGACAGAGACATTACAGCAGTGGGATAGTCCTTTAAGTCTCCATGTATGCACACCACACCAACTTTCCGGCCCGTATACTGAGAGGGCTGTACCAGGGCAGCACTTACCAGGGTTACTAGGCTCCCTGAGTCCAGCAGCGCCACTGCCAGATTATCACCCACTTGCACCTGGCACAGATGACGATTGTCTACTGTCTAGGGGGTGCCGGTTGCACACAGTCTCCTGGCATACATTGAAGCCCGGTACCCATAATTAGTTTCCATGGGTTCTCCCCACTGTGGACAGTCGGCCCTTACGTGGCCAGGCTCGTGACACCGCCAGCAGACTATCGGGGCCGGGTCTACAGGGGTACACCCCGAGCAGGTTTCTCGGGTACCAGTCGTCGGGACTGGATGGGAGACCTCCGGGGTTTGACCGGCCCCCTCCCAACAACACCCCCTTGCAAGTTTTTTGTGGCCTCATAGCGCTCCACTAGATCGACCATTTCTAGGGCATTAGTGGGTGACACCTGGCCGATCCAGTGCTGAAGGGGGTAAGGCAAGGCCCTCCAGAACATGTCAGCCAGCAGACAGTCCAGCATAGCAGTCGGACTTAGAGCATCAGGCTGCAGCCACTTTTGCAACCTGTGCAGCAACTCATAGTACTGCGGCCTGGCGGGTTCAGCCTCTTTAAAGTCCCACTGGTGGACCCGCTGCGCCCGGACCAACACGTTTACCCCCAGTCTGGCCAGCATCTCCCCCTTCACCGTGGGGTAATCAGCAGCCTGGTCATCTGCTGAATAAAAGAAAACCTGCTGGGGTCTGGATGCCAGGAACGGAGCGACCACTTCAGCCCACTGGTCACGGGGTAACTTCTCCCTCACGGCCACCTTTTCAAAGACCGCCAGATATGTCTCAACGTCGTCTGAGGGGGTCATCTTTGGGATCGCCGCACGAACCGCTTTCCGGGCATCACGGACGTGGTGGGACGCTCCTGCAGCTTGTAAAGCCATCACGTGCTGTAACAGTAGCTGGTTGGTCTCCCGCTGCTGCACGTTAGCCTTCATGAGGGCTTTCACAGCAGCCTCCATGTTGCCAGAAATTCCTGCTTGTAACTTGGCCGGTTTAATATATTCCATGCACTTGTGCTCAGCAAAACAAAAAAATTTCGGCGTTCACGCCAGCCTCACTGCGCATGCACGCATCCGACACCAAATATGGGGAGTCGCTCTGGTAGACAGCGGTGCGGGTGCAGTACAGAGGCAAAGGGAGTCCAGGAAATGCAGCAAAGAGTGTTTATTTCACACTTGCATAAATAAACTCCAGACAGTCACTTAGTGTTAGTTCACACCCAGCAAAAAAAAACTTAAGGCAAAACAAAAGAGTCCAAACCAGGATCCAGTCACCTGGGAGATGTAGGTGCGTGTTTGCACCTGGCTGTCAGCCCAGCCGCAGGAAAATCCACACCTTAGGCTTCCAGGCCGGCTGCACGCCTCTTTGCTGGGCTCTTGCTTCCAGGTCAGAGAGCTTCACAGCACTATCAGCAGCTCCAGGACAATCACACACACCAACCTGCTGATGTGGCTGCCTTTTTAAAGGCTCGGGAAAAGTCCGGCCTGGACCGTGGGGAATAGGCACCCACCCAACTCTTTGCCTACTCCCAGTAAGAGCCGGCCCGGATTGGCTTTGCAGCCAAACTAAATACCAAGGTGTCAAGCAGCACTAGCTGCTGCTGACACACAAAAACCCGGCTCTTACCTCACCGAGGCCAGGAACCTCGGTGACACGTACCTCCCGTCGACAACGGAACCTTGCACCCTCTTACAATATATATATATATATATATATATTTATTTTTTTAGCGATTTCCTTATGTAGGGTCTCATATGTGGGACGTTGCATACCCCACTGGTAAAAGATAAGTCGTCCTTGACATTTGCAGTGATTGAAGGTGTGGATCTCTACGCGGTCACCTAAAATACACCAAATACATTCCTCGCACACAAATATGCATATGCTTATTGCAATGTACTATTATGACACTTCAATAACCTGCTGTAATAAAAGGGTTATGCACAACAATACCAATTAGGCAAATTATCACGTATACATTTTACATATTATTGCACAAGATAGCAAAAAGGAATAATGGGCGTTGTTCTTCTTTTTACTTGACGAAGATAAAATGGGCGGTGATCTCCCATTTGGGGCAATATAGTCCATGACGTAGTCCTGAGACAAAGTCCATCCCTGATTTGGGGTATCAATTATTTGTAATCCAATTAGGTAAAGTGCAAACATTTTTAAGGCACAGAAAAATGTCTTTCTGGGTACAGTTCCTGAACGTTGCATAAAACTTGATTCAAAGTCTTAGATAACCTGAGAAGGGGGTAAAAAGGAAAATAAAAGGCACAAAAACAGGCTGCAACTGGGATGTCTGCAGTAGCGGAGTCGCTTTTGGGGAGTTCTTTTTAGAAAGGGCAGAGGGCTCTGAAGTGGCTTAGGGAACTACCACTTGGTAACAGCAAAGAAGGCAGAGTTCATCTGACAAACAATGTCTTTGGCTCCATTTTAGTAATGGCCAACCAGCCTACTTAGGTGTATGGACTGGACTGGATGGTACAATCCAGATTCCTATTCATCAGGCGAAGAGCATTCTGGTCTAGCATCCCATTGAGAGTTCTTTTTAGGACTTGTAGTTTCCAACCAGTTAGTAGTGATAAGTGGCAGGAGCAATATTTTAATTCACAATATTTCGCAAACATTTGGTAGAATATTCGTCATAAATTCGCGAATTTGCGGTTATCTTTTTGATTGTGAAAATCATCAATGTAATGTGCGCGCAATACAGGTGTGGGTCACTATAGCTACATTTTTCAAGCTGCTAGAAGTTTCCTGAGACTGGAGAAAATGGTTGGCACGGCAGAACATTGTAATAGCTTTATAAGCAGATAGAGTGCTCCGATATATTTCGCTATTGCGCAAATCGGCAATCAATGATGCGCATATTTTTGTGCAATATGTGCAACTTCACATTTTAGCAGGTCTGACTACATATTAGTGATTGGTGCACTAAGTATTGTTGTGAACTTGCACTATGTATGTAGCATGTATGTATGTATGGACAGCAGAACCTATCACGCTACCTAACACCCTGCACAGCTACACTAAATCACAATCTAACCTACACTTACTATATCCCACTAGAGATGTCGCGAACATAAAATTTTCCGTTCGCGAACGTCGAGCGCGAATTTATGCAAATGTTCGCGAACAAGGCAAACCGCCATAGACTTCAATAGACAGGCGAATTTTAAAACCCACAGGGACTCTTTCTGGCCACAATAGTGATGGAAAAGTTGTTTCAAGGGGACTAACACCTGGACTGTGGCATGACGGAGGGGGATCCATTGCAAAACTCCCATGGAAAATTACGTAGTTGACGCAGAGTGTGGTAAGTTGAATTCGCAATGTGATTAATATAACCTACATTACTCGCATTGCGAATTCAACTTAGAGCTGGGTTCCTAATGGTTGTATTGCTAGAATATAACGAAGATTGAGAATATAGCACTATATTCTCAATCTTCGTTATATTCTAGCAATACAACCATTAGGAACCCAGCTCTAAGTTGTAATCGCAATGCGAGTAATACATGTTATAATAATAGAATTGCGATTACAACTTAGATGTGAGTTCCTAATGGTTGTATTGCTAGAATAGACGAATATAGCGCTATCTTCTCCATCTTCGTTATATAATTCTAGCAATACAACCATTAGGAACCCAGCTCTAAGTTAAATTCGCAATGCGATTAATAGAGGTTATATTGATCGCATTGCGATTACGACTACTAACACTGCAGCTTCAGAATGAATCTAAGATGGATGCCGTCCTTGCGTTTTGATAGGAGGTGGGAGCGTCTGGGAGGGAGGGTATGCTGATTGGCTGGAATGTGTCTGCTGACTGTGAGGTACAGGGTCAAAGTTTGCTCAATGATAAAGTATAGGGGCGAACGCGAACATCGCATATGTTTGCCTGCCGCGGCGGACGCGAACAAGCTATGTTTGCCGGGAACCGTTCGCTGGCAAATATTTCGGGAAATCTCTATCTCCCACTAACTATCTGTATTATATAAATAAGCTAACTAACTAACTATTTAATGAAATGTGACACAGGAAATCAGAGAGAACAGCAATGACACTGCTGTCGCTCTCAGAGCTGTAATAAACTGTAGAAAATGGATGTTGCTAAGCTCAGTCAAAGACATTGCAACCTTCTCATTGGCCCACAAGTAAAAAGGAAGGTTACTGATGAAAAAAAAGTAGAATATTCAAAAATACGAATATATCACTATATTATAAATATTCGCATTTCGAAATATTCGCTCCCAACACTACCTGTTAGGTACATCAAAGATGGAAGGCTGGTTCTTTTTAATAAGGATGGGCTCTAGCCCAACTACAGGTTTACAAAGTTTTTTTTAAACAGGTGCCGGTATGATTAGAGCTGTTGGTTTCAGGACACTGACAACATTACCCTCTGTACATGGTGGGTCAGTAGATATTGGTGCAGGAGAACTTGGAGAAGCCTCCTGGCAGTGCTGTATAGTGAGTTGCCTCAGGAGTTGTGCACACTCCTTCACTGTATTTCTGGCAGGCACTGGTTCTGGCTTGACCTTAGGGCAGACATCGGGGTCTTCAATGGCAATAGCAGGTTGCCAGAGGATATTTGTACCTGCAAACCCAATGGCATATTGGAACTGGGTGTTGGCTGGAACATATCTGACGGTCGGCCTCACAGGTTTAGCTGGCACTGCTGGGTCTTCCTCTTCAGACTCTGTAGCTTCAGGGTCCTCCTAGGATTCTAGTACTGGCATGGGCCGGGTAACTCCAGTGGCATAGGGTCTGCGGGTGCCCTCTGCTGAAGTGAATTCAATAACTTCATCCACATATGGGCTGTAGAGATAGCTGGGCATGTCTCTGCGTTTTACAGATCTCCTATTCACATAATAGTCGCGACCAGTCTCCAGGTCAGAGCCTTGCAGCTCACAAAAAGACAGTACCTTCTCCAGACACCAGACCGGTTCGGATAATGTGTCCAGGGGCTCCCTTAACATTTTTCACGTGAGGTCTTCATTATATTTCTTGCACTGATGTGTGCGAGTTAATCGCGCTGTCTTTATTTCAGCTGCAAGCTGAGACCACGATTCGCCATGTGACACCTGCGCAGGGTGCTTGCTGCTAGTTGCTGCAATAGGAGTTGACACAGATAGTGCCTGGTCTCTTCCGGACCTTTTGGCTTGGCTGCTATTAATAACGGTTATAGCTGTGGATTGCTGACCTGTGGTGTAGGCGGGCGGCCTAGGTGGAGGATCCACTCCCCGCTCTCGGCAGTAGCGCTTCCACACCTCCTGGATGCGGGTCTGTAGCTCCTTCTCATCATGGGCCGCAGTTGAAGTAGGCTGAATGACCATAAGGGGTGCGGTAAGGGGCATCTCCGCCTTCTGGGGCGCTGCCTTGGGCGTGAGGTCCGCGCTTTGCTCCAGTGCTTGTGCTTCACTTTTCTCGGCCATGTCGGTAGCGCTGCTCCGCTCAGCCATGCTGTCTTTCTCTTGCATGTCTTTCTCCTCGGTGTCCTCAGCGTCAACTGACGTGCTTAGCGTGCACAAATACGTCACGCTCTACTGGTGCACGACCCTCCCCCTGGGTCCGTTTTGCATAGGGGAGGTGCCGGCTCTTGGACAATACAACATTGGAGGTAGGCACATCCTTAATTACTTTGCATAAAGGGGGCAGAACAACAAACTTTCCCACTCTTGAGAGGGTGTACCTCACTTTTCTCGCCACTAGCAGGGCATAAATGTAATGGCGCAATGAATTAATCAAAAAGACCTCCGGGGGCCATTTTAGGTTCAAGAACAACAGTCTATTCACTGACAGTGAACAGTGATAGTGACATCAACATGCGATTTTTTTTTTTTTTTTTTCAACTTTTCAAACTGTAACTCTGTAGCAGATGACTTGGATAGTAGAGATGTCGCAAACATAAAATTTTCCTTTAGCGAACGTGAATTTCCGCAAATGTTCGCGAATGGGCGAACCGGGCAAACCACCATAGACTTCAATAGGCAGGCGAATTTTAAAACCCACAGGGGCTCTTTCTGGCCACAATAGTGATGGAAGAGTTGTTTCAAGGGGACTAACACCTGGACTGTGGCATGCCGGAGGGGGATCCATGGCAAAACTCCCATGGAAAATTACGTAGTTGACGCAGAGTCGGGTTTTAATCCATAAAGGGCATAAATCACCTAACATTCCTAAATTGTTTGGAATAACGTGCTTTAAAACATCCAGTGTGTGTATACGATCAGGTATGATGTTGTATCGATCAGGTAGTATAAGGGTTACCCCCGCTTCACAGTAACAGACCAAACTCCCCATTTAACGCACCGCAAACAGTCCATTTGCACAACCGCAAACTCCCCATTTGCACAAGGTTGGATACCAAGCTAGCCATGTCCGGTTCCTTGTCCTCACTGACGTCATTGAAGGTTTCTTCCTCCACCCAGCCACGTACAACACCAAGGGTCCCCGAAAGGTGACAACAAGCCTCCTGGGACGCCTGCTGTGGTTGGTCTTCCGCCTCCTCAAAGCCACCTTCCTCCTGACTCCTCTCCTACAGACTCCTCTCTTTGCGTTGCTGCAGGTCCAGCAATCGACGACGACATTGCTGCTTCTGGTGGTGATGGTGACCACAACTCTTCCTCTTCATGCTCATCTACGGCCTGATCCAGCACTCTTCGCAGGGCACGCTTCAGAAAAAACGCTTA
Source organism: Bufotes viridis (assembly GCA_033119425.1). NCBI lineage: Eukaryota > Metazoa > Chordata > Amphibia > Anura > Bufonidae > Bufotes > Bufotes viridis. The sequence continues at coordinate 442,933,580 of CM065591.1, read as the reverse complement.
TGGGATGAGGTCGATGATGTTGCCTTGGGTTTGACTGACCAGGTTTGTCTAAACCATCAAAAAATGTGGTGATAAGCAAGCAGGATGCGCTCATACCCATATGCAGTTGTGCATTTCTATAGGGGAGCACATCCTGCACTTGTAGTCCGTTGCTAATGGCAATCACCAGCAAAAAATGCATACAATGGATGATGCCAGCAACGGACTACAAGTACCACAATGGACATCCTACATAAGATGAAATTTATGTGGATGTGGCAAGAACTCAGAACAAACACAGAACCAGAGATAGGTGCACACTGCCGTCACACTAAACCCTCACATTGATGTTACAAATTGAGAGTTAGTTCGACATATCCTACTAGGAGGACATGTCTTAAGCCTCGGGCACCAGCGTCAAGGTCTCTCAAGTAGCCCGTGGGCCCTAACACTCACCTACCTGCGCCATATGGGCGATATCAGGGGCCAGTGGGCAATTACAGGAGCATTAGGACGACTCACAAACATCTCCTCTGTTACCTCCAGCATGTAGCCATGCTTGCAATGGGAGGTGGGAGGTGTCTATGAGCCCTACCCAAGACTGACTGATATAGCCCAAAGCCTAGCAGGTGCACCCAAATGTGACCTGAAGATGAAAAACAGGCACATTTAAATTGGAGTTTATACACCTCCGTACATATATATATATAAACCATCAAAAATGTGGTGATAAGCAAGCAGGATGCGCTCATACCCATATGCAGTTGTGCATTTCTATAGGGAGCACATCCTGCACTTGTAGTCCGTTGCTAATGGCAATCACCAGCAAAAATGCATACAATGGATGATGCCAGCAACGGACTACAAGTACCACAATGGACATCCTACATAAGATGAAATTTATGTGGATGTGGCAAGAACTCAGAACAAACACAGAACCAGAGATAGGTGCACACTGCCGTCACACTAAACCCTCACATTGATGTTAAAAATTGAGAGTTAGTTCGACATATCCTACTAGGAGGACATGTCTTAAGCCTCGGGCACCAGCGTCAAGGTCTCTCAAGTAGCCCGTGGGCCCTAACACTCACCTACCTGCGCCATATGGGCGATATCAGGGCCAGTGGGCAATTACAGGAGCATTAGGACGACTCACAAACATCTCCTCTGTTACCTCCAGCATGTAGCCATGCTTGCAATGGGAGGTGGGAGGTGTCTATGAGCCCTACCCAAGACTGACTGATATAGCCCAAAGCCTAGCAGGTGCACCCAAATGTGACCTGAAGATGAAAAACAGGCACATTTAAATTGGAGTTTATACACCTCCGTACATATATATATATAAACCATCAAAAATGTGGTGATAAGCAAGCAGGATGCGCTCATACCCATATGCAGTTGTGCATTTCTATAGGGAGCACATCTCTGCACTTGTAGTCCGTTGCTAATGGCAATCACCAGCAAAAATGCATACAATGGATGATGCCAGCAACGGACTACAAGTACCACAATGGACATCCTACATAAGATGAAATTTATGTGGATGTGGCAAGAACTCAGAACAAACACAGAACCAGAGATAGGTGCACACTGCCGTCACACTAAACCCTCACATTGATGTTAAAAATTGAGAGTTAGTTCGACATATCCTACTAGGAGGACATGTCTTAAGCCTCGGGCACCAGCGTCAAGGTCTCTCAAGTAGCCCGTGGGCCCTAACATTCACCTACCTGCGCCATATGGGCGATATCAGGGGCCAGTGGGCAATTACAGGAGCATTAGGACGACTCACAGCCATTGTGCATGAGTGTTCAGTAACGCGGCCAAAAAATACCCAGCTCCGCAGAGGCTGTCCAGAGGCTGTTTTTTTTTTTTTTTTAAATTCAAAAAATCTGTTCTTACCAGTTTAATCTCTGTTTTGTCCCCTATCAGGGTCCGGTCTATGGAATAGATTTTAGGAATCGGGAGATGGAAAAAGATGGTTGGTCGGTCCTCTTCCTGCCAATTTGGGGCACTGCGCGTGCGCCGTACAATGTACTGTGCCACCCTATATGAGTGGTGTGTTAAGTAGTAATATTCCTATCAGTTTAATCCCTGTTACTGATAGGGGACGTGTGTCCCTGATAGGGGACGTGTATCGAATAGATTTTATGAATCGGGAGATGAAAAAAGATGATTGGTCGGTCCTCTTACTTCCAATTTGGGGCACTGCGCGTGCGCCGCGCAATGTACTGTGCCACCAATACAAATAGTGTGAACAACTATTCTTACCATTTTAATCTTTGTTAAGTCCCCTATCAGGGGGATGTGTATTGAATTGAATCCTTGCATGGGGAGATAGAGAAAAAAGCTTGCTCTGTCCGCTTCCTTCTAATTTTGGGCACTTGCAATGGAATTTGCCACCAATGCAACTAGTGTTAACTAAGTACTATTCCTATCAGTTTAATCTCTGTTTTGTTCCCTTATCAGGGCTGGTGTAGTGAATAGATTTTTGGAACCGGGAGATGGAAAAAGACCCATGCTCGGTCTGCTTTGGTTGTAATTTTAGGCCACTGCGCGTGCGCCGTGCAATGTACTGTGCCACCCTATATGAGTGGTGGGCAGCGGGCACAGTACATTCTGTGGGCCTGACACACACTGGCAGGCAACTGCAATTATATTAAAGGGTAAAAATGTAATAACTTTTTTATCTGAAAAGTACTGTGCCACCCTATATGAGTGGTGTGCACACAGTACAGTCAGTGGGCCTGCGGCCTCTCACACACGGGCAGGCAACTGCAATATATATATATATATATACTCCCCTAAAGAATTATTAGGAACACCTATTCTATTTCTCATTAATGCAATTATCTAGTCAACCAATCACATGGCAGTTGCTTCAATGCATTTAGGGGTGTGGTCCTGGTCAAGACAATCTCCTGAACTCCAAACTGTCAGAATGGGAAACAAAGGTGATTTAAGCAATTTTGAGCGTGGCATAGTTGTTGGTGCCAGACGGGCCGGTCTGAATATTTCACAATCTGCTCAGTTACTGGGATTTTCACACACAACCATTTCTAGGGTTTACAAAGAATGGTGTGAAAAGGAAAAAACATCCAGTATGCGGCAGTCCTGTGGGCGAAAATGCCTTGTTGATGCTAGGGGTCAGAGGAGAATGGGCCGACTGACCACTCGTTACAACTAAGGTATGCAGCAAAGCATTTGTGAAGCCACAACATGCACAACCTTGAGGCGGATGGGCTACAATAGCAGAAGACCCCATCGGGTACCACTCATCTCCACTACAAATAGGAAAAAGAGGCTACAATTTGCACAAGATTACCAAAATTGGACTGTTGAAGACTGGAAAAATGTTGCCTAGTCTGAGTCTCGATTTCTGTTGAGACATTCAAATGGTAGAGTCAGAATTTGGCGTAAACAGAATGAGAACATATATCCATCATGCCTTGTTACCACTGTGCAGGCTGGTGGTGGTGGTGTAATGATGTGGGGGATGTTTTCTGGGCACACTTTAGGCCCCTTAGTGCCAATTGGGCATCGTTTAAATGCCACAGGTTACCTGAGCATTGTTTCTGACCATGTCATTCCCTTTATGACCACCATGTACCCATCCTCTGATGGCTACTTTCAGCAGAATAATGCACCATGTCCCAAAGCTCGAATCATTTCAAATTGGTTTCTTAAACATGACAATGAGTTCACTGTACTAAAATGGCCCCCTCATTCACCAGATCTCAACCCAATAGAGCATCTTTGGGATGTGGTGGAACGGGACCTTCATGCCCTGGATATACTTCCCTCAAATCTCCATCAACTGCAAGATGCTATCCTATCAATATGGGCCAACATTTCTAAAGAATGCTATCAGCACCTTGTTGAATCAATGCCACGTAGAATTAAGGCAGTTCTGAAGGCAAAAGGAGGTCCAACACCGTATTAGTATGGTGTTCCTAATAATTCTTTAGGAGAGTATGTATGTGTGTATATATATATATATATATATATATATATATATATATATAATAAAAGCAGACTAATGTACCAGCCCTAAAAAGGGCTTTTTGGGGGTGCTGTCAGGACGCTGTCCTTAGAGCAGATGAGTCTTTGAGGACTGGAGTGGACATAGAACACTGGCCTAGCTAACGCTTTCCCTATTAATTAAGCAGCAGCACTCTCCCTGCTCCAACTTAGGCCCCATTCAGACGTCCGTAGTGTGTTGCGGATCCGCAACACACCATGTCGGCACTCCCCATAGAGATGCCTATTCTTGTCCGCAGGTTGCGGACAAGAATAGGACATGCTCTGTCTTTTGCTCTCTGCATCACGTCCAGCCCCATTCACAATGAATGGGTCCAAATCCATTCCGCAGAATTGCGGAATGGATGCGGACAAAATTGCGGAAGTGTGAATGGGGCCTAACACTGCAGCTTCAGAATGAATCTAAGATGGATGCTGTCCTTGCTTTTTGATAGGAGGTGGGAGGGTCTGGGAGGGAGGGTATGCTGATTGGCTGGAATGTGTCTGCTGACTGAGTTACAGGGTCAAAGTTTTCTCAATGATGACGTATAGGGGGCGGACCGAACCGCATATGTTCGCCCGCCGTGGTGAACGCGAACATGCGATGTTTGCTGGGAACTGTTTGCCGGCGAATATTTGGGACATCTCTATTAGATAGTATACCCATGTAATTTTCGAGCAATTTAAACAATTATTCAGTTCAATAAAGACATTTAGTTTCCACTGTGTCAAAGCACATACAAAGTCTCTGAATTAGGCAAGTGGGGCTTATTTTCATAAGGCTATGACACACAAGGTTTAATCCTGTTTGCATACAGTTCGCATAAGGTGCAAGGATTTGGGATCCTGTTCGTGACGCCAATTTTTTGCAACATGTCAAGACCGCAGGGGAAACACGTGAGGCTACGGTGGGGGCAGTAGTTCATCTACTCAAGGTTAGAACTTAGCAGAGCATCTCTGGGCCGGCAGTGCAGTGGATGGGAAGACAGCACTAAATCCTCCGGGGCACTCTCGGTTGCAGGAAACACCAGCTAGCTGGTGGTTGAGGTGCCAGTTAGGGCCTGTTGATCACCAGATCTTGCTAGACTGCAGTTTTGGCAGCTTTTGCAAATGTCTTGGGTCACCATTCGTAAGTTGTAGAATATCTGCAGCCACGCAATAGTCTTGGCAGGTCAAAAATGCCCTTTCTCTTTATGCCTTCACTCTGCTATTCTTATTTCACTGTCTGGTACTACTGCCTGTTAGGTATGACCAATCTCTGCAGGGAGCTGCACTCCTCTGCATAGGACTCCTTCATGAAAGGTCAGACAGTCCTTCTGCTGCCACAGCTTCCTCAAGGCATCATTGTAAGCTGGCTGGTAATCACCAAAGAGCCATGCTCTCAACCTGGCAATCTGTGAATCTCACTACTCTGCCACTCTTCCATGGACACTCAAACAGTGATGTTGACTGCAGGTTCTATCCCCTGAACTGGAGCACTCTTCAGTGGTTGAAGCACTTTTATGAAATTGGGGGTCTCGACCTCCTCCCGCTCTTTGTCTGTGGGGCCACTGGGGTTCTCCAATTAAATTCACTGAGGGAAGCCATCGACTGCTGCTCCAAGGCTCCCAGTTTGGCAGTATTCAGGTGAAACAGTGTATTGTTATCGGTCATCAACACAAACTTTGCTCCTGTCAAGATGTCTGCAAACGTTTTATACACATCACTGCCAGCAGTTCAAGTTTGAAGGAACTATAGTTGTCAGGGTTCTTCTCACTCTCCTGCAGAGTTCTACTGGCATAAGCTATGACATGTTCTTGACCATCTTGTTCTGGTCAGCACAGTTCCTAGTCCTTTTAGACTTCCATCAGTTTGTAGCATGAAGGGCTTTATGAAACCTGCATAGGCCAGTATGCGGGGACTGGTCAATAACTTATTCAGTTCTCTAAAGGCCAATTTGGTCTCCTCATTATAGGCGAGATGTTTCCTCTTCATCCAAGCAAGTACCCATTGAGGAGAGTGTATTGGGTCGCTCCTTGGCAAAATCCTTGATGAATCTCCGGTAATACCCAACCAGACCCAGGAAGGCCCACAGCTCACTGAGGATGCTGGGTATGGGCCATACTGCCTTAATCTTCGAGTCCATGGGCTGGACTCCTTTTCTTGTCACCAAGTGACCCAGATACTCAAAGCTCTCCTGGAACTTGTTGCACTTAACTGGGTTTCAACTTCAGCCTATGCTTCTCTAGGTAGCTTAGGACCAAGTCTAGTCGCTCTAGATGCTCTGCAAAACTGGACGAGAAGATGATTATATTATCTAGGTAGATCAGCAGGCATTGAAAGTTTAGGTCACCCAAGCACAGATCCATCAGCCTATAAAAGTTAGCCGTGACATTGTGTAGTGTACGGGAGTTGTAATACCCGTCACTACAGAAGGGTCACTTGGATGCTGTCGTTCCTCTCATTTATGGGGAGGCTGGTAAAAGTCCTATTTATAAAATGCAATGTAATTTATGGTATTTAATTCCCTGTTACTGTGAAATGTGCCATGTGCAGGCCGGCTAGGGATGTAATTCCAGCTCTAGTCACTAGAGGGAGCTAGGTAGCCCTAGTCTATATAAGGCCCAGTCAGGGAAGGAAGTGAGCAGAGCTCAGGTCAGTCTACTCCAGGCCATGAGCCTGTGAAGTCTACACCAGGCCCTGGGCCTGGGAGGGAGTGCAGACCCTGGAGTCTGTGAAGGCCACATGTCACAGGCCTAAGCAAGTCAGCAGAAGTCAAGCAGAGGCAATCCCTAGAGCAAGAGGTACTGAAATGTCAAGAGGAGGTACACTGTCTACTGGAGATTCAAGGATATAAGCCAGAAGTAGGGCATTGGGGCCTTGAAGATTAATTGCCAGTCAGGACAAGTCAGGAAGAAAGTAAGGTTCACCTGCATTTCAAAGTCCTGTTATTTTACCCTCTACTTTACCTTGCTGGATGTAAGCCTGCTTTAACTGCGACTGTATAAAAGTCTATTGTCTGCAACAAGAACTGTTGTAAGAGGTTGCCTGCTGTATTTCCACTGTTTTCAGTAAAGTTGGAATTCTGTTTTCAAGCTACAAGTCTGCACCTCTATTATTCCTACTATAAATACGGTGTGCCACCGTTTATTGGCACTGGCGTCACGAAACATCAGGGACTTAGCCATAGGCACGTTAAACTACAACACCAAGGGCATCTCACATTCCACCTGGCTGTGTCCCTCAAGAACCCAGAGAGTGCCCCAGAGGAACAGCGTGCCGGCCTCTCCATCACTGGCATTCCCCAGGTTAGTTCCACACATTGCTCTGACTTGGGGATGCTACATTTTGGCGTCACGAACAGGATACGCACGTTTTACGGACTGTGAGCAAAACGTGAACTTTGTGCCTTAACCAGTTTGCCAAGTGACAAAACGCCTGTTTATTTGAAGTAAACTTTGCGGACTTAAACGTACAGAAAAGTGTCCCAAAACCTCCAAAAAGCGCTGTGCAGTGTTGCGCTATCAAGAGGAAGAAAATCGCCACTTCAAAGTGTGTTTTTGTGGACTTTTACAATCCTGCTTGCTGTCATTGAATTGATGCATCATGGCGCCCAAGATGACCGCCGGCGCCATTGGACTTCTTCTTGCGCCATCACTGACCTGCAGTGGCGCGAAAATTTGGCGCCAAAACCCTCCAAGAGGGAGGAGAAGACGACCTGGAGGTAACGCCTTCCTTTGAGGATTATAATATGGACACCGCCTACCCTATACTGGAATACCTAGGGGCGTGCAAGAAACGACGGGGTGGAGCCTGCAGGAACAGTGGCTCACCCTGCTACGGGGTTTCCTACCTGAATCAGAGGGATCCGGAGCCGTAGTTGGAGCAATGGAGGCGACCCCAGGAGCAACTAAGGAGCGCCCTGCGCCCCAGCGTATACTCCCAGTGACATGACTCAAACCTGCCCATGGCCACAAGCCGAGCCCTGCCGCTTCCACCCGCAGCGAGAAGGCTTCCTCCCGCGGAACCTCGCGTGGTCGGCCCTGATGGCCGAGATCCGAGTGGCGGCAACTTTAAAAACTACCACGCAGAAAAAGTATTTCGAGGAAGTCACCAAACGGATTTATGAAGACTCCAGGGACAGCAAGCCCCAGCTCGAACGCCGCACCGGAGTCGTGCTCGAGTTTGACAAGGTTAGAGGATTTGGATTCATCCAAGAAACCGGCACCAACCGGGACTATTACGTGAATCGCCGGTCCGTCAAGCGCAGCTATCTCCCGGGCGACTGCATAATCTAGCGGTCGGAGAGAGAGTGGAGTTCACTCCCGCGGAGGGCCTGCGAGGCCCATATGCCACTGCGGTGACCCGTCCAGGACCGGTACCGGAGGACTGGGAAGAAGCAGAAGATCCGGTGGAGGCAGAGGACCCGCCGGGACCCATCCGGAATACGTACCAGGAGAAGAGTTCCTTTCTCGGCCCGAACATCTTCTGGCAGCCGACGATCCTGGACAAGCCTCCCAGTCCTTATCCCTCTCCAGAGCTGCCGCGACGAGAGAAGACAGCCGCTGATTGGGCGCGGATGGCCCAGTTCAGTGAAGCTGATGGATGACCTGCGGAGGAACCGCCATGAAAGAACCTCGTCTGAGCCTGCTGCAAGTGTGCCGGAATCCAGCAGTGAGATCTCCGCCCTGGAGGAGCGGATCGCTTCCTTACAGGCTTACCTGGATGGCCTGCGGCAAGTGACCGAGTGCTAAGAAGGCAGCGCAGCAGTCCAGCGGTGGTGAGTTACCTGTGACCCCTGTGCCATCCTGAACCCGTAGTACCAAGTCCTACCGCTAACGCTGAGCCACCCAAGGTCCGTGTAAAGCGGATAAATTGACATATGCCAGGAGCCGAGTCCGCCTTGACGGGAGCGCTATGTCCCGGCCAGAGGAAGTGTCTACCCCAGCGCCGGCCCGTGTCCCGAGACCAGCAGCTCCTATGTGTCCGCAACCCAGCGGGCCAGTGAGGTGGGTAGGCCCAATACCTGTGATGTTTCCAGCCCATTCTCTTTGGTGGGCACCCCCTCCAAGTGGCCCTGGTGCATGGCCCAGACTACCAGCAGCACAGGGCTGCACTACCTCTGATGAACAGGGATCCTTTGACACGTACCTGTGAGCAGGCCTGCTAGGCCATTTTTGCTCATCCTCACAGGGACATCATCTTTGTTGCAGGAACTGTCCCTTTAAGTTTGCCAGGCTGGTGGAGCTTGCTGCCAGTTCCCCACGGCCGGTGGCATGTTTGACAAATAAGTTGCCACTGTGAACCACTGCTCCCAGCCTGCCTCTTTCTGTTCCGGGACATCCTGCCTGCTGCTACCATTTTGGTGTCAACTACTTTCATAATTCCAAGTTGTGCTTTTATTTGCACTTTATCCCCTTTTAACCCCCATTTCAGGTTGAAAAGGGCTTTTATGTCAGCACTTTAAATATACGCAGGACTTGCCAGGAAGGTGTTACCCTGGTATTGTCAGAGTCCTGTATTGTGATTTTATGTATGTGCTGCTGACCATATTTATTACTTTAAAAATTTTATCCAAGTCTATGTGCCCAGATATGGACTCCCTATGTGCGAGCCTCTGAGATGTTGCTTTTATTATGGACTCATTCATTGTCATGGACTATCCTGGTATTCCCTAACATCCGCTGTGCCAGGTCAGCGCCCCAGTTCCACTCTTTATCCTGAAGAAAGAGAGCGACGCCCTTGTCACCGCACTTCTCCGTTAGCCAGCTGGACCTGATAATAATTGTCAATGCAGATGGAATTGATTACTGATATGTATGTATGCCTGCATGTTTTTCTTGTCTCTTTCAGGTGAAAATTCCAGCCGGGCGGTACTCCTGTTGGAGTACGAGGTCGTACTCAGCTTAAAGCAGCGGGGTATGTAGTGTACGGGAGTTGTACTACCCGTCACTACAGAAGGGTCACTTGGATGCTGTCGTTCCTCTCATTTATGGGGAGGCTGGTAAAAGTCCTATTTATAAAATGCAATGTAATTTATGGTATTTAATTCCCTGTTACTGTGAAATGTGCCATGTGCAGGCCGGCTAGGGATGTAATTCCAGCTCTAGTCACTAGAGGGAGCTAGGTAGCCCTAGTCTATATAAGGCCCAGTCAGGGAAGGAAGTGAGCTGAGCTCAGGTCAGTCTACTCCAGGCCATGAGCCTGTGAAGTCTACACCAGGCCCTGGGCCTGGGAAGGAGTGCAGACCCTGGAGTCTGTGAAGGCCACATGTCACAGGCCTAAGCAAGTCAGCAGAAGTCAAGCAGAGGCAATCCCTAGAGCAAGAGGTACTGAAATGTCAAGAGGAGGTACACTGTCTACTGGAGATTCAAGGATATAAGCCAGAAGTAGGGCATTGGGGCCTTGAAGATTAATTGCCAGTCAGGACAAGTCAGGAAGAAAGTAAGGTTCACCTGCATTTCAAAGTCCTGTTATTTTACCCTCTACTTTACCTTGCTGGATGTAAGCCTGCTGTAACTGCGACTGTATAAAAGTCTATTGTCTGCAACAAGAACTGTTGTAAGAGGTTGCCTGCTGTATTTCCACTGTTTTCAGTAAAGTTGGAATTCTGTTTTCAAGCTACAAGTCTGCACCTCTATTATTCCTACTATAAATACGGTGTGCCACCGTTTATTGGCACTGGCGTCACGAAACATCAGGGACTTAGCCATAGGCACGTTAAACTACAACACCAAGGGCATCTCACATTCCACCTGGCTGTGTCCCTCAAGAACCCAGAGAGTGCCCCAGAGGAACAGCGTGCCGGCCTCTCCATCACTGGCATTCCCCAGGTTAGTTCCACACATTGCTCTGACTTGGTGGTGCTACAATTGTTCACTGCAAACAATGTGGAGGAACTTATACAGCCCCATAGGTGTAACAAAGGCTCTCTCTGCCTTTTTCTGCCATCAGCACTTGTGAATACCTGTTTGCCAGGTCCAGGGTAGAGAAGAATTTGGCATGACCTAGCGCCGTCAAGGAGTCCTTCGATCAGAGGTAGTGGGTAGGCATCATGGACTGTACATGCATTCAGATGCCTGTAGTCAATACAGAAATGCAAGGTCCCAAGCTTTTTCTTTAAAAGTACAATTTGTGAGGCCCAGGGGCCCTTGATAGGCTGCATGATGCAATGTTTCTGTATATACTTCAGCAAGGTCTTGACCTCCTGGTACAGAGCTGGGGTATTTGTCGATAGCGCTCCCTTACTGGCCGAGGATCTCCAGTTGGTATTTCATGTTCCAGCGTCTTTGTCATTCCAAAGCCTGCTTCATGACGGGAAAAAGCATATGGGTGCAACCCCAGGACCCTGGCCAACTGCTCCCTCTCCTCTCCGATCATCTTTTCACCTTCAAAATGCACTTCATTCAGGAGCTGTTCTCCGGTTGTTCTGACAGATTCAGTTCCTGTAAGGCTTGAACCTCTTGGTGCCAGGATCACACCGTGGTTATCAATATTCATTAAACTCATCAGTACTTGGCCTGTGCATATGGTTTGTCCCACAGCTATCCCTTCTTTCTGTAGCATGGGCTCTACCTTGCTGTAGCTCCTTGCAATCTCTGACTCCGGAGTGCAGGATCATTCCACCCCGAGTCAGTCGCCCATCTTCTAAATTCTGCACAATATGATTCCGCAGTACGTTCTCCCTGTAACAAACTCAGATTCAGAACAATTCAGATTCAGCCATAAAGGCCTGGTCTGGGTCATCATAAATCAATCCCAAGGCTCTGAAAAACTCATCCACCGACCGGAGGGATGGTGAAATGGTTGGCAGAGAAAAAGCCCAGGACTGCGCGTCCCCTTTGAGCAGAGATATAATGATCCACACTCTTTGATTCTCATCACCAGATTAAATCGGCCGCAGACGAAAATACAACCGCAGATGCCAGAGTATTCTGACACCGTGCAACAAAACTGCGGAGGTCAGCAACCTCCAGCAATAATACCTGCATGCGATCAGCCAAATCATCCATAGCCTCCATTTCGCAAACAGCAGAGAAATTACAGTTTTGGCGGGTTATAATGTCACAATAGGTAGGTAAGCGAGGAAATAACCGAACACAGGAAAACAAACAGAACAAATGACTAGGCCCAAAAGCTAGGGAAAAAAGGGTCACCTCCTAGCGATCCCTAAAAGCCTTCCCTAAACTGCTGTGCCCATGTGCATACCCTAATGGCGGATATGCACATACACTCGTGCCTAAATCTGTACACCCTGGGCAAACCCTAAGCTGTAGGGAAAGGGGAAGAGACAACCTGCTTCTTCAAGCAAGCATCTCCCTAGAGGCCTAGATAAAAGACACAATAAGAAATAACAGAGAGGACTTATCTAGAGCAGAGGTGGAGCAGACGATCCACCACACATCCAGAGCTCACAGGAAAGAACTACTGGGGGAAGCAGGGATAAATAGCCTCACTAACAATCAAACCCAGTATACCTGAGGGAAGGTGGATCCAACTCAAACCCAAAACAAACGGCAAAGTCAAACATGTGCAGCCAGTCTGGCAGACCTCCGCACATTTACAGGGCAGGGCTTGACAGGTACTCCAAGATATTGTAGCATCTCTTAGTAAACCTTCAAACAGTGTACCCAGGACAGATGTAGAACTTACCGGCCTATAGTTTCTGGGCTCTGTTTTTGACTTATTTTTGAATATTGGCACCACATTTGCTAAGCACCAATCCTACGGAACACTCCCTGTCAATAAATATCAAAAATAAGGTTATGTCTTTTACATTACTTAATTATCTTAGGATATAAGAGTGTATACCATCTGGTTCTGGTGATTTGTTTATTTCAATCTTTTTAAGACACTGCTGCACTTCTTCATGGGTCAGACAGACCACTTTAATGAGGAATTAACTTTTACATTCTGCATTTCATCTGACAGTTTATTTTCCTCAGTGAATACAGTGGAGAAAAATATTTAATAGCTTTTACTTTCTCCTTATTGGTCTCTGCAACTCCCCCTCATCACTCTGTAAAGGAATGACACCTTCAGATTTATATTTTTTACCATTTAAACAATTGAAGAACATTTTAGGGTTAGTTTTACTCCAACTGGCAGTTAACCTCCCTGTCTCCAGTTTGGCTTCTTTTATTTGTCTTTTACATATTTTATTTTTTCCTTCTAGTTTTTCAATGTTTTCTTGCTACCTGTCTTTCTGAAAAATACAGGCAATGAATTAACTATACTATAGTCATTAGTAGGAAATTAGCTTGTAGGGGTTGAATATATATATAGGCTGAATCAGAAGATTTCCTGCATGTTGCCATTGAGGGCATTTCCTTGTTATGCAACAAGTGTGGACACACTGTGTCCCTGAACAGATATGGCTTAGGGCTACTCCTAATGTAATTTTCTAAGTGGCACCCTTGGCTTTACCCTTCCCCTCTTATACAGGGATCTGGTCTTCGCTGCAAAGGCAGGTATAGTTGGTTCAATTATGCAAAGAGGGTTTCCCACCATAGTTAAAGGTTACTTAATGATTGATGAAAGGTCCAACTGCCATGACCCTACTAGTCTTAAGAATGAAGGTGTTTTAGTGCTAGTTCTTGCCTCCTTCACAGAGTTTTTCTGCAGTTGGTGAAGAAACGTAGTTCCATTCGTATTCACAATTCACTAGCCATTAACATTGGAATTATCTTGTCTTCCATTAGAGGTGAACAAACTTTTTCTTTCAAATCAATTGCACTGATTCACCAGATATGCTGGCCATTACGATGTATATATGAATCGGCCAATTTTATTTTTTATTTTGACTAATGTATGAAAATAATAGGTGGATAGATTTTCCCATAGTTATAAATATGCCTCCGCCCATACATTTAAATCCTTAGGACCAGTTATTCTGCAGATCTAATTATATAGTAACTGGTCCGAGTTTCTCAATCAGTAATTAAATCCAGTAGAAACAGCAGATATAATAACACTCAGACACGAGATACATTACAATGTAATGTTGCCACTGCGTGTGGTATTACAGAGTATAATGTGCTTAGAGGAAGCAGAACCTGGTTGTGCCAGTGTTATACAGTGTATGCTGAACCTGCACTTGGTTACTGTTGGTAAATATAGAGCTTGTTTTCTGGTGTCAGTGGTAAGCATGATTAGCCTCTTAAAAGGAGGACTCTGGGAAAAGAAAAAAATGATAAAAAAAAACACTGGCCGCTTAAACCCAACTGGCCTGTTACACCTAAGCATGTAACTAATATGGTTGTGCTTAAGACGTGTGTGCGCGTTAATGCTATCGTAGTATATAGGGTGTCTTGTATGTTTTGCTGTGATTGCCATGAAAGCATTCGCTTATTGTTGCAGTTCATTGGGGAACTCGAGTTGATGATGGGTCAGAGGCGGATTGGGAATTTAAAGTGGCCCTGGAAAAAAAGATAAAAGTAGCCCCATGTTGTAGGCGAGGCTAAACTGACACAAGGTGGGGCCAACATGAGTAGGCGGGGTCAAAACATATAGGCGGAACCAGCAATATCATAGACAGCAGAACCAGATATCATGGTGCAGCACAATATACTGCCCCAGCAGAACTAAATAGCACAGTACAGCACACTATACTGACTCAGCAGAACCAAATAGCACAGTGCAGCCCACTATACTGTCTCAGCAGAAAGTTTGCTGCACTGTGGTATTTATTTCTGCTGGAGTAGTAATTTATTTTGCCTTATGGTTTTGTGCTGTGGTATTTGCTGCTGCTGAGGCAGTATATTGCACTGCACATTAGTATGCTACAGAACCATATAACAAAGTGCAGCACAATATACTGCTCCAGCAGCACAAAATATAACCCCCGAAGTTGCCCCTCTGTGGTGGCCAGTGCTCTTCGCCACGTTCTGTCCTCCTCTTTTAAGATCTGGAGTAAGGGGCTAAGGAGGTTTGACACAGGCCACAGCAGCAAGACAGACCTAACTTCAGCATGCTGCCAGGTCATAGAGGAGAATACAGCACCACATATCTTTTATATCCAGTGATGTCTCCTCTAATGTAGATGTTCTTTTTCCTCATTCTCTCCATTTGGTTGAGACAACTATGACGACATCTTTCACTCTCATCTCTGCAGAGTTTGCCACACAGACATTTAGATTCCTCAATTTTCCCCGCCTTCGCAACAAAAGCTCCCTATACTTCTGCCACTCCTATACTGTACTCACTGTACTCCCCTAAGCCTCCAGATACGATAATACAGAAAATAAATGTGCCTTGATTAGTTATAATGCCCTCTATAGTGTCTCAAGTAATACTAATGCTCCCTACAGTGCCCCAATAATAATGCTGCCTATAGTGTCCCCAGCAATATTAATGTAAATGATGTAATGTAAATGCAGCTAATTGTGACGTGTACATAAGGCATTGCTGTCTCACGCCTAGCGATGTCCAGGTGTTCCGCTGTGTGGACTGTGCTCCCCACGTCTTGTGTGCTCTGATGAGCAGTACAGGGCACACTATGCTGTACCAGAACCTAAATTTCTATTTCCTACCCAGAAATAATAATATAGATTATGGGTTTCATTTTATTGGCATATTCTCTTGCTCAGTATGATACTACTTCTATATAGTTTTAATACTTAAAGGGAATCTGTCACTTGGATGATCAATACTAAACCAAACATAGGTCCTTATAGCTCTTCATACCTTCTTTCCATAGGTACACAAGGGAGGGTCAGTCAGCACATCCCTGTATGCAGGTGCACGTAGCCATGGCAAAATATACATACAAATACAGAAATGCAACAGCACTCTGCAACCAGCACTCTGCCCTGCCTTTATACTAGAGGCGTTAGTGTACATTTTGATCAAAAAGTAATAAGCCACTCGCTGCGCCAAGGCCGCCCCTATGAGTGGTCCTAACGCTAAATCCTACCTGTTGTGGGCCATGACAGCCACATAAAATCCAGGGAGCGCAGGCTCAGCATGCACACTGGTTCAACCCTGCCTTTTAACCTTTTTAGTGCCACAACAGCCTCCATTAAATCCAGGGATGCAGGTACCAACATGCATGTTGAGCCCACTATGTACTCCTCCTGGAGCCAAATGGCTACTAGTAGGAGTGCAAATTAAGTTTTATACTTACTCTGATTAAAACCAGCCTCTAGGGAAGGCAAACTAGTCAGGTGTGCACGACAGAATGAAGGTTGCCACACCTCCAGTATATACTACACAGAAACACAAGGGGGGAGGGGGGTGTCGTCAATCAGCACGTCCCTATGCAGGTGCATGTAGCCATGGCAAATATATACATACAAACACAGAACTGCAACAGCACTCTGCAACCAGCAATCTGCCCTGCCTTCTTTCCATAGGTGTTCTTTTCACTTAGATCTGGCTTTCTATCTTCATAAAAATCCACTTTTATCTTTATGCTAATGACCCATGTAGGTGCTCAGAGGGGCGTTATTTTCATTCAAAAGGTGCCCAGGAATGCCCTCCATCTGTTGCCCAGGTCCGCCCCCCGATAGAGCTCAGGCTCGCCCCTCTCTTCGCTCACTCATAAAATATGTCCCCAGCATTGTGATTGCCGTCACTCCCTGCCCCCCCTGGCTACGTCACTAGTAGCCAATAACTCCGCCCACTCCTTTTCTTCAGCTTCACTAACAGGCACCGAGCTGGCTCCTGCGTTCTTCCTGTTTAACTGAGCGCATCAGCTTCACTGAGCATGCGCTCAGTTAAACAGGAAGAGCACAAGAGCTGGCTCGGTGCCTGTTAGTGAAGCTGAAGGGAAGGAGTGGGCGGGGTTATCGTCTACTAGTAACGTAGATAGGGGGCGGGGCATGACGGCAATCGTAATGCTGGGGACATATTGTATGAGCGAAGAGAGGGGTTGGCCTGAGCTCTGTCGGAGGGGGGGGGCCTGACACTGGATGGAGGGCGTTCCTGGGTATCTTTTGAATGAAAATAACACCCTTCTGGGCACCGTCATGGGTCATTAGCATAAAGATAAAAGTGGATTTTTATGAAGCTAGAAAGCCAGATCCAAGTGAAAAGAAAACCTATGGAAAGAAGGTATGAAGAGCTATAAGGACCTATGTTTGGTTTAATATTGATTATCCAGGTGACAGATTCCCTTTAAAAAAAAATAAAACAACTTTGGAAAAAAATGTTGTTCTTTGCACCGACATATTCTGACCCCCATAACTTTTTTGTTATGTCTACGGAGCTGAGTGGGGGCTCATTTTTGTGGCGTGATCTGTAGTCCTGCATGCACAACTTTTGTCTCCGCTCCAAAATCATCTTCTGAGCAGACACATAATGGACCCCATTATAGTCTATGGGGTCCTAAGGGCTCAGTTTGGCTCAGTTACAGTTGCAAGAAAAAGTATGTGAACCCTTTGGAATTATATGGATTTCTGCACAAATTGGTCATAAAATGTGATCTGATCTTCATCAAGAATAGACAATCACAGTCTGCTTAAACTAATAACACACAGAGAATTAATTGTTACCATGTTTTTATTGAACACACCATGTAAACATTCACAATGCAGGTGGAAAAAGTATGTGAACCCTTGGATTTAATAACTGGTTGATCCTCCTTTGGCAGCAATAACTTCAACCAAACGTTTCCTGTAGTTGCAGATCAGACATGCACAATGGTCAGGAGTAATTCTTGACCATTTCTCTTTACAGAACTGTTTCAGTTCAGCAATATTCTTGGGATGTCTGGTGTGAATCGCTTTCTTGAGGTCATGCCACAGCATCTCAATCGGGTTGAGGTCAGGACTCTGACTGGGCCACTCCAGAAGGCGTATTTTCTTCTGTTTAAGCCATTCTGTTGTTGATTTACTTCTATGCTTTAGGTCGTTGTCCTGTTGCAACACCCATCCTCTGTTGAGCTTCAGCTGGTGGACAGATGGCCTTAAGGTGGTTCAGCTGGTGGACAGATGGTTCTCCTGCAAAATGTCTCGATAAACTTGGAAATTCACTTTTCCTTCGATGATAGCAATCTGTCCAGGCCCTGATGCAGCAAAGCAGCCCCAAACCATGATGCCCCCACCACCATACTTCACAGTTGGGATGAGGTTTTGATGTTGGTGTGCTGTGCCTCTTTTTCTTCACACACAGTGTTGTGTATTTCTTCAAAACAACTCAACTTTGGTTACATCTGTCCACAGAATATTTTGCCAGTACTGCTGGGGAACATCCAGGTGCTCTTGTGCAAAATGTAAACGTGCAGCAATATTTTTTTTGGACAGCAGTGGCTTCCTCTGTGGTATCCTCCCATGAAATTCATTCTTGTTTAGTGTTTTACTTATCGAAGATTCACTAACCGGGATGTTAGCATATGCCAGATACTTTTAAAAGTCTTTAGCTAACACTCTAGGTTTCTTCTTCACCTCATTAAGCAGTCTGCGCTGTGCTCTTGCAGTCATCTTTACAGGATGGCCACTCCTAGGGAGAGTAGCAGCAGTGCTGAACTTTCCCCATTTATGAAAGTATAAATGTATACATAGCTGTACAAACAAACGCTGCTGCATGTTTTCAATGCAGTGTGGGAATCTTCACGCAACCAGGTAAAACTTTGTATCTGGAAAACCGCGCTGCTGTTCCCACCTCCATCCTCTTTAAATGCAGGTTAGTCTATAGCATCAGTAGGCAAAATTCACATCATCCAAACACATGGATTTCGCACGACCCGGGTTTCACCGTTAGGCTTCGTCAGGAGCGCCGTTTCACCGTTAAGCTTAGTCAGGAACGAGTTTCGCCGTTAGGCTTCGTCTCGGTCCTGACGAAGCCTAACGTCGAAACCCGGGTCGGGTGAAATCCATGTGTTTGGATGATGTGAATTTTGTACTGCTTTTATACAAGAAAATACTTTGTAAGAATAATACATTTTTTAAAAAGTAGAGCAGCCATCAGTGCTTTACTATTGTTGCAACCCTAATTGCCTGTAGGAGTCTGGGAGAAATGAGGGATCCTCGGGTGGATAGCCAGAAAGGTACCTACTGATGCTATAGACCAGGGATGGCCAACCTGCGGCTCTTCAGCTGTTGTAAAACTACAACTCCCACCATGCCCTGCTGTAGGCTGATAGCTGTAGTTAGTCTTGGCATGCTGGGAGTTGTAGTTTTGCCACAGCTGGAGAGCCTCAGGTTGGCCATCCCTGCTATAGACTAACCTGCATTTAAAGAGGATGGAGGTGTGAACAGCAGCGCGGTTTTCCAAATACAAACTTTCTCCAATTTGTCTTACCCTGGACTGATGAACAGCAAGGCTTTTGGAGATACTTTTATAACCCTTTCCAGCTTTATGCAAGTCAACAATTCTTAATCGTAGGTCTTCTGAGAGCTCTTTTGTGCGAGGCATCATTCACATCAGGCAATGCTTCTTGGGAAAAGCAAACCCAGAACTGGTGTGTTTTTTTATAGGGTGGGGCAGCTGTAACCAACACCTCCAATCTCATCTCATTGATTAGACTCCAGTTGGCTGACACCAAACTCCAATTAGCTCTTGGAGATGTCATTAGTCTAGGGGTCCACATACTTTTTCCGCCTGCACTGTTAATGTTTACATGGTGTGTTCAATAAAAACATGGTAACATTTAATTATTTGTATGTTATTAGTTTAAGCAGACTGTGATTATCTATTGTTGTGACTTAGATGAAGATCAGATCACATTTTATGACCAATTTGTGCAGAAATCCATATCATTCCAAAGGGTTCACATACTTTTGTTTGCAACTGTATATGCCTTCTCCATCCTTTTTGTTCTCCTGCTCCTAAACAGAGCAGGAGAACGGAATGGCTGAACAGTAAATTGAACGAAACCTAAGACGTCAGCATGGATCACAACCAGCAGCACAGTGCTGCTGGTAGTAGAACTGCTTGCTTACACACAGCACCAGCACTCATGTTATACTTTTGTACTGCTAAAGCCCCCCCAGCATCTGCATGAGGAATCTATCCTCCCTTCACACATGAACTCTGGGTCTTACTATTGATTTTATTGTAAGTCTGTTCACTGTAAGTCTCCTTTCATGCTACTAAGCTACAGACCATCTCCTCAGTGTTTAGTATCTCTCCACCGTTAAACAGAAATATCTTGTGCAGCTCTCACCTCTACCCTCCATATCTGCTCCTTACTCCCCAGCCTCTGCATGACACAATCTTGAGTTGCTGACAAGGCGGCTCTTCGTTGGCACGTCTCACTGGAGGCAGGGAGGAGCACTCCTCCTCTGCTGTGGGGCCATGTGGAAATGACCCTCTGCAATACACATCCAAGGCCACCCTGCTGTGCGCTCATTATCATATGTGTGATAGCGGCCTGTGATGTGTATCGCGGAGGGCCGCACTGTCATTATCATTATAATGCAGAAGCCACAAGTGTGAAGTGAGAGAGGGTGCTGGCGGCCCACTGCATAGTGAAGGCAATCGGCTCACCGGGAATCTTCCGGGTGAGGTGAATTGCCAATCCGCCCCTAATTCGAGTGGTAAAGGCTTTAATAATAAGAATTGTCACTGTAGTTTCCCTCAGGCCGTTAGTCCCTAGGGCTGGTGTAGTGAATAAAGAGTGCATCCTTTCTTCCCTCAGGGCACTCCTCTGATGGTAGTTTGGGGTGCCCTTAATGTTGGTGGTTATATGGGTACCTGGGAGGAGGTGTAGCAGTGCAATGGCCAGAATATGGTGTGATATGAGTCAATAAACCAGGCCAGAGGTAGA
The DNA here is from genome assembly GCA_033119425.1 of Bufotes viridis. Classification (NCBI taxonomy): domain Eukaryota; kingdom Metazoa; phylum Chordata; class Amphibia; order Anura; family Bufonidae; genus Bufotes; species Bufotes viridis. The sequence continues at coordinate 442,912,894 of CM065591.1, read as the reverse complement.
AAAATAAATATCTCTTTTCGCTTGAGTAAAAAATAGTTGTAGTACATTCAATAATCTGTACACTGTGCAAATCCTTTTCTCAGATGGCGAGGTATGGAGACTAGCACAGAGGCAAATAATGGCACTCTTGGTATGTTATCTGGCTTGTCTCTGGCTAGCAACTGTGATCTGGTAATAATAGCTTTGTCCACTCTGGTATACAGGAATGGATTTAGGGGCACATCTGGCCAGGACATGGCCAAGTGTAATGAGGCTTAATTGTAGTCTGTAAAAGCAAAGTCTGTAATAGCTAAAGATGGAGGTTATCTTTCTAACTGCTGCTCTTTAGTCATATTGATTCCAAATCCTTGTCTTTCTTTCTCTCTCTTGCAATTTCAGAAATATAAATTCACAGAGATCTGTTAGTCTTTGGATCCTTAGGCCTAAGGGAGAAGGAGCACATAGACTAGCTTCCTCACTCCTCATTCACTAGACTAGAACTCCCCCTCAAAACAGGACGTCAAACCAGCCCATTCATGCCAAGAGGGAGGAACAGGGTAGTTTACCATGTCTCTGCCAACCATACCATGTTAGCTGGGTTTACATAACATTGCATAACATTACAGACCAAACATTTGCAGATACCCCCTATACTGGGGTACTTCTGATGGTATTAAAATTCATGGGATGTAACATTTCCCCTCAATATTTTGTTTAACTATGGGAGGCAGATTTGGGAAAGACATTTACCCCATAGGAAATGTCCAACATTTTTAGAGCTGCCCATAATATATCTTTTGTTCATATACAAGAAACCAGTTACAAAATTTGGTCTTGGTGATTCCAGATAAAACATATTTATTTTCTGCTAGTTATCTGATGGAGATGGGCATTGTCCAAAAATATACTGTAAAGCACTGAAAATGTTAATAAATTAAATACAGTAATATTATGTGCATGTACTACAAATCCCATAAGGTTGTATATGGAGTGGGAGGTTCCATGTGGCTAGACAGGGTTGGCTCCACCTTTCCTCTCTAAGAGGGGGATTCTGGACTTAATGGCTGACTGCTGAGGGTTGAACACCTCGGAGCAGTAAAGAGCAGCTCCTGTAGGGAGATTCCATTCCCCTACAGCTCACAAACAGAAGGGGAAAGATCTATTGATTGATTAGCCGACAGAAAGGGTTTGTGGACTTTGGCAAATAAGGCAGTTGCCGCTAATCTGGCTACAGCCTCCTCTGCATGTGGTGGAAACACTGTCAACTACAATCTGCACACCATGACCATAGACTGTATTCCTCTGAGGACACTGTGGATATCATATACTTACCATATATCTATCTGATGAAACAGATAGTTCATCCATTTACGCCAGGAAAAGGAGAGATTGACCAGTCTGAGAGAGAGAAGCTAGCCTCCATATACAACCTTTGGGAACTATTTGAATTAACTGTAAAGACTGCATTTCATGTGAATATTACTTATGTGGATCACCTACTGACCGGCTTTAGTAAAGTATTGTGGATTTGTTATACCAACACCAGTCTCATCCTTATACCACACTACATTTGTATTGCAACATGGCCACTGAGGAAGAGGTTAGAGTACCTGGAAACGCGTCTGGCGTGACTTTATCGCAACTACCCACCTTACCTGACCAAGAGACGGATGTTTTTGCGCTTATAAGGATTGGACTTAATATTCGAAAAAAATTACTATTCATCATCCGAAAACAGACTTTACAACTTCTGGTTTAATACATGTACCCACCCCACAACTTCCTGTGTCAGAATCACGTGACGGAATATCACGTGGGACACCAAAGAGAGCGCGAAATTCAACTGAACGCGAACTCGTTATACATATCGACTGACGGTCTAGCGTCTACTATTACAAGGGTGAGTAAGTGAAAATACACTCCGGGGGATGCCTCGAGTGTATATAAAGAACCAGAAGTGAGTAACAAAAAATTTTTTTGTCGCACTATATACGCTTATGAATAGAGATGAGCGAACTTTAAAAAAAAGTTCGGCGTTCGGGTTCTGGTAACTCCCGCATCCCGTTATGGATTTCACTACCGCGGACTATCGCGGCATATGGAATCCATAAGGGGCAGCTTCCACCAACCCAAACTGTTGAACAGCCGAAGGACCTGGGGTGACGTCACCGTCATGTGATCAGTGCAGCGGGCGTGGCTCAGCACCTCGCTCATCTCTACTTATGAACAATTAAAGAACTGCAATACTTTATCTGCAATATTGATACACAGCAACCCGTTTATGCGCTTTTACCAGTACTATTATTCAGACATCTGAACTACTAAGACTATGTTTACATCACTATTTTTTGCGAATCAACTACATTGTTTGCAGTGTCCCCTTACTTTTTGGGATTGCATGTACCACACTGGACAGATTATATGGAGTAATTATTTCAATTCACCCATACCCATTGACCTATTGTTGTACTACATTTATCATTGAAGTGCATGTTTCTTGTATGTTTTTACGTATGTAGGTTTACCATTTTATTAATTTTATTCTTATATATTAGCTAGGTTCTATTAGATTATATACAGTTTATACCAATATTAAATATCAATATTCCTCAACCCTTTGGGTTATATATATCAATAGATTTTTTTCCTGGATGGTGAGTGCAAGTTGAACTCTACACAATTTGTATGCCTATCTCCTTTGACTGGGTGAGTCATATTTTCAACTTAGCACCCTTACCACGGTGTAAGCAGTAGGAGAGCCACTATAATCACTGTTGTTCTACATTTGCATTGCAAGTTGCTGGTGTCGCGATAACAGGGAACCTGGCTTGTACCGTAAAACAACAACATCAAGGGCACCTCAACCACCATCAGGCAGGAGAACCCAAGAACCAGTGTATGCCCCAAAGGAAAGAATCGGTGCATCCTTCCCACCGGCCCAGGGAACTTCCATGAGTACAACTACTGCCAGCATCCATCCTACTACACTCACAGGCGCCCCTGCAGCCCAGTCGCTGCAGATGCTCAACAGCAAAAGGTTAATTTTTCCATATCTGGTAGGAGTGTGTGACAATTATGCAATTGTGGAAGGACATTTTCTAATGTGATTCTGTTTGCAATCTTCCTTCCTACCTCCCCATAAATAGCCGTATTATCCCCCCGCCCCCGCCACACACACATACATACACACTTCTTCCAAGCATCATTTGCTATCTTACTTTGTTGGTGGAAGTTCATTTTTTTTCTCCCTGCAAAGTGGTTACCTACTGAGATTTACCCACTAAAGCAATGGAAGAATAAAGTTGATCAGATTTATCGATTTGAGGAACTTTCCCCTGTAAATTTTTCACACTAGGTAGGCTTTTTAGAAAAAAAATTCTATACTTACCGTGAACTGATCTCTACTAGATACGAGAACTATTTTATGCTTATACCATGTATTTTCCTAGTTCTCCAATTTATTTTCTCTCCTTTCTGTAATGATCTTGCATCCATGTATATTTTACAGAATTATGTCCTCTGTGTCACTGTTTACAGTATATACTGTATGTCACTTTGATATGCTAAGGTTAACTGAATTCTATCATTTACCTGTATGACAGGCTTTCTTTGGCTGGTTTCATGAGGCTCCTCAGGATGTTGTCCTTAAGAAGATAGTGATGATTTTAATATGGCATCTGTAGGTGGTTCGGATGCCTCTGAGCTAGGGGTATTGCTAGGGATAAAGTTTGTATCTGCCATTTGCTGCCAGGTACTTTGCATCTTCATGCAGTTTGTCTTGTTTGGTGAGGCTGGGTGGACGATGTTTGGAGCAAATGTTATTATCTGTTAATGGTTGTAATTATTATTGTAACTTCTCATTACAGAAATTATTCTATTGTATTATTCTTAAAGGTTATCTGCTACCATGATCTTGGGCTATTCTCTACAGTAATACATAAGCAGTACTGCAGATATGACCACCAGATCTCTATTTTTTCATTTTCCTACTGCCCCGTTCCCCCACTGTCATGTGCGCATGAGTCTTCTTTATTATGTTAGAACAACACAGCAGTCCAGAGTGTGTATTTCAAAGTATCTTAGAGAGCTGACCGAACAGGGAGAAGTAAAAATATTAAATATAGAGATTTGGGCTCCCTATCTACAGTACGAGATTTGTTAGGGGTCTGGTTTGCAGATTTTTAAAAACAATTCGGTACAGATTCAAATCTATTCAGGCCAAACCGAAGTTGCTGAAAGTTGGTATATAACCCCCTCTAGGCTCCTAGGAAAACTTGTTATCTTTTTGTTTATTTGTTATTCATTTTTCCCCCTCTTCCTCAAAGTTCTGGAACGCAAAGACAGCAATAGTAAATTAGTAATTAATGTCTGAGTGACACTTGACATACATAGCTATGGGTAAATGCACATTTTAGAAACCGTGCCGGCACATGCTTTTTCATATTCCAAAGCTTCCAAAAATTGTCCCTTATTGGAGGCAGATGATGTTTAAACAGTGTTGTGAGAAGAAAAAAAAAGTGGCTTAAGGAAACAAGATGGTTGGCAATTGGCATTAGTGGCATGATGCAGGCCGCAGCAGCAGCCATACACAACGTGGTAGTTGTAAAGTGGCATCATGCAGCAGCCATACACAACATGATGGTAGGTAGGCAGACAGACAGCAAGACTGGCAAGATAGGGCACCGGCAGCAAGGAGAGGTCTATTAAAGGCATTCAGCCTGTCTGGACTATAAGAAGATTTCTGCAGTAATCACATATATTTATGCTGCGCCTTAAACGAATTTAACATCCCCCACCCTCCCCAAGAAGATTTTAAAATTACAACCATATGGTAAGTGAGTACAGTACACATAAAGTGACATTTGAGACATTAGAGGCACGATGCAAGCCCCAGCTTTGCCTGGACATTGAAAAACTGCTGGCATTGTTCTAGTGATGATGTACATTTATGCTACCCCTTAAACAAATTTACCCCACCCCCTCAAGAAAATAAAAAAATGTAAACTGTGTGGAAAGTGAATACACGGAACTGACCCTCAGGCATTAGTGGCAGTGGCATGCATTGCATGCGCCAGATTTATTGGGAACGGTGAGAAAATGGCGGTATCGATGCAGCAGGGGCGTACATTGAAATCATGGGGTCCCATAGCAAAACTCAGCATTGGGCCCCTCCCTCCCTGCACAAATATAAAGTGCAATTTGAGCGTGAATAGTGAAACGGGCACTCAAACTATAAGAGGCTGTATTGAAACATCAATGGCCCCCTGTGCAATACATATCATGCCCCCCTCTGTATTAGTGCTATATATATAATACTTACTGTATATTAAGGACAGTGTGTGCATGTATATTGCTCAGGTTCAACTAGTTTGTGTGCGTATATATAATATATATATTAATGCCGTGGGCTCCTGTGACCAGTTTTAAAGAAAGGCAGGGACACAACAAAGTCACTTTAATACAGTTTATTGCTTGTTCCATCCAACTTACAGTTCAGTTCAGCCGGGTCAGTTAATCAGCTCATGTCATCTACAATAAAGTCAAGCAGGCTCAGGGCTCCTTTAGAAGCGTCCATGGGCCGGTGTTTGCTACACACACGCCTTGCAGTCTGTGATCTGTAGCCTCTCACACAACAGACACACCCTGCCGCATGCTGCTGACTTTTAAACGCAATCGTGGACATGGGCCACGTATAAAGCCCGGAGTGGGTCGGGGGGAGTTAGCACTCACCCAGCTCTTTGCTTACTGTAGGATAAATTTTCTTTAGCAAGTCAAGATCTGAGTCATCTGAATTAAGAAGAAAGAAAGTTATTTATTTGTTAGCTAACAAATGAGACACCACTGTCACCTTGGTTGTCCAGTGAAGTCTAACCAGTAGACAGGATAGCCAGTTTTTATGTATGTCACCGGCAGCGACAGGTTTTTTACCACATTACTATATTTGGACATAAGCAGTCACAAGACATCTCGAAAGCAACAGTAAGATATCTTGTGGTTAAGCTAAAAAGGTCTTTCTGCTAAAGGCCACTGATTGACATCTAGGAAACTTCCTTTATTTGTCAAAACCAGGACCTACACAAAGAGGAACTAAATGGCAAACAAATTTTTAACCCCTAACTTATATTTAAACAATTTAAACATAATTTATCTGACATTTCCCTCCTGTTTTAACTTTTTAATATTCTCCTCAAAAACATCAGAGTCCTTGCATTCCTATTAAAGGTTTTCACAAAAACTCATCATACAGAGGAGATGTCATCATCATAATCTTCTTTTTCACTTGTTGATACATGGTATGAGAAACTGACGTGTCTATAAGTCTCTGGATAAGTCCTCTTATGCATGGTATGCAACAACATCCACAGACTGTGAGAACGCTGGCAACAATGGCGACAGATAGTAATGCTGATGTCACCAATCCGGACCATTTCCGAACCATCCTTCAAGCCACGAGGAGAAAGGATCATCATATCCTGAGTTCTCAGCCAATTCTTGGGATAGCGCTGTCAATCCTTCCAGGGCCTTGGTAATGCTGCCATCAGGTGCTGTATTATTTGGAATAAAGGTACAACAGTATCCTCCTATCATTTTGCAGACCCCTCCCTTCTCGGCTAATAACATATCAAGAGCCATTCTGTTTTGCCATGCAATAAGGGAGGTGGGACCTAGCTGTTCCGCTATTCCTTTTACTGCATCTCTGGTGTAATTAACAAACCTCTGCTGATTGTAATAGATGTAATTAATCCAATCTACATTCTTGTTAATTGTTACCCACCATATGATAGACTCCCACCCAGCTGTGATCTGATTTCTTGCTTTGAACTCATTGGGCACTCCACGAGGAACGCCTATCTCATCTATATAGATGTTAGGGTCAAAGGCTCCCTGGGGGCTTCTCTCTTGCCCCTGTGGTATTTACGAGTCGTCTCTAGCCATTTTCCTGTCGAGAGCAAGTGGAGAGGCATTACCAACTGGATCAATGCACACTCTCCTCTAGAATCGTGGATCAACCGGGCTCTTATTTTCCCGTCACCACATAACCACCAAATGTCAGCCCTCAGGATAGTCTGTTCAGTCCAAATGGCCGTATAGTTACTGTTACTTGAGACATTTACCTTTTCACCACAGTAATTATTTTGGAGCTCTCCATAGTTATGATCCGTCCCTGGGAGCACAAAGCAAGTGTAGTTACCTGGGTAGGCGATTACCTGGGGTGGGATGTCTGGTTTCTTGATGGCAGGAAACAAAAGAGATAATGTTTTGCATTTTCCCTCGTTGGCTGCAGGATTATAAGTTCTGTTGTATAACTTAATTATGCATTGTAGTCCTTCACTGTCTTCAGACTCTGTCAAGGGAAAAGGTACAGTACCTAGCTGGGGCCTGGCTGCAGCACATGCTACACAATTATGTTTATTCAGACTCCTAGCTGTATACTTGAGCCATTCCAACCACTCATTCCTTTCTTCGTACCCTGTCTCCAAAGCCAGTCTATCCTCATAGGTGAGATTAGTGAATCGAACCATTGGCCCTATATGTTCTATAATGGCCCTTCCAGGTATTCCTACATTATTGGTTCCCTTATTTACCTCTTTCTCCTTAATCTCAATAAAGAAATGTCCTATGGGGTCAGAGCCAGATACATAAGCACCAATAACAAACAATCGCTGGTCACCTTTTTGAGGGTTCTTCAAAGTTATCAACAGCTTATTACAGTTTATCCGTTCAGTACACTCAGAACTCGCTTTCTTAATCACCTTCAACCTCTCCTGCAATTTATTTGGGTCTTGTGTTTGGCGTAATCTATACCCAAAATCCTTTCCAGTGTTCCAAATTGCAAGGTCCCAAACTGAACATTTACGATTGTCTGGGATGTTAGTAGGTATAAAACATATATATTTATCAGCCCATGTTAATTTAGCTGCTTGGTCCCTAGTCTGACACTTGTCTTTCATTAAAGAACAGAAGTCTATCTCTACTGTGGATGTTTCTCCTTCATAAAAAGTTATATTCATTGGGTTATAGTCAAGGCCAGTGTTATACCAGTCCGTAGGTTCTGCAATGTAACCTGTTCTCAGTCCGCCTGTCCTAATTGCAGTAGCTTTAAAGAATCCTATTAAAACCCATCCCACCAGCACTGTCCCTAATGAGGGCATCCTAGATCTGATCATTTTGTCCGGGATAGGGGTAGGGAGTCTTCACCAGGTTTGAGACAAGCCTTCCCTAATGGAAGACCTCCCTTTGTAGCTGGACTTTTTGACAATTGGATCAGACCTCATTCTGTCCCTACCTTCCTAACCAGTTTACAGTGGGATTAGTGGATCCAAGAGGTACGTTCTGCAATTTTGACAGCTGTAGGTGTTGTTAGCAAGACTTGGTATGGGCCTTCCCAGCGGGGTTGATGCCAGTGTTTCTTTTTTACGACTTTAACCAAGACCCAATCACCAGGTTGTACTGATGCAGGTTCGTCTACCGGATCACCTTGGGCATTGTGTTTGGAACAAACTTAAACATGAGAGACAAAAGTTTTTTGAATAATTAGTAAAACCATAGGCTGTGATATTATCTCTACCATCCCTCCTGTTGAGACATGACTTGTTCCATGGTTCAATATAGCTGCATATCTGAAAAGACTACTGGGAAGTATGTATTTCCCTTGGGGACATACATATATGTCATCTTTTCTTGTCGCACCCCTATTTACCCATTTTTGTTGTTCGCTTTTGGGTGAGGACTGCTGCATATCCTTTAGTATTTGTAGATCTATGAGCCAGGCTCAGGTTGTAATGTCAGGACCTGTGTTAGAGCCGCTCGTTTGGCTGCTGCGTCAGCTTTATCGTTTCCTATAGAAATGGGATCATCCTTCCTAGTATGTGCAGCACATTTACAGATAGCGACCTTACTCGGTAATTGTACAGCATCCAATAGTTGTAAAATCAAATCTTTATAATTTATGGTCTTCCCAGAGGAAGTGACCATTCCCCTATTTTTCCACTGTTGGGCAAACACATGAACCGTAGAAAAGGCATACTGGCTATCTGTGTATATATTCACTATTTTTCCTTGTGCCAGTCTGCACGCCTCTGTTAGAGCTATTATTTCAGCCGCTTGTGCTGAAAGATGTCTCGGGAGCGGTTTAGCTACAAGTACCTTTTCTTGTGTCACTACAGCATAACCTACTGCGTTCGTTCCATCAGCATTTCTTTGCATGACCCATCTATGAACAGAGTGAGGTCACTGTCCAGATATGGTGTATCTCTGAGATCTGCTCTTGGTAGCACTTTTTCAGCTATTGCTGAGAGACAGTCATGTGGATCCCCATCTAAAGCAGTCGGTAACATTGTGGAGGGATTGAGGGTGGTACATCTTTCTAGAGTGAGATGAGGTTGTGACAATAGAAGTGTCATGCAAGAGAGATGTCTGGATGGTGAGAGGTATGAAATTTTGTTTTGTAATAAAATTAAAGCAACAGCATGTGGGACTTTGAGTGTGAGTGGATGGAAAAGTACTAATGAGGCTGAAGCCTTTATAGCTTCTGCTGCAGCAACTACTGCTTGCACACTGGGAGGCAAGGCTCTTGCTACAGGATCAAGGCGAGATGAATAGTATGCCAAGGGTCTACTTCTTCCCCATGATCCTGGGTCAGTACTGAGGTCATATATCCATCCTTACAATCGACAGTTTGCACAAACTGTTTGGAGTAATCAGGTAGGCCCAGAACTGCAGAGCTCACCAGAACCCGTTTTATTTCACAGAAAGCTCTCTCTGCTTCTGGTGACCATTCAATTGGGTCAGTAGCAGCCAGAGGTATATCATAGGATCAAAGTCATTAGGGGTGCTACAATTGCTGCATAGCCGGAAATCCAGCTTCTACAAAAATTGGTCATCCCCAAAAAAGACATCATTTGCCTCTTTGTCCTTGGTCTTGGCGCCTGCAATATAGCAGTTTTGCGACCTTCATCAAGATGTTTCCCTCCTGTGAGAGATTGTAACCCAGGTATCTAACGGTGCTCTGCCATAATTGTAGCTTGCTTTTATTCACCTTATGACCTTGTTGTGCCAGGAAGTGTAAAAGAGCTTTTGTGTCTGTTTTACAATCTTCCTCATTTTCTGAGGCTAGCAGAATATCATCTACATATAGCAAAAGCTGGCTTCCTTTAGGAGGCTCAAACTTTGCAAGATTTGCTGACATAACCTGAGAAAATATAGTTGGTGACTTGCAGTACCCCTGAGGTATCCTGGTAAACGTATATCTTTTTCTCTTGTAGGTGAAAGCAAACCAAAACTGACTGTCATTATGTACAGGTATACTGAAGAATGCATTGCTAATATCTATCACAGAGAAGAATTTATTTTCTGGTCTTAGGTCATTAAGCAGGGTATGAGGATCAGGGACAGTAGGTGCCCTTGGTAAGACCGCCTTGTTGACTGCCTGCAGGCCTTGGACCATTCTCCACCCTACCGAGGGTGGTACTTTGCGGACAGGAAACAAGGGGGCATTACATGGTGAGTCCGGGCACTCAATGATAACCCCAGCTTCAAACAAGGCCTCAATTATAGGTTATATGCCTTCTTCCGTTTCAGGTTTAAGCGGATATTGTCTCTGATGGGGTCTAAAGGTGGACCTGGGAGTAATACTAACTGGTTCCACCCCTTTTATAAGGCCAACATCAGCCGCTCCTTTTCACCATAAAGAAGCCGGAAGCTCCGATAATTCTGCCTCCTGTTCCTCAGTCAGTAGGAATACCTGTCAGTCTCTTTCCTGACCTCCCTGCAAATGTATTTCTGGTTTTGCCACAGTGACCCAATTTAGTGTTTTTGAGTATGCATTCAGGGCTATATTGTACTTCCATTTCAGACCATGTTGACATTTTTGTACAAAGTTGCCCACATCCTTCCATTCAGCATCTTTGGGTTTTGTTAGGAAGACATGTGGTGTCAATCCCCTAAACAGTTTCAGCATTGTCTCAGGTAACTCACAGTCTATGCCACAGAAACCTCTTGTATCCCAGTACAGTTTTTTTTAGAAAGAGTTTAACTTACTTATCCCTGAAGAATTTTCCCTCATACCTTTTGTCAGGTCCTGTGGCATACCTGTAGTACATGGTACAATGGAGGCTATAGAAATCGTGGTAATCTACTCCTGGATTTACCTTTTCAACTGCCTCCTTTTCCAATGCCTGTGTTACTGATGAGGGTCCCATGGTGACCAAATCAAGACTATAACAATAACGAGGGTCCTCTTGTCCTAGGATCACCCATGTGTCTGATATCTCCTTTACCTTTAGGCCGGTTTTTGTAGGTATCACACCAATCCCTAGGGCCTGCATCATATCTCTACCAAGGAGATTACAAGGACAAACTCTTGAAAGTATTACTTGACATTGGACCCTTCTCCCAGTGGTGGGGTCTTCTAACCACACAGGAGTAGAGAGCCTTTCTCTATGGGATTCTCCATTTGCTCCTTTTATAACAATGGAGGATGCTGATATGCCCAAGGTGGGGACATCTTCAGGGTGTACTAAGGTCCTTGATGCTCCAGAGTCCACCAAAAATGTGACTTCTGTTTCACCAAGCTTAAGCGTTATTTCGGGCAGGGAAGAATTTTGTATATACACTTCAATCTCATGTAGATTTAATATGTCATCTCTAAAATCTTTCACTTCATCATAATTTGTTTGTTGACATATTTCCCCAATGTTCTCAGGACTGAAAGTCCCAGATACCGTTGCTACGCCTAGTCATTCCTCATAATTTAGTTGTCTAGGTTCCTCGGTGCATTCCCTAGACCAATGACCCATTTTTCCACAATTCCAACAGGAATTGTCTCTTCATTGCATATCACCCCTACCTCTGCTTCTACTCCTTCCTCTACCTCTGAATCTCCCCCCTCTACCTGCCTGAGATACATAGATATCATATCCTTCCTCTACTATATAAGTCTGGCATTTTTTTTGTCTTTTTCTTCTCTCTAAAATATTTCTCTGCATGTTTAGCATATTCTAGTACTTCAACTAGTCTAGCAGTCCTGTGAGTAATCATATGTTTTGTCACAAAACTACCTATTTGGGGAAGACATCCTTTAAGGAAGGCATTTTTCAATTGTTGTTCATAGGGAGTATCATCATTCATATTAGGTGGGAGTGTAATACCACTATGGATATCAAAGATATCTTTCAACCCATAGTAATATGGATCAACCTCCTCATCATCCTTCTGTATGCACCTGTTTATTTCAACCCAGTTAGCTGTACCTCTATATCTCTGTTTAGCTCTCTCCATAAGACCGTTAATTTGTTGATTGAGCTCAGCACTATCATAATTGAAAGGTACATTACCAACTCCAGCCCCTCTGAAATCACCACTAAGCACATACCAATCTGCTCCCATTTATCTACATACTTTGTTCCTTCAGGATCTATATTATGCATGTATTTAACATCTCCTTCAAGTGTCATACTTGATTTTCCATATCCACATCCTGACAATTTACCTTCAGAATTCCCCATCTTTAAACTAATCTTATATTATTTTAGAAAGGGGGTATCCTATTCTGATATTCCAAACAACTTTAAGCATTAAACATATAACAAACAATACAATGAAACATAAAACTAAAACAAAACCTTCAGTATACTTGAGGTGAGTTTCACAGACACCAGGGAGGGTACAATTCATGGGGACATATGTCTATTTATGTGTTTTAACTTTTTTTTTTCTTGCCTCACTGATTTGGTCTTCTGTCCACCTGACAGAAACCCACACCTACTGGGATCTCTTATACACTCAGGATCTTATAGATGTAATCCTCATACATTCACACAGTGAAGAAAGCCATTCAGAGATCCTCATAAGTTTACAGAGAACAGATAATTTGTGGCCAGGTGGGATGAACTGGAGTTAGTTCCTGAGTAACCGTGCTCGCTGCACCTTGGTTTTGGACTGAACCAAGGCCGCTCGATAAAACGTTACTCTCCCGGGACTGTAATGCTCGCTGCACTCCGGACGCCCAGAGCCGCTTACCAAAACACAGTCCTCAGACAGTTGTGTCGCTCACCCGAGGTGACCACGACTGGGTTTGTAAGAGACTGTCTTAACTCTTACTTTTACAACATAAAAAGAAGGAAAGGCATACACAAATAGACAAAACTACAATGAGAACCAAATATCAACCTCTAGACGTCTCTATTAACCCTTACTATCTTTAATGTGCCGACACAGAGTGATTTTTCCTGTAGTCTTCTCACACAGACTATGGACTAATTACCAGAGTCCCTGACTCTACTCACAATATTCAGTAACCTTACACAACTTATCTAGTAATCCTTGTGTCTTACTATAATTCAGATGAAACATATCCCGTTTTCCAAGGACTAAATCTACAAATCCGTCACCTCGCCTCAGTCCAGGTGGACCGGCCTCTGTTAAACGGCAATTCAGCAGGAGGTCTTTTGATTTCAGAAGTCTGAGACTTCCCCGTGCACGGTGTTCAGCCCATGTCTGGATGGAGACAGAGGATGTAGGATTCCGGTTCGAAGGACCAATATGTAGGATAAATTTTCTTTAGCAAGTCAAGATCTGAGTCATCTGAATTAAGAAGAAAGAAAGTTATTTATTTGTTAGCTAACAAATGAGACACCACTGTCACCTTGGTTGTCCAGTGAAGTCTAACCAGTAGACAGGATAGCCAGTTTTTATGTATGTCACCGGCAGCGACAGGTTTTTTACCACATTACTATATTTGGACATAAGCAGTCACAAGACATCTCGAAAGCAACAGTAAGATATCTTGTGGTTAAGCTAAAAAGGTCTTTCTGCTAAAGGCCACTGATTGACATCTAGGAAACTTCCTTTATTTGTCAAAACCAGGACCTACACAAAGAGGAACTAAATGGCAAACAAATTTTTAACCCCTAACTTATATTTAAACAATTTAAACATAATTTATCTGACACTTACTCCCAGTAAAAGCCAGGCCCGGATTAGCTGCTATACTAGGTAACAACAGTGTTCACTATCTATCTTAGTGGATACTCTAGCTCCTGGCTTCCACTCTATCAAGGCCGGGTATCACAGCAACACCCTGCACCAAAACATGACGCTCGTGACAGGGCATCCGTAGTACCCTGATGTTTCACCAAGAAATTAAAATTCTGGTGACCCGAGCATTTCTCTTCCAGACCAACAGTGAATGGTCCGTCACCAGGCGAAAATGTCCCCCCAGCAGGTAGTACCGTAAGAACTCCAAGGCCCACTTGATGGCTAGGTACTCCTTCGACACTATACTATAGTTCTTTTCTGATGGTATAAGCTTTGTACCCAAATAAGTGATGGGATGTTCATCTTTGTTCACTTTTTGAGACAATACGGCTCCTGGCCCTACTTCAGACGCATCCGTTTGGACAATGAATTTGTCCTTAAAGTTGGGGTTGGACAGTACGGGCTGTTCACATAGGGTCAATTTCAGGGCCTGGAATGCTTCTTCTGCCTGAGGATTCCACTGAATCCTGACTGACTTCCTTCCTTTCAGCAGATCGGTCAGGGTGCAGCCCTCCCGGCGAAATTGGGTATAAACAGCCTATAATACCTAATTATGCTGAGAAATGTTTTGACTTGCTGCATCGTGGGAGGTCAGGGCTAATTTTGAATGGCCTCGACTTTGTTTATTTGAGGTTTGATGATCCCATGGCCAATAACGTACCCCAAATAACGAGCCTCCTCTAGCCCTATGGTACACTTTGGAGGATTTGCAGTTAGGACCGCATCTCGGAGTGAGTCCACGACTGCCTGCACATGGGACAAATGAGACTGCTAGTCGCCACTATGGATAATGATATCATCCAATGAGGTTTTAAGACTGTCCACCAGCCTCTGGAACGTGGCAGGGGCCCCGTGTAACCCAAAAGGCATAACAACATAGTGGTAAAGTCACTCCGGTGTAACAAATACGGTCTTTTTCTTTGCTGACTCTGTCAGAGGTAGCTGCCAGTAACCCTTGGTTAAATACAGCGTCGTGAAGTACTGGGCCTGGCCCAGTCTTTCATTCAGCTCGTCAACCCGGGGTATTGGATAAAGGTCGAACTTCGACACTTCATTCAATTTCCGGAAATCGTTACAAAATCGTAACGATTCGTCCGGCTTTGAAATCAATACAATGTGACTGGCACACTCGCTCTTGGATTACTCTAACTCCTAGGCTAAGCATCTTCTGTACCTCTTCCATAATGGCTTGTCTAGACGCCTCTGGCACACGGTACGGTTTCACTCGTACCCTTACCCGCAGCTTGGTAACAATGTCATGCTGGACCATCGATGTACGACCGGGCTTTTCTGAAAAGACATTGGTATTCTGCTGTACTAACCTGACCTCCCGTTTTTGTTGTTTGGACAGGGTTTCTGCTATTTTTACCATGACCTCTGTCGGGACTGACGTTGGAGGGTCTACACTAGTGCCAACCAGTGGCCCACAGAGATTCTTGGTCCTTCCACGCCTTTAGCAAGTTTACATGATATATTTGTTCTGGTTTTCTCCGTCCGGGCTGATATATTTTATTAACTTTGCCTATTTTTTCCAGAACTTCATAGGGCCTTGCCACTTGGCCAGAAAGTTACTCTCAGCAGTGGGTACGAGCACAAGAACTCTATTTCCTGGAAAACATGTCCTGACTGTGTCTTTTCTATTATACCCCTGGCTCTGAGCTGCCTGACCCTCTGCTAGATGTTCTCTCACAATGGGCATTTCTGATACAATCCAATCCTTCATATCTGCAATGTGCTCTATTACACTATTATGGGGAGTAGGCTCCTGCTACCATGTCTCTTTGGCAAGGTCCAGCAGGCCTCGGGGATATCTGCCATATAACAATTCGAACGTTAAGGAATGGGGTACCTCTCGGATGGCGAACATCAAATATGGCAACAACATATCCCAGTCCTTCCCATCTTGGGATACTCCTCTTTTTAACATACTCTTGAGGGTTTTATTAAACCTTTCCACCAGCCAATCTGTTTGGGGGTGGTAGGCTGATGTGCGTAACTATGCAAAAAATGGAGTAATGTGTCAGGTGGCTCAATTAGTCAATTAGTTACCACTGAGGAAGGAGGAGGAACTCCGAAACGCGTATGGTTGGACAGCATTGGGCAAACTATCTTACGTGGATCTTCTGTTGATTTTGTGCGGATACATTATTATCCAGTTAAGGATTCAAAGGCTCCACAAAATTCCCTATACAAGGTGGACTTTAGGACCTGGTCTCCACTCAGAGAACACTTCACCTGGTCGTATGACACATCATGTGGGACGCTGCATGCAACTGTGTCTGAAGCATTACAGGAAAGTGGATGCCATTTACAGCTACATGTGGAGACCCAGCCGCAATCTGCAACATCTACCACTGGAGCGGTAACGTTTTTTCTGCACATTAATACCACTTATACTCTATGCACCTCTCTTTTATACTGTGGGACTCTACTATATTCTCCAAGTGAGAACTTGGAAGTTATTGGACTTCAGCAAACACCATTACAGCAATTTACATCCACTGAGGAGACCCCATTGACGTTTTTTGCCAGTATTTTTATTTTGCTACTCCATGTATGTTACATCTGCACTTCTACGCCATCTACTTGCAAAGTTTTAGCGTGGGGTTTATGTTTATGTTTATATTTCAGTATGTTGTAGATTTTCTGTCATTTTATTAAAATAACTTTTACTATACTATTTACGTTTCCTTGCATCCTGTCCTGATACTGAGTGCCCACTCTGTTATTTATTTACATACGCACTTCTCAGTTTTTTTGATGTGCGTAACTGCTTGATTTAAAGCAGCTTGCACAACTCCTTTGTCACTTTGGACATAAAAGGAGTACCTTGATCCGTAAGGATCTTTTTGGGCAACCCAATGCAGAATTACATGGTAAATAGTTCCCTGGCAATAAATTTGGCCAAGGTATGGCGTAGAGGAATGGCCTCCGGATACAGAGTCTCATAGTCCAACACCACTAATATGTGCTGGTGGCCCTGGGCCGACTTTACCACAAGCCCTACAAGATCCATAGCGATCCGCTCAAAAGGTACCTCTATAATGGGAAGTACCACCAGTTGACTATGGAAATTTGCTGTGGGAGCAGTAATCTGACACTCTGGACACGACTCACAAAACCTCCTAACCTCTTCATAGACACTAGGCCAAAAGAACCGCTGGAGTATACGCTCTATTGTCTTTTTGACTCCAAGATGACCTCCCATTACATGTGTGTGAGCCAAGTCTAATACTGCCCGGCGGCAGGTCTGTGGTTCTACTAGCTGCTTCACTACCTCCGGTCGGACCTTGTTGACACGGTACAATGAGTCCTGGGAAACAGCCATATGGGGAAACACCACTTCTGCGTCGGATATTGGGCTACCCCAGTGATTACAGGGACTCTCTCTGGCCCATACCAGAGTGGTTTGCTGGAGTTGGGCGGTCCAGAACGTGTCCAGAGACACCTCCAGCTCCGTGATAGATATGGCCTCTGTGGACTCACCGGCCAATACCTCTAGAGGATTACACTCTAGCCCTATGATGGGGAGCCCTACAGCCGGTTCTCTGGAATTGAGGTCTTCGGGTTCGGGACCCGGAGAGTCTTTCTCCATAAGAGATCGTGCTCCTTCCTTCCATAAGGACCAGAATATGGGTAAGTCTCCTCCCAAAATAACCCCGTATTGAAGATTCTTTACCACTCCTACCACTTACTGTCCTATGCCGCCTGGGGTGGCAATGACAACCATCGCCGTCAGATACTCTCAGATATCCCCATGGATACAGATAATGGAGACCTTTTGTTCAGAGGGATTTTTCTGACAAACCAGTGATCCGTGCACTAGGGTCACTAGACTCCCGGAGTCTAACATGGCATTAATACGGTACCCGTTGATAGACACCTGGCATATGAGAGGATCACCAGCGCTCAGCAGGGTGTCTGTGGTACAGACAGGCCTGGCGTAGAATGAGGACCGCTAAGCAAACCCGCAGTCCATGGGTTCAGTGGTTAAGGGGCAGTTAGCAGCCCTATGTCCAGGCCCCTGGCACTGCCAGCTTTGGATAAATGTGTCTTCACGAGCCCACAGGGTGCACTTATTGGGCCTTTGGGTTGCATTTTCCCCTGCTTGGGATCAGGACTTTTTCCCAGTCTCTATAAGTGGGGCTGGGGGTCGGTGTGTCACCCTTTTTTGAGAAGTGTCCCGCACCAAATCTTGGGTGGCCATGTACATTTGTAGAATCTCGGCCCACTAAGTCGCAGGCTTATGATCTGTTGCACATGGTGAAGAAGTGGCTCCATCCTGAGACTTTGGGCCCAGCCCAGATGATAGAAGTGGTGGTGGATTGGTTTGTGCATACTCTGCCAGTGGCTATTCAGCATTGGGTGGGTCAGGGGGACCAAGGCATCCTCGACCAGGCTGACCAACTAGTCGAGGTTCAATACCAACCACTTGACCAGTGCTTACACAAAATACAGAAGCAAAGTATATGATAAAATATCAAATTCGCTTTATTAAATAGTACAACAAAATTACAAAAGGTGGTGATCCACTGAAAACATCAGAGACTGTGGGTCAGCACACGACCAGGGAGCGGGATTTAAATATATAAATAGATACAAACTCAGACATGGTGCCGTCCATGAGTGTGCATAATACACCTAGTGTAGGAAAGAGGGTGTCAATAGGTCCAATGAAGATCAGACAGTGCAGGTGACAAAAACGTCAACCATGCAATAGTACACTGCCAGGACCCAACCCCATAAACCATCTCAAATAGCACACAAACCCCGCAACAGCATATGACAAGACAATAAACATAATGGATGATGAAGATGACATACCCATAACCCGGTCGGTCCGTTCACCACAACAACTGCCTCGACGCGCGTTTCACCTCACAGGCTTCGTCAGGAGGCTAATTAAAGTGGTCAACAGCCCGGCTATACATAGTAGGGAGCTCACCTGTGGCGTATAAACGGACGCAGAAGGCGCCATGATGGGGCGGACACTTGCCGATGCGCTCACCCGTCACCAAAGCGCCGGAAGGACGGCGCGGCCGCACTAAGCATGACGTGGCCAGCGTACATGCCAGGACGTGAGGCCGCGTCGGCGTCCGGCGCCATAGCAACAGACCAACATTGAGCGCCTCCCAAAGTCCGCAACCCAGCGCATGCGCGCCCTGCGTACCCGACACAGACTCACAAACACTGGCCAGAAATCGAGTATAGGGTATACATCAGAATAATTGGATGGAGAAATAGGAACCCAAAAGAAATAATAAATATAAAATAATAAAGACAAAATACAAAATGAAAATAAAATAAAATATAAATGAAAAAGATATAAAAATCACATCCTTAATAATAATACCCTCGCGTGCATAAACAAAACAGTGAAACAAAACGAAAACTAAAAAAATTAATTAATTGCAAATTCATTGATCGTAAAGGTGAGCATAAAAAATGCATACAAAATTCATATGTGAAAAATCTAATTACACAGTGCAAAAAATCATGATAAAAAATAAATAATTAATATCCACAAATTTAATCGTGTACAATTATAGATAGCCTGAGGCAAAATACACCAGTGAGAAAACCAAAGATAATAAGGCCCAAATTAGACTATACCGCCCGTAAGTGGCAGCTATAACAGTGAAAAAAACTGTGTATTATGAAAATTCATAAAAAACACCCGTACGTAAAATACATAAATAAGATATTAAATAGATACAAATAGTCCATATATTAATAATTCATAGTTTCTTCGTTCCTCCATTCCGTATCATATTTCACACGATAGCTGGCTGTGTCAAAATAGACGGTCCTCCAGATAGCACCCATAGGGGCCCCGTACTAAACAAGCTAGAAAAATAATAAAAAACAATTAAAAATCAAACACAGACCACATAAACATAAAATAGCGCATTACAAAAAGGGCCTGAAACTTACTGCCTCATTTAACCCCAAAGGGATCTCACTTTTAAGCAACACAATCCATTTTGTTTCTCTTTGCAACAGGAGCTTCTTCATGTCACCGCCTCTGGACCCAACTATAACCCTATCTATGCCTCTCATTTTTAAACCCCTTGGGTCCGAAGCATGCTTATCCCTAAAGTGGAGAGCAACCGGTTGTTGTTTATTGAGTTCCTCTTCACTCATGGACCGTGTCTGGCGTATCCTGCTAGCATGTTCCAGGGTCCTGACTCGAAGCTCACGAGTCGTCATGCCTACATATAGGAAATTGCAGGGGCAGGTCAATAGATAGACCACCCCAGCTGTCCTACATGTGACATGATGGACAATCTGATATTGGTGGGAACCATTCGAGTCAGTAAACTCGGAGGTCCTGACCATATATTGACAGGCCTGACAGTGCCCACAAGGAGAGGAACCCCATCTCGGTCCACGTGAACCAAAAGGCCACTTGCCGGTGGGGGAACATAGTGACTACGTGTCAGCATGTCCCTCAAACTCTTGGCTCGTTTCCACGTCACCAAAGGATATGAAGAAAGTGACCGCTTCAGATCTTCATCAGATAGCAGTATTGGCCAATGTTTTGTTAGAATCGCCCTAATTGCTCTCCATTGATTGTTGAAGGGTGTAATAAACCTACACTGAATATCTGTCCCTTGCGGTTTTGATTAGTTAGTAAATGGTCCCTAGATGACAGTTTAGCCCGCATATAGCCTTTTTGATGTCCCGATGATTATAATCCCTAGCAAGGAATCTGTCTCTGAGGTTCCTAGATTGGGCCTCAAACCCATGATCACTTGAGCAGATGCGTCGCAATCGTAAAAATTGGCTAGTAGGGATAGCACGGATAGTTTGTGGATAATGGGAAGATTTAGCATGTAGAAGTGAGTTGGTAGCTGTAGACTTTCTGAAGAGATCCGTGGAGACCGTGCCATCCAACCCCTTTTTAAACAAATATCAAGAAACTCAATCTGCTCCTGGCTATATTTCCAGGTTAACCTAATATTCAAATCATTAGAATTAAGCTGCTGGAGGAAGAGGCGCAGGGAATCCAAAGGACCCTGCCAGATGAATAGTATATCGTCGATATACCGTGACCATGAGACCACTGAGTCATATAGCTGTAGCTGTTGTACAACCTCCCTCTCCCACAGCCCCAGGAAAAGGTTTGCATATGAGGGCGCACACGTCGCCCCCATTGCCGTTCCCTGGAGCTGCAGGAAGAGGCGGTCCTTAAATAAAAAATAATTGTGTTTTAAAATAAAATCCAAAAGCAAGATAACAAAATCCACCAAATCTTTGTCCAAATTGGACATCTCCAAAAATACCTAGCTGCTCGGGTCCCATGGTCATGGCATATCGACGTATAAAGAGCCTCAACATCACACGTGACGAACCACATATCGTCCTCCAGCACTACGCCATTGAATTTCCTCAATACATCAGTTGTATCTTTGGTATAGGAAGGCAGGGTCTCCACGGAGCCCCTCAGATAAAAGTCCACATATCTACTCACCTGTTCACAGAGGCTACCCACCCCGGAGACAATAGGGCGTCCGGGTGGGGCATTAGCATCTTTGTGCACCTTGGGGAGAAGATAGAACGTAGGGGTGATGGGATGATCCACCATCAAACCATCCCTAAGTTTATGAGGCAAAATGTAGCTTGACACGCCCAGTTCAAGTAAAGTGTCCAGCTCAGATTTAAACCTAGCCGTGGGGTTGTACTGTAGACGTTGATAACATTGCTTTTGATTCAATTGTCGAAATGCCTCTTTTTCATACATTGCCGCCGGCCACACAACTACATTACCCCCTTGTCCGCTGGTTTGATAACAATATCTTTTAAGTCCCGGAGCTCATTTATAGCCTTCCGTTGAGCAGGTGTTAAATTTTGTGGCCCATGATTCACATGCATGGCCTCAAAATCCTGCTTCACCAATCTAATAAAGATGTCTATTGTGGGACATAGCTTCAAGGGGGGAAAGAGTTGGGAACGGCGGCAAAGATGTAGAGGCATTGTCTTGGAGGACGTAACCTCCTGTTCCTCCAAGAGGGACTCTAAGTCCTTGAGTGCTTGAATCTCCACAGGTGAGGATAAATCTGAGCTGGGCGGTTTTTATCATACTGTTTTTTCAGTAGCAGTTTGCGGCCAAAGAGCTCCAGATCCTTCACCAATGTGAAGTGATCATGGTTCCTTGAAGGCGCAAAAGTCAAGCCCCTTTTGAGTACCTCCAATTGAGACGCAGATAAAACATGTGTGGATAAATTGATTACCTTTAATTCCTCCTGTGTCTCTTGCCCTCCATGTCTGTGTTTCTTAGTCTTCTCTTGGGTCTGGGGGTGTTGGGGGCGCCCAGAAACAAAGTTCTGCCACCACTTTCTTCCAACACCCCCTGCGGCCCTAAAAAAGGTTCTCCACATGATCCCTCCGAAACAGTGGAAATGCCAGAGACCGAGGGTGTCACAGATCCACTTCTTCCCCTTCTATTCTGCCACCGATACACTCTCTGGTTCTGGAAATCTGCAATGTCCCTTTGAAACTTCTTAGATTTTTGATCCTGTATATTCCTCTCCCATACATCCAATTCTGCCTCCAGTTTCTTATCAAACAGTGCAAATTCTTCCTTACTTAAAAGTTCCTGTAGCTTTTCCCTAGTTTGATCAATGTCCTTCTCAATCTGTCCTTCTGCGTCCGTTTATACGCCACAGGTGAGCTCCCTACTATATATAGCTGGGCTGTTGACCACTTTAATTAGCCTCCTGACGAAGCCTGTGAGGTGAAACGCGCGTCGAGGCAGTTGTTGTGGTGAACGGACCGACCGGGTTTTGGGTATGTCATCTTCATCATCCATTATGTTTATTGTCTTGTCATATGCTGTTGCGGGGTTTGTGTGCTATTTGTGATGGTTTATGGGGTTGGGTCCTGGCAGTGTACTATTGCATGGTTGAAGTTTTTGTCACCTGCACTGTCTGATCTTCATTGGACCTATTGACACCCTCTTTCCTACACTAGGTGTATTATGCACACTCATGGACGGCACCATGTCTGAGTTTGTATCTATTTATATATTTAAATCCAGCTCCCTGGTCGTGTGCTGACCCACAGTCTCTGATGTTTTCAGTGGATCACCACCTTTTGTAATTTTGTTGTACTATTTAATAAAGCGAATTTGATATTTTCCATACGCCTCCCCAACGGCACTGAGCTGGAGGGTACCCCGCCTCCCCAGGGACAGGAAACAACGTGGAGAACTGACCTTTAAGAGCCTCCTCCCCTTTGCCTTCTCCAGTTGTTTCCTGTCCCTCGGGATGAAGTGGAGAACGGAGCGGGGATTCTCTCCTGCTCTTTGCACCTTAAGGATAGCGCAGCCCCCATCGATCCCCCCGGATGCTGGGGAAGGCGGCTGCGAGGCTCCGGGTCGCGGGGCAAAGATAGGGGCCCTTCCGGAGTCTCGGCATAAGTCCTGATGGGTTCCCAGGCAGCCCCGGGCTTCTAGCTCCTCGGAGCTATGCGGAGGCTTTCGGCATCCGCGAGACTTCCGGGGGCGAAGTCTCGCGGGAAAGGTCACGTGGCCCGATGACGAGGCAGGAGCGGGTCACGTGACCCGGAAGTAAGATTTAAATGTGCCGGCTTCCCTCTGGAGCTGGCGTGCAGCGTTTTTTTCTCACCGGAGCAGCATGTCTAATCCTCCAGAGACCTCGTCTGAGCCTCCCAGGCCCCCCAGCCCGGTAAGCCTCCTCCTGGAGCATCTCTATATGTTTTTTCTTTTCATACTCAATATTCCCTAATAGGCACGGGGATTATTTTGGTGAAGGTTCCCTCTTCTATATTATCATTTGTAGCTCCATTGTGAAGCCCTTCCCTTTTTCCTTCTTTTTAGGGAAAAAGGGAAAGTCTAGTGGAACCTTCATCTAAAAAGAGATGCAGTGTCTGTAAAAACACCTAGCGGGAGACTACAAAAAACCGCTTTGTTCCAGATGTATTGAAAAATTACTGGCTGATGAAACTCCAACCTTAGTGGAAAACCTTCGATCCATTATTAAGGAGGAAGTCAGTTCTGCTGTAGAGTCAAAGTTTTCTGCTCTTCAACCAGCTCCATCCACCTCTAATATTGTATCAGAGGCTCCCCAAGTTCTGGATCATCTCTCTGACGAGGGCGAGTTATCCTCAAACTCGGACTCTTCCTCCTCAGACGACGATTCGGGTAGACCCCTATGCTCTCTTGAGGAGACGGACTCCCTGTTAAAAATGATACGTGCAGCAATGAACATTGAGCAGGCCAGGGAACCGCAATCGGTTCAAGACCAGATGTTCAGGGGGCTGGCGGATAAAAAAGAAGAGTTTTTCCTGTGCATGGTAACATCAAAAAGTTAATAGCAGATGAGTGGAAAGACCCTGAGAAAAGATCAGGGATGTCCAGAGTCTTTAAAAGGAAGTATCCCTTTAGTGACTCAGATTCAATCCACTGGGACAAAACACCCAGGGTGGATGCACCTGTGGCCAGAATATCCAAAAATCTTCCCTTCCCTTTGAGGATATTGGTCTCCTAAGAGATCCTATGGACAAAAGTGCGAATCCATTTTGAAAAAATCTTGGGATACATGTGCCTCTATGTTAAGGCCAAGTATTGCGGCCACTTGCACTGCCAGAACCTTGGCTCTTTGGCTCTCACAACTAGAAGAGCATTTGACGGCTGGCTCCCCGTACGAGGATATCCTAGCCTCTCTCCCTATCCTAAGACAGGCTACGAGTTTCCTTTCAGACGCCTCGGCTGATTTAGTGAAATTATCTGCTAGGTCCGCAGCCCTGTCTAATGCGGCTAGAAGAACAGTATGGTTAAGATCCTGGTCAGGGGATAATACATCAAAGAATAGACTGTGTAATATTCCTTGCGAAGGGGACAGATTATTTGGATCGGTTCTAGATGACATACTGGACAAGGCATCTGACCGTAAAAGGGTTTTCCTTCAGAACAAAAATCCTTTCAAAACCGCCGTTCCTTTCGTGTTCAAAAGAAAAATAGACCGGATCAAAAAAGAAAAGAAGGGTCAGGCACTTGGCAGTTCTCTAAAGGTAGAGGAAGAGGCTTCCTGTTCAACCCTGATAAGACCTCTAAGCAACCTGGACAATGACGCCAGATATCCAGTGGGAGGCAGACTTCTAAATTTTGTATCAGCCTGGGAAAAAATTACCAGCTCACCTTGGGTACTAGATCTAGTAAGGTCAGGGTACAGAATAGAATTCTGCTCTCCTCCTCCAAAAAGATTCCTAATAAACAAAAAGTTGCAAGATTCAGATCAGATTCTCCTGGAATCCCAGGTGCAGACTCTTCTGGAAAAAGCCGCCGTCATTCCGGTTCCTCCAGACCAAAAGGCGACGGTTTCTATTCTCCGGTTTTTCTAGTGAAAAAACCCAATGGATCTCACAGAGCGATCATAAACCTAAAGGACCTGAACCATCATGTAACGTACAAAAAATTCAAGATGGAGACAATAAACTCCACCATAAATCTCTTGTTTCAGAACTGCTTCATGGTATCCCTGGACTTGGCAGATGCTTATTATCACGTCCCAATCTACCCGAGTCACCAGAAGTACCTTCGATTTGCTCTATACTTTCAACATCAGCTAATTCATCTGCAGTTTCAGGTCCTTCCATTTGGCCTTTCATCCGCTCCTCGAATCTTCACAAAGATAATGGCCGAAGTCTCTGCTTACCTTCACCAGCGAGAAGTTGTCTTCATTCCGTATTTGGACGACTTCCTACTTGTAGCTCCATCCCCAGAAACGCTTCAGAGGAACCTCTCTCTGGTAATGGGCACTCTCTCCTCTCTGGGTTGGAAGATAAACCTAGAAAAATCAGACATTATTCCGACCCAGGAAAAAGTCTTCCTAGGTATCCTCCTGGACTCAAAACAGATGTCTTCATTCCTACCAAGACCCAAGATCCAGGATTTAATCAACAAAGTCTATTGTTTCAGCCGCCTACAGAGAGTATCCTTCAGACAGATTATGGTCATTTTGGGACTAATGACGTCCACCATTCCTGCAGTCAGATGGGCCCAAACCCACAGCCGTCCACTTCAAAATTTCCTCCTGTCATCCTGGAACAGAAGTCCCCTATCTTTGGACAAAAGGTATCTCTTCCCTCCCAGGTAAAAAGGTCGCTGAAGTGGTGGCAGAAACAGGGTCATCTAAATCGGGGGTGCTTTGGAGACCAGCAGAAACAGTGGTAATCACAACAGACGCCAGCGGAACAGGTTGGGGAGCTCACAGTGGGGATCAGATTGTACAGGGCAGATGGAATTCCAGCCAACTTCATCTTTCCTCAAACGTAAAAGAGCTTCAAACGGTTCTCCTGGCCCTAAAATCCCTCAAGTCCGCGGTACATCTCAAGAATGTGAGGATCCTCTCGGACAACACCACAACAGTTGCTTATATAAACAAGCAGGGGGACAAGAAGCAGGATTTTAAGTCTGACAGCAGATCGTCTATTTTCCTGGGCTCAAAAACAGATTTTATCCATTTCTGCAGTTCATTTAAAGGGAAAAGAAAATGCCATAGCAGACTACCTCAGCAGGAGTCAGCTGAAGTCGGGGAATGGTCCCTAAACAAAAAGATCTTCATGGACCTAACCAGGAGATGGGGAACTCCAATCCTGGACCTATTTGCATCCAAGGCAAACGCCCAAACCAGTCAGTTCTTTTCCCTCTCCTATCAGGACAGCCCATTGAAAGTGGACGCCTTCTCTGCCCCTTGGCCGAGGGGTCTCCTTTACGCGTTCCCGCCGATATCCCTAATCCCCAGGTCTCTGGCAAAGATAATAGAAGAGAAATGCGACGTCATCTTCATTGCACCCTACTGGCCGAAAAGGACTTGGTTTCCGTACCTTCTGAGAATCTCCAGGGGGATTTCTGGCACCTACCTCAGATCCCAGATCTCCTCCTTCAGGGTCCAGTCCTACACCCCAGAGTTTATCAGCTAAATCTGACGGCGTGGCGGCTGAACGCAACATCTTAAAATCCAAAGGTCTTTCCGAAGCTGTAATTAACACTATTCTTAGCAGTCGCAAACCAGTTACTTCAAAAATATATCAAAGAGTCTGGAATGCTTTTCTGAATTTTTCACAGTCCTCCAGAGATCCATCTAAAACACCAGACCTGAATGTAATCCTGGGGTTCCTGCAAAAGGTCTGGATAACGGTCTCAAAGTCAGTACACTTAAAGTGCAGGTAGCGGCCCTTAGTACCTTTCTTGACCAGAAAATTGCAGATGCTCCCTTAGTCAAACGGTTTTTAAGGGCGCCACCAGACTAAGACCTACTGTGAAGTCCACAATCCCCGTGGGATCTAAACTTAGTCCTCTCTGTTTTAATGGATCATCCTTTCGAGCCTGTCTCTAATATTTCTCTCAGCCTTCTATCCTACAAAACCGCCTTTCTTGTGGCTATTACCTCTGCCAGAAGGGTAGGGGAAATTCAGGCCTTATCCTGCAGGCCACCCTATCTTACGATCCTGGAAGACAGGATCATCTTGAGACACGAGCCTTCCTTTTTACCAAAAGTTCATTCCAAATTCCACTGTAACCAGGAAATTTCACTGCCTTCTTTTTATCCACAGGGCAGAACAGACAGAGAGGCTAAGTTTCACAACTTGGATGTAAGGAGATGTGTTCTATCCTACTTAGAAGCCACAAAATCTGTTAGAAGAACGGACCGCCTATTTGTCCAGTTTCAAGGTACCAACAAAGGCAAAGGAGTTTCCAAAACCACCATTTCTCGTTGGATCAGGATGGCTATTGTAAAAGCATATAAAGAAAAAGACCGCCCTCCACCATCATGTTTGACTGCACATTCTACTAGAGCAATCTCTACATCGTGGGCGGAATATGCCTCGGTTTCCCTAAACCAGATTTGCCAAGCAGCAACATGGTCAAGTCCTAACACTTTTTTCAGGCATTATAGGCTGGATATTGATTCCAGCAGAGATCTCTCATTTGGACAAAAGTACTGTCTGCAGTAGTCCCACCCTAATGAAGTAGTATTCCTCTGCTAATCCTCCAGCTCAGTGCCGTTGGGGAGGCGTATGGAAAAACCACGATTACTTACCGGTAATTGGATTTTCCAGTTAGCCTCCACAACGGCACTGGGTTTTTTCCCACCCGTTACTTCCTTGTTTGATACTGCTTGTTTTGTTCTCAATTCTGACATTACTTGTGTCCGGTTGGACAAGATGTTTTTGTTTGTGTATGTTCCTTTTTATAAAGGTTACGAAATAAATTTTTGGTTCAGCATCACCCTTGGTCCTCGAATATTAACTGGAGAAGGCAAAGGGGAGGAGGCTCTTAAAGGTCAGTTCTCCACGTTGTTTCCTGTCCCTGGGGAGGCGGGGTACCCTCCAGCTCAGTGCCGTTGTGGAGGCTAACTGGAAAATCCAATTACCGGTAAGTAATCGTGGTTTTTTATCATATATTTTGCTTCTGTATTTTGTGTAAGCGCTGGTCAAGTGGTTGGTTTTGTAGTTTAATACCAGTTGCAAATTATTAGTTATTCGACTAAGTTGGTGGTATTGTATAGGTTCTAATGTTTCTAATTTTTTTGTAGATACCCCAATTGGGCATATGGATTACAAAAAACGTGATGTGGCGCGATTATCCAGGATTGGTTCATTATTTGGTGAATGTGTTTCCACTGACTCAGAGACACATGTTACTAAGGATCTGAAACTGAAAATAAGGGATCTGTTGAAAAAACGGATTAAAACTTGGTGGAACAAAGCAGCACTAGAAAGTTATTTAAGCAAGAGTATTATCCCGCGTGGTCTTCGTATTCAGGTGTTCCCCACCTGGGAGGTGATTGAGCCGTCATTCACGGCTAGGTGGGAAGAAACCCTGAGCAAATGCTCAGTCACTTTGATTGAGATACTAATAGGCTCTGACCGTGTTTCACTTGAGCAGATTGAGAAGGACATTGATCAAACTAGGGAAAAGCTACAGGAACTTTTAAGTAAGGAAGAATTTGCACTGTTTGATAAGAAACTGGAGGCAGAATTGGATGTATGGGAGAGGAATATACAGGATCAAAAATCTAAGAAGTTTCAAAGGGACATTGCAGATTTCCAGAACCAGAGAGTGTATCGGTGGCAGAATAGAAGGGGAAGAAGTGGATCTGTGACACCCTCGGTCTCTGGCATTTCCACTGTTTCGGAGGGATCATGTGGAGAACCTTTTTTAGGGCCGCAGGGGGTGTTGGAAGAAAGTGGTGGCAGAACTTTGTTTCTGGGCGCCCCCAACACCCCCAGACCCAAGAGAAGACTAAGAAACACAGACATGGAGGGCAAGAGACACAGGAGGAATTAAAGGTAATCAATTTATCCACACATGTTTTATCTGCGTCTCAATTGGAGGTACTCAAAGGGGCTTGACTTTTGCGCCTTCAAGGAACCATGATCACTTCACATTGGTGAAGGATCTGGAGCTCTTTGGCCGCAAACTGCTACTGAAAAAACAGTATGATAAAAAACCGCCCAGCTCAGATTTATCCTCGCCTGTGGAGATTCAAGCACTCAAGGACTTAGAGTCCCTCTTGGAGGAACAGGAGGTTACGTCCTCCAAGACAATGCCTCTACATCTTTGCCGCCGTTCCCAACTCTTTCCCCCCTTGAAGCTATGTCCCACAATAGACATCTTTATTAGATTGGTGAAGCAGGATTTTGAGGCCATGCATGTGAATCATGGGCCACAAAATTTAACACCTGCTCAACGGAAGGCTGTAAATGAGCTCCGGGACTTAAAAGATACTGTTATTAAACCAGCGGACAAGGGGGGTAATGTAGTTGTGTGGCCGGCGGCTATGTATGAAAAAGAGGCATTTCGACAACTGAATCAAAAGCAATGTTATCAACGTCTACAGTACAACCCTACGGCTAGGTTTAAATCTGAGCTGGACACTTTACTTGAACTGGGCGTGTCAAGCTACATTCTGCCTCATAAACTTAGGGATGGTTTGATGGTGGATCATCCCATCACCCCTACGTTCTATCTGCTCCCCAAGGTGCACAAAGATGCTAATGCCCCACCCGGACGCCCTATTGTCTCCGGGGTGGGTAGCCTCTGTGAACAGGTGAGTAGATATGTGGACTTTTATCTGAGGGGCTCCGTGGAGACCCTGCCTTCCTATACCAAAGATACAACTGATGTATTGAGGAAATTCAATGGCGTAGTGCTGGAGGACGATATGTGGTTCGTCACGTGTGATGTTGAGGCTCTTTATACGTCGATATGCCATGACCATGGGACCCGAGCAGCTAGGTATTTTTTGGAGATGTCCAATTTGGACAAAGATTTGGTGGATTTTGTTATCTTGCTTTTGGATTTTATTTTAAAACACAATTATTTTTTATTTAAGGACCGCCTCTTCCTGCAGCTCCAGGGAACGGCAATGGGGCGACGTGTGCGCCCTCATATGCAAACCTTTTCCTGGGGCTGTGGGAGAGGGAGGTTGTACAACAGCTACAGCTATATGACTCAGTGGTCTCATGGTCACGGTATATCGACGATATACTATTCATCTGGCAGGGTCCTTTGGATTCCCTGCGCCTCTTCCTCCAGCAGCTTAATTCTAATGATTTGAATATTAGGTTAACCTGGAAATATAGCCAGGAGCAGATTGAGTTTCTTGATATTTGTTTAAAAAGGGGTTGGATGGCACGGTCTCCACGGATCTCTTCAGAAAGTCTACAGCTACCAACTCACTTCTACATGCTAAATCTTCCCATTATCCACAAACTATCCGTGCTATCCCTACTAGCCAATTTTTACGATTGCGACGCATCTGCTCAAGTGATCATGGGTTTGAGGCCCAATCTAGGAACCTCAGAGACAGATTCCTTGCTAGGGATTATAATCATCGGGACATCAAAAAGGCTATATGCGGGCTAAACTGTCATCTAGGGACCATTTACTAACTAATCAAAAACCGCAAGGGACAGATATTCAGTGTAGGTTTATTACACCCTTCAACAATCAATGGAGAGCAATTAGGGCGATTCTAACAAAACATTGGCCAATACTGCTATCTGATGAAGATCTGAAGCGGTCACTCTCTTCATATCCTTTGGTGACGTGGAAACGAGCCAAGAGTTTGAGGGACATGCTGACACGTAGTCACTATGTTCCCCCACCGGCAAGTGGCCTTTTTGGTTGACGTGGACCGAGATGGGGTTCCTCTCCTTGTGGGCACTGTCAGGCCTGTCAATATATGGTCAGGACCTCCGAGTTTACTGACTCGAATGGTTCCCACCAATATCAGATTGTCCATCATGTCACATGTAGGACAGCCGGGGTGGTCTATCTATTGACCTGCCCCTGCAATTTCCTATATGTAGGCATGACGACTCGTGAGCTTCGAGTCAGGACCCTGGAACATGCTAGCAGGATACGCCAGACACGGTCCATGAGTGAAGAGGAACTCCATAAACAACAACCGGTTGCTCTCCACTTCAGGGATAAGCATGCTTCGGACCCAAGGGGTTTAAAAATGAGAGGCTTAGATAGGGTTATAGTTGGGTCCAGAGGCGGTGACATGAAGAAGCTCCTGTTGCAAAGAGAAACAAAATGTTGCTTAAAAGTGAGATCCCTTTGGGGTTAAATGAGGCAGTAAGTTTCAGGCCCTTTTTGTAATGTTTATGTGGTCTGTGTTTGATTTTTAATTGTTTTTTATTATTTTTCTAGCTTGTTTAGTACGGGGCCCCTATGGGTGCTATCTGGAGGATCGTCTTTTTTGACACAGCCAGCTATCGTGTGAAATATGATACGGAATGGAGGAACGAAGAAACTATGAATTATTAATATATGGACTATTTGTATCTATTTAATATTTTATTTATGTATTTTACGTACGGGTGTTTTTTATGAATTTTCATAATACACAGTTTTTTTCACTGTTATAGCTGCCCCTTACGGGCGGTATAGTCTAATTTGGGCCTTATTATCTTTGGTTTTCTCACTGGTGTATTTTGCCTCAGGCTATCTATAATTGTACACAATTAAATTTGTGGATATTAATTATTTATTTTTTATCATCATGATTTTTTGCA
Source organism: Bufotes viridis (assembly GCA_033119425.1). NCBI lineage: Eukaryota > Metazoa > Chordata > Amphibia > Anura > Bufonidae > Bufotes > Bufotes viridis. The sequence continues at coordinate 442,880,824 of CM065591.1, read as the reverse complement.
CCGTGTAATAAGATTTTTCACATATGAATTTTGTATGCATTTTTTATGCTCACCTTTACAATCAATGAATTTGCAATTAATTAATTTTTTTAGTTTTTGTTTTGGCTCACTGTTTTGTTTATGCACGCGAGGGTATTATTATTATTAAGGATGTGATTTTTATATCTTTTTCATTTATATTTTATTTTATTTTCATTTTGTATTTTGTCTTTATTATTTTATATTTATTATTTCTTTTGGGTTCCTATTTCTCCATCCAATTATTCTGATGTATACCCTATACTCGATTTCTGGCCAGTGTTTGTGAGTCTGTGTCGGGTACGCAGGGCGCGCATGCGCTGGGTTGCGGACTTTGGGAGGCGCTCAATGTTGGTCTGTTGCTATGGCGCCGGACGACGACGCGGCCTCACGTCCTGGCATGTACGCTGGCCACGTCATGCTTAGTGCGGCCGCGCCGTCCTTCCGGCGCTTTGGTGACGGGTGAGCGCATCGGCAAGTGTCCGCCCCCATCATGGCGCCTTCTGCGTCCGTTTATACGCCACAGGTGAGCTCCCTACTATGTATAGCCGGGCTGTTGACCACTTTAATTAGCCTCCTGACGAAGCCTGTGAGGTGAAACGCGCGTCGAGGCAGTTGTTGTGGTGAACGGACCGACCGGGTTATGGGTATGTCATCTTCATCATCCATTATGTTTATTGTCTTGTCATATGCTGTTGCGGGGTTTGTGTGCTATTTGAGATGGTTTATGGGGTTGGGTCCTGGCAGTGTACTATTGCATGGTTGACGTTTTTGTCACCTGCACTGTCTGATCTTCATTGGACCTATTGACACCCTCTTTCCTACACTAGGTGTATTATGCACACTCATGGACGGCACCATGTCTGAGTTTGTATCTATTTATATATTTAAATCCCGCTCCCTGGTCGTGTGCTGACCCACAGTCTCTGATGTTTTCAGTGGATCACCACCTTTTGTAATTTTGTTGTACTATTTAATAAAGCGAATTTGATATTTTATCATATACTTTGCTTCTGTATTTTGTGTAAGCACTGGTCAAGTGGTTGGTATTGAACCTCGACTAGTTGGTCAGCCTGGTCGAGGATGCCTTGGTCCCCCTGACCCACCCAATGCTGAATAGCCACTGGCAGAGTATGCACAAACCAATCCACCACCACTTCTATCATCTGGGCTGGGCCCAAAGTCTCAGGCTGGAGCCACTTCTTCACTAGGTGCAACAAATCATAAGCCTGTGACATTCTACAAATGCCCATTGGTAAACTCACTGGGCCCGCACATATGTATTGACCCCCATGCAGGCCAGCACCTCACCTTTAAGCTTCCCATAGTTTTGGGCTTCCTCACAGCTAAGTTCAAAGTTGGCCTTTTGTGCATCCCCCACCAGAAACTGAGCCACCAATTCAGCCCACTGGCCGACGGTAGATTCTCCCGCTCTGCGGTTCTTTCAAAAACTCTGAGGAAGGAGGGGCGTGGTCTGGCCGCCGAGGCAAGTGCCTCAAGCTTGAGCTCCTGTGGGCACTAGCTATGAAAGCGACTAAAACGCGACTAATTCAGCGGTGAACCACATCTCTTGAGCCAGGATTCATTCCTGATTGACTAGAGGCATGGCTGGGTGAAAAAAAGGGTGGTTAAACACTCGCAGCTGTCCAAGTTTTACTTCGGCAACGCAGCAGACCAGGACCAAGATGGCGCCGGAGAGGAAACAGCAGCTTTGCTGAAGCACGCTATGGGCCTGCAGGAATCCCACAGTGCAAGTTCGGAGCCAGGATATTCTCCTCCACCCTCCCCTACATCGGCTGCATCGGAAGCAGAGCATGATAATCGCCTCTCTGAGACCGGAGATCCGGGGCCGGCTGGGGCCTTGAATAACTCACCGCCATCACAGGGCCCACTGGGCGTCGCAACAGCGTTCACACAGGTGGCGGGCTCCCTACACACAGAGACTGTTGGACTCTCCTCCTGGATACCGGAGAACACTGCCAATTCTGCTTCATCTGGATGTACAGGGGGCAGGGGAGGGGAGGCGAAGGGTGAAGCGGCCCTTTTAACATTCCCAGTTTCTAATGCCACTCTGACTGATACAGTCATGCGAGATATGCTACTCTCTCAGAGACGCTCTCTGCTATATGACATGAGGCAACTAGTTGTGCCTTTTAAGAACTGAGATTTCGGAACTTGGGTCCAGAACCGATCATCTGGAAAACAAATTTGGTGACTTTGCAGTGTCCCATAATGCCCTGATCGACGCTCATACTGAGTTAGAAGCTGAAGTTGCTGCTATAAAAGCTAAGATGGCCGACTTGGAAGATAGGAGTCGGCGCAACAACATCAAGTTGAGAGGGATCCCAGAGTCAGTCCCTGCAAAAGATATACCTGATTATGTCAAAGCTCTGATAAAGGCGGCCCTCCCCCAGTGCCAGGATAAAGTTTTGGAAATTGACCGGGCGCACAGAGTACCCCGACCTCGTCATCTGGATGAAGATGTACCTCGTGATGTCCTTGCTAGGGTTCATTTTTTCTCAGTTAAAGAACAGTTAATGGCGTATACTAGAAAGAACGACGGTTTACCCGCACCTTATCACAAAGTCCTTCTCTTTGCAGACCTCTCTGCTACTACCTTATGGATGCGGAGGGCCCTACTCCCTATTACAACTGCACTACAACAGGCCAAGATTCAATACAGGTGGGGTTTCCCGTCCGGCTCATGATAAATCACAAAGGAGAGCTGCATACCATTAAGACCCTGACGAAAGACACGAAGATTCTGCAGAGCTGGGGTATCACACCTGCTCCACTGGAGAAGACCCGTTCAAACACTCTAGGAAGGATCCATAAATAATGGGACATTGTACATTGATTGTGGTTCACCGTGGTAACTATGAGTGAAGCGGTGCTATTTGCTTTACCTGTTTAACTTTTGTTCACAGGTCCGTGTTCACCCGGGCTACAGACGGGACTTTGCCCACTTAGATTGAGAGCGCACAGTAGCTCTCTGTGTTATTCTGTTACGCAGTTTTATGTTTCTATTTTATATGTTAAAGTTAAGTTTCCCACATGAGAATCCATGTTCTCTTAGTGCCTATATTTTGCCTATGATTTCTCTAGCCACCTATGTCTACCTGGTGCGTGCGTCCTGGCTGGGAGGCGCGGCGCACCCTCTTTGTCTGATTTTATGCTACATTTATTCATTGCGATCCACTGATGTTATAAGATGGTGATCACTTTTGCTAGTTTAAATGCAAACGGTCTTAGCAGTCCTAAGCGCAGGGTGTGTCTGTGGCGAGAGGCTAAAAAATTGCAATGTGATGTGTTGGGGGTACAGGAGACTCACCTGTTGCAAAAAGATGGTCATAGATTTAAACACGCTATCTTCCCACACATTTCCAATCTCACTTCACTCTAAACCTAGAGGGGTTGCGATAGCTGTTAAGAACTCCATTGCCTTTTCCCATACCTAGGACTACATTGATCTGACAGGGAGGTACATTATATTAGTATGCTCATTAAACAATGTCACATATACAGTAGTGTCGTTATATGCTCCTAATAGTGGTCAACTTGGTTTCTTCAAAAAAGTAATGGCTAAGGTGAACAGATACCGACAGGGGAAACTAGTTATCTTTGGTGACTTCAACCTGACCTCTGATCCTACAGTGGATACTTCTGCTCCACAAAGGAGGAATAGACTTTCCCTAGTCACGGCTTTTTGGAAAGAAAACTTATTTGACATCTGGCGCATTCAGCATGCCTCGGCCAGGGATTACACGTTCCACTCAGGGGTCCATAATGTATACTCGCGTATCGACATGTTTGTTATTGATAGATCACTTCTGTCTAACGCGGTGGACTCCTCGATGGAACTGATCAAATGGTCTGATCATGCTGCGATAACTCTCAAACTGTCTGAAGGAGATGACTTCTGCTTTAAATATCTTTGGCGTAGTAATCCTTTACTGCTATCGCACCCCACGTATGGGCCACGTATAGAGTCAGACCTGACAGAATTTTTTAAAATTAATGCTCAACCTTTAACCACTACAGGACCGCCTAACGCACGGATGCGTCCGGCGGGCGGTCCTGTAGTTCTGGGTTGACGCGTCATCTCGCGAGACGCGAGACTTCCTGTGAACGCGCGTCTCACAAGTTGTACTACAGCCTGCCAGCGATGATCAATCGCTGGCAGGCTGTAGATGCGAAATAAATCGCATCAAACAAGTATATCAGACGCTGTTTTGTTAACAGCGTCTGATATACCTGCTACCTGGTCCTCTGGTGGTCCCATTTGCTGGGATCGACCACCAGAGGACCAGGTAGCTATGTAAAGTTGCACCAAACACTACACTAACCCCCCCCCCTCACTTATTAACCCCTTGTTAACCCTTTAATCACCCCATTTAGATTCCCTGATCACCCCCCTCTCATTGATCACACCCTTTGTAAAGCTCCTTTCAGACGTCCATATGTGTTTTGCGGATCCGCAGATCCTCAAAACACGGACACCGGCAATGTGCTTTTTGCATTTTGCAGATCCGCACATTGCCAGAACTATATAGAAAATGCTTTTTCTTGTCCACAATTGCGGACAAGAATAGGACATGTTCTATATTTTTGCGGAACAGAAGTGCAGACCCGGAAGCGTGGATCCGTAATTCCGGATCCGAGCGGGACAAAGTCTGTCCCCATAGAAATGAATGGGTCCGCAATTCCGTTCCGCAAACAGAATTGCGGACGTGTGAATGGGGCATAAGGGTCCCTTATCACTGCCAGTTAGTTAGCTACTTGTTAGGTAGTTAGCGCCCAGCCCACCGCACCGCAGTCACTGATTTTGGCAGGGATTTTTTCATCCACAATGATCAATGCGAATGAAAAAAATCTGTTCCGTTCATTTTTTTTTTTTTCAGCCCAGAGGCTGAACGGAAAAAAAAAAAAAAATCTCATTACCCGTCTGCTCAATATAAGGAGAATAGCAGAAACTCCTAATGCTGGCCATACGTGTAATGATTGCGGAGACCCTCAAATGCCAGAGCAGTACAAACACCTCACATGTGACCCCATTTTAGAAAGTAGACACCCCAAGGTATCCTGTGAGGGGTATGGTGAGTTCATGTAAAATTTAATTATTTTGTCACAAGTTAGTGGAATATGAAAAAATATATATATATCAATTTCCGCTAACTTGTGCCAAATTTTTTTTTTCTGTGAACTCGCCATGCCCCTCACAGAATACCTTGGGGTGTCTTCTTTCCAAAATGGGGTTACTTGTGGGGTATTTATACTGCCCTGGCATTTTAGGGGTCCTAAAACGTGAGAATCCAAATGCGTAAAAATGCCCTGTGAAATCCTAAAGGTACTCATTAGAATTTGGGCCCCTTTGCGCATCTTGGCTGCAAAAAAGTGGCACACATGTGGTATCGCCGTACTCAGGAGAAGTAGGGCAATGTGTTTTGGGGTGTATTATTATATATACCCATACTTTGTGTGAGAAATATCTCTGTAAACGACAACTTTTTAAAAAATTTTTATACAAAGTTGACAATTTACAGAGATATTTCTCTCACCCAACATGGGTATATGTAAAAATACACCCCAAAACACATTGCCCTACTTCTCCTGAGTACGGCGATACCACATGAGTAACACTTTTTCGCAGCCTGGGTGCGCAAAGGGTCCAAATTCCAACGAGTACCTTTAGGTTTTACATGGCTGCTCACAATTTAGCCCCGCCCAAAATGCCAGAACAGTAAACATACCCCACAAATGACCCCATTTCGGAAAGTAGACACCCCAAGGTCTTCACTGAGTCCATCTGAGATTTTTTTTTTTGCCAGAAGTTAGCAGAAATGGAAACTTTATTTATTTATTTTTTTCCTCAGAAAGTGTCATTTTCCGCTAACTTGTGAAAAAAAAATGAAATACATGAACTCACCATGCCCCTCCGCGAATACTTTGGGGTGTCTTCTTTCTAAAATGGTGTCATTTGGGGGGTATTTATACTATCCTGACATTCTAGCACCTGAAGAAACATGACAGGTGCTCAGAAAGTCAGAGCTGCTTCAAAATGCCGAAATTCACTTTTTCGCACCATAGTTTGTAAACGCTATAACTTTTACCCAAACCTATAAATATACACTTATTGAATTTTTTTTTATCAAAGACATGTAGAACAATAAATTTAGAGAATTTTATATTGAAATGTAGTTTTTTTAAAAAAAATTTACAACCGAAAGTGAAAAATGTCATTATTTTTGCAAAAATGTTGTTAAATTTTTATTAATAGCAAAAAAGTAAAAATGTCAGCAATAATAAAATACCACCAAATGAAAGCTCTATTAGTGAGAAGAAAAGGAGGTAAAATTCATTTGGGTGGTAAGTTGCATGACGGAGCAATAAACGGTGAAAGTAGTGTAGTGCAGAATTGTAAAAAGTGGCCTGGTCATTAAGGGTGTTTAAGCTAGGGGTGGTTAATTGATCCAGTAGTGCTGTGGAACGCTCACAAGGCGTGTATCAGGGGATCCTTTATACAGCAGGGTGCGATACAGAAAAGACAATTGGAGGCAGCGACATCTAATTTAATAGCGAAACTGCGGAGTTTAGAGGAGAAAAATAAACATGTTCAGTCTCAACAGTTAGCGGACGAACTCCGACAGACTAGGCAAGAGCTGAGGAACCTAATGCTCACTTCTTATTAGAAACTGTTCCGCAGAATGAAGGCAAATTATTACTCCCAAAGAGATAAGGCAGGGAAACTCTTGGCTTCCGGCCTTAAATCTAGACAAGCTAGAAGTAGAATTCCCTACCTTGTTAACCCCAACACTAATGACAAGATTTATTCTCCTGTTGACATAGCAAATAATTTCCAGGCGTACTATGCGGGTTTATACAATCTGAAAGATTCCATCTCCACCCCAGATAATATAGAGGACTTGACAAACTCCTTTCTGACCTCCCTAGACCTGCCAAAATTAACATGTACTCCGCTTCAAGCCCTTAATACACCAATTACAACAGAGGAAGTAGAACGCGTAATTGACTCCCTACCCCGAGACAAGGTGCCTGGCCCAGACGGATTCGCTTGTCATTATTATAAACATTTTTAAAAGATTCTGAGCTCTTACCTGCGAGATTTCTGCACCTCTGCTCTTACCTCTGGAGCTCTCCCTGTCGAAAACCTGAAGCAGTCATCATAACTCTTCCCAAGCCCGGTAAAAATCCTGATAGGCCCCAAAATTTTAGACCCATCTCCCTATTAAACCAAGACACCAAAATTTATGCTAAGTTGCTGGCCATGCGCATAGCTAAATCTCTCCCATCTATTATCAACATTGATCAAACTTGATTTGTCCCCACCCGTCAATCTTATTTCAACACTAGGAGAATGTTGGGAATCCTCCATCAGGTTAACCTACATAAGACACCCATGTTTGACAGACTGCGATGGTCTAACGTGTATGTCAACGGAGCCTTGTCTGACTCCTTTGCGCTGACAAACGGCACCAGGCAGGGTGTCCCCTATCCCCATTAATCTTTATTCTGGCCATGGAACTCTTGGCATAAGCAGTCAGGCAAAACCCACGCATATCCGGCATAACTATTGGTAACCGCTCTTACGTCATATCACTCTATGTTGACGATGTACTATTGTCCCTATCTAATCCTGATACCTCATTACCAGCGGTGATGGACCTCATTGCTCAATATGGAGTCCTATCATATTACCGCCTTGATTCCTCCAAAACTCAAGCGTTGCCGGTCAATATTCCGGATGCAATGGTAACGAGTTTCAGAGGCCAGTGGGATTTTGATTGGCAAGAGACACAAATTAAATATCTGGGCACAAATATTACTCACCTGACCTCACAAGTTTATTCCCTGAACTATGGCGAGCTTTTAACCTCAACAGAGAGAGATTTGTTGGACTTCCATAACCATAATACTTCATGGATGGGTAGGGTTGCGAGTTTCAAAATGTTTATTCTCCCCAAGTTTTTATATCTGTATCGCACCCTGCCGATATCACTTCCTGATACATTTTTTGCCCTAGCGAATTCGCTGGTTTCGAAATATATTTGGAAAGGAAACAACCTAGAGTGGCGAGGGAGATAGTCAGAAGGAATAGACGCATGGGAGGGTTGGGAGTCCCAGACCTGAAGTTATACTATATTGCCACCCTGGTGTCATTGCTGAAGGGATGGACCAAACTGGATACAGACATTCCCTGGGTTCATATTGAGCAGGTGCAGTCCGCCCCTTCTCATTGCCAGAACTCTTACACACGTTTTGGAAGATTTCACTACCTAAACACCTGAGCCCACTAGTTTCGGCATCCGTACGGGCCTGGACTCTGTATCATGGCTTGGCGGATGAGGGTAATCCCCCACAGGTATCTTCCCTACCACTTTCTATGCTCCAAGCCTTGCTTACACACTCAGACCTATCCATGTGGCCCCTAGACCCACACCGCAAAGTGAGTGCTTTATTTGAAAATGGAGTGTTAAAATCCTTCCAAAGTCTGAAGGACTCTCTCTCACTCCCTGCTTTTGAATTTTATAAATATTTGCAGATCCGACACCTCTTACATTCCCTCCAGACAACGGGTTTGAAAATGAACACAACTGCTACCCTGTTCTTGTATGAGAATGTTAAAGGGCTGAAACTGTTATACAGCACCATTCTTCAGCCTACTAGGTTCAAAAAAAAATCACATCCCATGCGCACCTGGGAAGGTTCATTAGGAAAGTTCTTTGGGGAAGCAGAGTGGACAGGAGCGCTAGCTATGATTCAATACCTGAAATGTACTTCCCATATTGAATCAGCAATTAAGACGATCCTTCTCTGGTATTATACTCCTGATAGACTGTCTATAATGTACCCTGGGGTTTCCAATGTGTATTGTGGAGGAAGGGGAACGCTCTACCACATATTATGGCAATGCCCATACATTCAGGCCTATTGGAAGCAGTGTAAAAAATGTGTTTCAACAATTATTACCAAATATTATTAGCTGGTCTCCCCAACTAGTCTTGCTATTCATGGGAATAAATGATCTCCCTGCGAGTAGTAGAAAGCTGGCTTGCATACTCTGTGTCCTGGCTAAACTACTGATTCTCAGGAGATGGAAATCCATGGAAGTACCAGTAGTGGACGAATTGATCTCTGCTATAAATACCACATATGCTTATGAGAGGATTCTGGCTTTGGGAGATGGGAGCTTTGCTACTTTCCAAAAACTCTGGCACTTGTGGCGATGTCCCCTTTCTTCAAACCCGGTTAGGTTGTCAGGGGGGGTGCGGTTTGTACCGGTGGATCACGTAAAGCATTACACACTTGTTCAGTCATGTGATTAGGTGGTGTTACTACTTTACTACTTTATTTTTCATACCATGGTATTACATTTTATAGGCTTATACTGTAATGTTCTTAATCTTTTTTTTGTACATCTCGGAATTGTATGCACAAATTTGCAACATTTGTATTGTTTACTTTGTGCTTGTTCCTCTTGGTACAACTGACTGACCGATTTGATTATTGTATGTCTCAGATATCGAGAATTGTACCGTAGCTGGTAACTCCGGTTGTTTTTTCTTTTCATGCAAAAACTTTAATGAAAACAATTGAAACAAAAAAAACTCTGAGGAAGGCCTCCACGTCGTCTTCTGGAGTAATTTTCCCCAAAGCTGACCGGACTTTATCCAGGGCCGCTGGATGGAGCTGGGTCGCCGCTAGTGGTGTCTCCCTCAGGACTGCAATCTGCTGTAGCAACAGGCTGTTGGTCTGTTGCTGTTTTGCATAGGCCTGCTGTTGCTGAACATTGGCCTGTTATTTCTGCACATTGGCCAGCACCAGCTGGTTCAGTATTTACTCCATCTCGGCTGTTGGCTTAGGTTGGAACTTTGCTGGTTCAATCCCAGACCCGGACATGCGAACACTGTTTGCTACTGGTTTTACCGCATCCTCCACCATATGCAATGGCGTGGGCTCCCATGACCAGTTTTGAAGAAAGGCAGGGACACAAAAAAGTCACTCCAGTACAGTTTATTGCTTGTTCCAGACAACTTACAGTTCGGTTCAGCCAGATCGCAGCCAGGTCAAGTAATCAGTTCATGTCATCCACAATAAAGTCATGCAGGCTCAGGGCTCCTTTAGAAGCGTCCACAGGCCAGTGTTTGCTTTACACGTGCCTTGCAGTCTGTGATCTGCAGCCTCTCACACAACAGACACACCCTGCTTCATGTTGCTGACTTTTAAATGCAGTCGTGGACATGAGCCACATATAAACCCCAGAGTGGATCGTGGGGAGTAAGCACCCACCCAGCTCTTTGCTTATTCCTAGTAAAAGCCAGACACGGATTAGCTGGTACCAGCTATAATAGGTAACAACAGTGTCCACTGTCTATCTTGGTGGACACTCTAGCTTCTGGCTTCCACTCCACCAAGGTGGCATGTGTTAGGTGCACCACAGCAAACCACGATATGCATCTCCTTAATAGGTTTTTTCCTGCACCATTCTGGGAGATACATACCTTGCTTCATATATGAGGCCTGTCACTGCCTCACATTATATATATATTATATATATATATATATACATATACATACATATATACAAACACATAAATATATATATATATATATATATATATATATATACACACACATAAATATATATATATTTGTGGTCATGGTTACGGATACTGAACCTGAATACGATGGTGACAATGGTCTATCTATGCACTTCCTGCTGGGTTTAACTGGACGGCTTGGATTGTGCCCATAGCCGGGAATGTGGCTATGCCTATAAGGGGCAAAATAAACCAAGCAGGTTAGTTCAGGATTTTTATTGAATACAAACAAATTATAAAGCTAGATTACAGAAAGCTTCAGAAATTTTGTTGTGTGGGTTAGGAATGTATCTGGTGAAACACGATGATTGCCAGTGGCCCATTTTACGGATGATATGGCAGAGCACTTGTGCTTAGAAGCCGCGGAAGCAGCCCCGATGCGAAACGAGTGCCCTGATATGGCTTTGGGGTTGAAACCTAACGCCGTGGCCAAGATGCGGATGTGGGATATCAACTGTGCTGAGGGGCTTGGTTTTGAAAGGCAGTAACGGACTATCAGGGGAGGAGTTACCCAAAGGTTGCTATCAGTTTTTTTTAAGACTTGTACAGGGCACCACTTGTTAAAATTCTGAAAATATTTAACTTGAATGGGGGGCCCGGTTTGTGATGTTTTTGTTGAAGGCAGATATAAAATGTAATGGTCGTGATTCCATACTTGTTGGCTCCTAGTTAAATCTTTGGTTTTGGGAGAAAACCAGGTGAATTCCCCTGGTCGTAGAAACCCATAGAAACCTAAAAACATGGCGGCCTTGGTGACCGTGCTGGGTTGTAGCCCAAAAGGATTACAGTCTAGGGAGTTGAGAGCTTCCTAAACAGTTCCCCTGAAACTGGTTGTCTGCTTGGGGTGGTTTTTCTGCTGCTTTAATACCCCTGAGAGTCGCCTTGATTGCAGAGGATATGAAGATTGACCTACTACCTGGCTCTTTTAGCATTAAATAATGTTGCACCCCAGCCAGATATAAGTTAATTGAATTGTAAGCGAGTTTAGGATGTTTATGACAATAAGCCAGAAAAGCTATTAAATAAGTGGTCCTATTGTGTTGTTTCTTGGATGGAGAAGGGAACATTTTTTGAAGATGTTCCGGACGGTTTTGAAGTTTCTGGATGTGTTTACGGATAGTGACCTTTGCACAAGGGTTTTGGCTGTCGATATGTAATGTCCTAATCCATGCGTAGAGTATTGAAATTTGGAGGGGTTAATCCTGCTTGCTCCGCTTCTGGCATTACCTGGAAAAAATTATGGAAATTAAAGCGTGATAATGCGTCAGCAGTAGAGTTGAGCGGACACCTGGAAGTTCGGGTTTGACGGGTTTGGCCGAACTTCACAAATTTTTTTACCCGGAACCCGAACCCCATTGAAGTCAATGGGGACCCGAACTTTTGGACACTAAAATGGTTGTAAAAAAGTCCTGGAGAGGGCTGCAAAAGGCAACAAAATGTTCCCTGCAAACAAATGTGAATAGGGAAATAACTTAAAATAAAATAAATAAAAATTAAAAATTATTAACCTGCAACTTGGAGGAGGAGGTGGATGTGGAGTTGGAGGTTGAGGAGGCAGTGAATGTGGTGTTGTAGGTGGAAGCGCTGATGGAGGAGGTAGCTAGCTAACAATGTTTTTTTTTTTTTTTATTGGAGTAGCCCCCAAAATAATGGGACAAATTAAAAAAAGAAATCAAAGAATAAGTGCACTTGAGTACAAGAATGTATGGTTGAGGCAGGTATAAATTTTTATTCTGCACAAGGTACAGAAAAGTCTTGTGGGATCCAAGCCTGGTTCATTTTAATGAACATGAGCTTGTCCACTATGGCTGTGGACAGGAGGTTGTGTTTGTCTGTAATGACGCCCCCTGCCATGCTAAATACATTCAGACAATACACTGGCTGCAGGGCAGGCCAGCACCTCCAAGGCATAAAGGGCAAGCTCAGGCCATGTGGACAATTTGGAGACCCAGAAGTTGAATAGGGCAGAACAATCATTCAGTACGTGTAGGCGTATGCACACGTACTGTTCCACAATGATGTTCAAATGCTGCCTCCTGCTAAGACGTTCCATATAAGCTGGAGGTGCCGGTTGCTGTGGCGTGGTGACAAATCTTTTCCACATGTCGGCCATGCATCTTCCTATCACGTTCTAGTGAGGGAATTAGGACGGCACGTTGTTGTTGTAACGGTGATCCAACAGGGTCGCAACCCAGTAGTCAGCATAAGTTAAAATGTGGGCAACTCTGCGGTCGTTGCGCAGGCACTGCAGCATGTTGTCACTCGTGTGCCAGGCTTCTCAGAGGTAAGGATAAGCTGTCCTCTGTAGGTGGTGTATCGTCTGTGTTCTCCGTATCCCCCCAGCCACGCTACAGTGATGGCCATGAGTGCGTTGGGTGCCACCCTGCTGTGAACCCGGTTCCTTCTCCTCCTCCTCTAACTGATCCTCCTCCTCCAGAACTGTGCCCTGGCTCGCCACATGTGTACCTGGACTCTGCTGGTGCAGGAACCCACCCTCTGAGCCACTTCTAAATGACTGGCCTGAAACCCTGTGAAATGCCCCCTCTTCCTCCTGTGCCATATCTTCTTCATCATCGCCGTAAGTGTTTTTTCAAGGAGATATAGAAGTGGTATTGTAATGCTAAGAACGGTGTCATCGGCACTGGCCATGTTGGTTGAGTATTCGAAACACTGCAACAAGGCACACAGGTCTCGCATGGAGGCCCACTTATTGGTGGTGAAGTGGTGCTGTTCTGCAGAGCGACTGACCCGTGCGTCTTGCAGCTAAAACTCCACTATGGCCTGCTGCTGCTCGCACAGTCTCTCCAGCATATGCAAGTTGGAGTTCTACCTGGTGGGCACATCGCATATGAGCCGGTGAGCGGGAAGGCTGAAGTTACGCTGCAGCGCAGACAGCCGAGCAGCAGCAGGGTGAGAACGCCGAAAGTGTGCACAGACAGATCACACTTTCTGCAGCTCTGACATGTCTGGGTAGTTTTTAAGGAATTTCTGAACCACCAAATTCAGTACATGCGCCAGGCAAGGGATGTGCGTCAAACCGGCTAGTCCCAGAGCTGCTACGAGATTTCGCCCATTATCGCCCACCACCAGGCCGGGCTTGAGGCTCAATGGCAGCAACCACTCATTGGTCTGTTCTTCTATGCCCCTCTACAGCTCCTGTGCGGTGTGGAGTTTGTCCCCCAAACACGAGTTTTAAAACCGCCTGCTGACTTTTACCCCTGGCTGTGCTGAAGTTGGTGATGACCAAAGAGGAGGTAGTAGAAGAGGAGGAGGAAGCAACGAATAATGCCCTGCGATCCTTGGTGGTGGAATGACATGCGCCAAACCGCTATCCGCCTCGGGCCCAGCCACCACTACATTTACCCAGTGTGCAGTTAGGGAGATATAGCGTCCCTGCCTGTGCCTACTGGTCCATGTATCTGTGGTTATGTAGACCTTACCACAGATGGTGTTGTGCAGTGCACACTTGATTTTATCCTCCACTTGGTTGTGCAGGGAAGGGACGGCTCGCCTGGAAAAGTAGTGGGGGCTGGGAATGACGTACTGTAGGACAGCCACCGCCATCAGCTGTTTAAAACAGACGGAATGACAGCATTTAAAAGGCCAGTAATTTTGAAGTGCTGGCATTCAGGGTCAGGGATCGAGGGTGGGTATTTTCTCTTTCTCTCCGGCATTTGGGAGATGGACAGCTGAATGCTTGCGTGTGACATGGTGGAGATGCTTGCTGATGATGACGGAGGTGATGGTGTTGGTGGCACATCCTCTGTTTGCAGGGTGGCAGGTGCCACTGTGACTCCAGAGGTGGAGGAAGAGACAGAGACAGCAGCCGAAGAGGAAGCAGGAGGAGCCTGAGACCTTTATTGGTTTTTAAGGTGTTTACTCCACTGCAGTTCGTGCTTTGCATGTAGATACCTGGTCATGCAGGTTGTGCTCAGGTTTAGAACGCTTCAGGTTCTGATGACACAACGTGCAAACCACTCGTGTGACGTCTTGTCAGGACATTGTCTGAAGAAATACCACGCCAATGAACTCCTTGGAGCTGGCTTTGGTGTGCTAGGTCCCTGGGTGCGGTGGGCAGTAGCAGGCGTACTGTCTCGGGGGTGGCCGCTCCACTTTTGCACCCTGCTTCCTCTTTGGCTGTGCTTTTGCCTCTGTGCGACCACCGCCTTCCTCAGAACTGCACACGTCACTAGCATGAACTTGAGTCCAGTCGGGGTCTATGACCTCATCCTCCTCCACATCATCTTCCACCCATTCTTGAACCACCCAGTGTCCTCCGAATCTCCTCCTTGCTGGCCAACATCACAGAGCTGGAGCGCCAAAATCTCACGATGCGCGAGCTTGCACATGCACAGTGTCGGCATCATGTTCCTTCTCTGTGCTGGCATCAGCACAGGGAATGAACTACGCATGCGCTAGCTCACGCATGGCAAGATTTTGGCGCTCCAGCTCTGTGACGTCGGCCAGCAAGGAGGAGATTCGGAGGACGCGGGGCGGTGCTGCGCTCAGAAAATGTGACTCATCTCCGGACACAGGCGTCATATCAGGTTAATTTGCATATCTCTAAAATCCTTTATTTGATGCAATAAAAGCACACAGAGCTATGGGGACTGGGTATTGCGGATGTGCTAGCAGCCATCTAGCAGCCCATGTCCCCAGCTCTATACACAAAATCCTGGTGACAGGTTCCCTTTAAAACTGTTTTTTCAGCATTGTATACAAAAGTGCTCTGTGGCACAACAGTACGGGTTTATTCCCCCAACTACAGAAATGCAGTTTTTCACAGCAAAATTTTAAAATAGGTTTTTCAGCTGGTGTATGCAAAAGTGCTCTGTGGTACGACAGTATAAGTTTATTCCCCCAACTACAGAAATGCACTATGTCACCCCTAAGTTATAAAATCGGTATTGTAGTCTACTTGACCTGCCAGAAAAAAGGAATTTTTCCTCCACTGAGCTACCAAAAAATAATTAGACTGATGTCCCTGGCAGGCTGGCTCACATGCAGGTCACATGCAGTTCCAAGGACACTGCAGTTGCTAAAATGGCTGCCGACCCCCACCTTAGTAACAGATGGATTAAAAATTATTTTACAATATCACTGGGCTCGGGGCTGGGTACAAATATGTAGCATAGCACCCTCAATAATTGCTGTAGTTTAAAGATTTAACACCACCAACTTCAACAGATTTCTTCCCTAATCTCTCCCTGAGAGCACCAGCAGCAACCTGTCCCTACACAAAGAGCAGCAGAGTGACGTGCAGCACTACGGGACTCCAGCTTATATAGAGGCTGGTTCACATGATGCACTTAACCAATCACAGCCATCCTAATAGTAGGCATGGCTGTGATGGCTTCTTAGGGCAACGTAGTGAAACGCTTATTGATTGGCTGCCCTGCAGCCTTTCAAAAAGCATGAAGAAATCGCCGAACAATGAACCCGAACTTTTACGGAAATGTCCGGGTGTGAAAAACCGTGAAGTTTGGTACGAACCCGAACTATACAGTTCAGGTTCGTTCAACTCTAGTAAGCAGCTGAGTTCTGAATGCCTTGGATATGTTGGCATGATACATGGAAGTTAAAATGTAAGGAAAGCCAGACTAATTTGTGAACAAAGGGCATGATACAAGGTTACTTTGACATGCCTTTGGTAATGATGTCCACCACTGCCTGGTTGTCAGTGATGAATGTCACTGGAGAATTGACCCATTGCCTACCCAGATTTGTGCTAGATTTGGATATATCTCTGATAACGGAAAGGACCTAAGATACTCATTGATTGAAGAGATTTCTGGGGGCCAATTGCCTGCGAAGCACTGTCTTTTTTATATTTGTGGTCGGGGCTACATGACACGTAACCGTCTACCTGCCTAACTAACTAGGCTAAGCGGCTTGAGTTGTGCCATAACCGCTGCGTAGGAGGAATGCCTGAAGGGGGGCATGCCCTGCAAGGTGTTTATGAAAAATAAGGGTGGGTTGGGAGGGTACGCAGCAGCCGTCGACACGCCCAAGGGAGGCGCCTGCCTGGTATAAATGTGCTACTTACGCCCCTCCCACAAATACAGGCCAATAAACTGGCCTTCTAACTTGTGGTCGGGGCTACATGACACGTAACCGTCTACCTGCCTAACTAACTAGGCTAAGCGGCTTGAGTTGTGCCATAACCGCTGCGTAGGAGGAATGCCTGAAGGGGGCCAAAAAGCCAACTAAATGATACACAATAGTACGTAACAACACTAACATGACCAACCTCTGGAATGCAAGAACATCTCTCAACTAGGCTGAGGTATGAACCTATTGAACATGCAGAGCGCCTAAATTCCAGATAACATGGAGCCAGAACTATTGTTCCCAGAGGCAGCACACGCTGCACCTGACCTGAAGGAAAGGCCGGATAGCTGTTGGTTTGGACCCTAAAATTGGACACCGGGATAGGACATGCCGCATAACTGAGAAGTGGTGAGGGGTGCCGTGAGCACCGCGACAGAGTACTCTTAGGTCTTGGTCTGTTACTGCTGCCAGTAATTACTAATAGACACGAAGCCGGGCACTCTGAAAGGAATGTCAGAAAGAGAATGATTATATTGGGGCCAAAATGGCAATAAAACCAGTGCCAGCAACAACACCAACATGACCAACCTCTGGAATGCAAGAACATCTGAACTAGATTGAGGTATGAACCTAATAAACATGCAGAGCGCCACTGACCTAGCTTCCGGATAAATGGGCCGGAACTATCGTACCTAGAGGCAGCATATGCCGCACCTCACCTGAAGGAAAGGCTGATAGATGTAGGTTTCAACCCTAATTTGGACATAGGCATGCGGTCATGCCGCACGACAAAGGTATAAGTAGAGATGAGCGCAAAGACCCACATTCGACCTTGCAACGTCAGACAAACAACCTGCATCACATTCGCCGCGCTTTCGCGATATAGCAATATTCGTTATTTCGCATGCAATATCATGACTAGCGACTAATTCGAGTAATATTTGCGTGCGCATAAATTGTTCGTTACTAATAATGTTTAAACAGCTTTATACGTATAGAAAGCTTGAAATGGCGGGAGTCATTTGAGTGAATGGAAGGGGCGAAAAGGCATGTGGAAATCCGTACAATACACTCAGCGTACTGGAGTCTGACATGACCTGTTAACGCTAGGTAGGTAAGGGAATACAAACCGCGAATAGATTAATGCGATTATTCAAGTGACGAACATTATTAAAACTCTATCGTTTAATCTCTACTGTGAAAGCAGCAACTAAGGTTGGGGAAATTATGTCTGAATATAAATTTTTTTTCCTTCCAGATACAGTTTCTTTATCACTCACTATCCATCTCAAGAGCGAATATACGTAATTGCGAATATGGGGTCAAGTATTTAACATATTCGCAAACCTCAAAATCACAATATTCAAGATCAAACTCGCCTTGCGAATACTCGCGCCCAACAGCAGTGGCGAGTGGGCCATGGGAACCCCAACAGAGTACTCGCAAGGCCTTGGTTTGTTACTGCTGCCAGTAATTGCTGATAGACACGAACCGGGCACCGTGAATAGAAAGTCGGAAAGAAAATGATTATATTGGGGCCAAGAAATGGCAACAAAACCAGTGCCAGCGAAAGCATCTGAAGAAAAAATAAAATAAAATGGTTGAAACCGCTGTGCCCTGAGCGACGTGTACAGTTTGACGTTGCGATACTGCAACCTGACGAAAACGTGACTTACCCAACACTGAACCTATAGCAGTCTTTGAAGAAACATCAAGTAGCGAGTTTGTAAGCTGATAAAGTTTCACACATACTTTACTTTCCATTTAATTTAACTCCCCCCCCCCCCTGCTACCTTAGCAACAGATGTAATTGACCACACCAACTAAGAATGGAGAGCTGTTATGTGACCTGAAGAAGCAAATGACATGCAAAGATGCTCCTGGCTGTGGTCGTATGCCGGCACTGACGTGATGCCTGTAGGCATCAGAACCAACGAAATGGTTGACACCGCCGAGGCCCGAGTGACGGGTCAGGTCTGATGTTGTGACACCGCAAACTGATGAGAAATGACTTACCCAACATTCTGGACCTATAACAACCTAAAAATAAAACGTCAAGTAGCAAAGCCCGTAACATAATGTGAAATCCGCCCATAACGTGACTTTTTTTTTTCCCCTACTACCCAAGCACGAGAAGTAATTGACCACATCAACTGAGAATGGCGAGCTGTGACGTGATCTCAAAAGCAACGAATGACATATAAAGACAAACCTGACTGTGGTAGCATGCTGACACTAACACGAGGCATGCAGTAATATAAACAACCTGTAGCACACCACTCCGCTATAGGCGAGTACATGCAAACGTCGCCACCATCAGCACATGCGCCCAGTAGAGATGTGGGCGTATAAGCCGTAAAACCAAACAAAACTCAGTTCTCGGCAAAAGCCACGCTTCTATCTATTTTTAGCACGAATAAAGCAACAAAACGAGGCAAAAATAACTAAATAAAAAAGGTCCTCATGGGTCTCTGCAATTACCTTTGTAGCAAGCAGCTCCCCCAGTGTCCAGCTAACACTCTGAACTGAAGATGGATCCCCAGCCCCAAGCACAGGTGCTTATTAAGTGCAGAAACTCAGGTTCACAACCTTAAAGTGGCACACACACATTTTACATTTCCAAAACAAATGAAACAAGACAAATGAAATATACCTCAGCACAGAGGAGATTACCGTCTACTTAATATACATATCGCAAAATAGCATTTATACTAAAGAAACAATAACACTATGAAAACAGCAACTCTGCTCCACCTGGAGTAATCAACTGCCTCACCCTCTATAATGCGAGTAAGGAGATAATGCTGAATGTCAGTGTGAACAGGGCCTTAGTCTGTCTGCAGAAATAATAGCTGATAGTGAGAGAGGTTTGCTGGGAAGATACCTCAGCACAGACGAGCTTACCGTCTACTTAAACACGCATCATAAAATGGCATTTATACTAAAGAAACAATAACAATTTGTAAACAGCAACTCTGCTTCACCTGGAGTAATCAGCTGCCTAAACCTATCCCTCTATAATGCAAACTCAAACAACTCAAATGCAAACTCTATAATGCAAGTAAGGGGATAACGCTGGATGTCAGTGTGAACAAGGCTTTAGTCTGTCTGCAGAAATAATAGCGGATAGCGAGAGGGTTTGCTGGCGAGCAGCGAAGTGAAAAGCAGACAAAAAAGACATGCAGATATACACGGACAGACTAAGCAAGGTGACCTGTGCAAGACATGGAAGCCTCCGAGAAAGCGAGACGGAGTCACGCTGACCCCTGCTGCCTAGATGTGCCGCCACGTGGACGCCAAGCGTGGGCTGTCAGGCGCGAGAAAACGAGACGGAGTCACGCTGACCCCTGCTACCTAACCGCACTGCCACGTGGGCACCAAGCGTTGGGGTGCCAGGCAGGATCGCTCCGGTGCAGTGTTGCTCCTACTCACCAAAGAAGCCGACACACTGCCGGCCGGACTAATCGTGCTGCCGCGTGGGAGCCAAACGTGGGCTGCCAGGCAGAATCGCTCCGGTGCAATGCCGCTCCTCCTCACCAAAGGAGCCGACGCATCGCCGGCCGGACTGTAACGGGACGATGCTGCACGAGCTGGTTGCAAACCCTCACCCGACCGGAACGACCTCAACTGGGATCCTGGACACTGACTGGGTATGGAAGCTGCAGATTCAGCCCATGTGCTGCAACAGGTGGCTCTGACTGCACACAACTACGCAGCAGCCTTCGACACGCCCAAGGGAGGCGCCTGCCTGGTATAAATGTGCTACTTACACCCCTCCCACAAATACAGGCCAATAAACTGGCCTTCTAACATGGCTGCGAAACCCCTGGAGGCAGCTGCATCTGAGAAAACCGTAGGGGATGTGGGCCTTCATTGGGAAATGAATAAGGAGATCCTGTTCCAGTTGGCCAGAAACGTGTTCCACATAGTCAAATCGGCCATTGCTTGGGGAACAAGAAATACAGGGGAGTCCTGCTCAGTGGCTCCCAGAAGTAGATCCAATAACCTGAACATGAAGGCCTTTCCTTGGGGCATGAATTTGGTCGCAAAGTTTAACATTCCTAGCAGGGATTGCAACACCTGTTTAGTAAGAATTCTGGAACCTACGAAATTGGAGATAATCTCTTTGATTTAGCTTAGCTTCTCTTCTGGCAGTCTTGCCTCCATTTTCTCTGTGTCTAGAACTATACCTAGGAAGGTTACTACTGTTGCGGGCCCTTCTATCTTGGATGGGGCAACCGGGATATCAAGCTTTGCAAATACCTGTGGGAGATTAAGTTTACAGGGTTTAATGCCGGGTGGTTCTATCAGCAGAAAATCATTCAAATAGTGAATGACCATTGGGCATTCACAGTGGTTTACCAGAATCCAATGTAGGGCCTGCGGGAATTGGTCAAATAGCCAAGGACTGCTCTTGGAACCGAATGTTAAGCGGCTTCCTAAGTAGTAGAGACCTTTTAATTTTATTCTGTAAAATTTCCAAAGTTGGCGGTTGATAGGAAGCAACTTGAAAGCATCCGCAATGTCAGCTTCGGACAACCCTGCCCCTTTACCCGCCAAGAGGATGGGTTGTATGGCCTCGTAACATGAGGAGTATTTCATGGTGAATTCTTTAGAGGGGACTAAAGAGTTGAGGCTAGGAACACCTGAACCGTGAGGCGCTGAGAGATCATATATCAAGCGTTTTTTATTTGAGAATTTTTTAGTAACAATACCAACAGGGTTGATTCTCCAAAAATCAAAAGGAACCAAGGAGAAAGGACCGATAAGGAAATCATTTTCCACCTCTGCCTAGATTAAGGAATCTACTGACTTGGCATCTTTGACTGCTGACATGAAATTGGGACCTTCCCAGGTGGACTGAGGAAGGGCAACGAGACCCATGTGAAAACCCTCTGTGAAACCATCTATCAAGAATTGAAAATAGTGGGGGTTGTGGTGATCATGGAGAAGTGTTACCAGCAGGTCTACGTTAACCCCACCTAGTCATTTGTTCCTGGACGTTCTTTGTGGGCAAGCCAAAAGGGGGTGAGCTCTAAAGCAGGCAGAACAGACGTGGAGTGCTCTGCATTTGTTGTAGTTACATATTGCCAAATTATAATTATTGCACACCTGGCTGCTACCCAAGAAGACTATGGGATGACCCAATTTATCTGTGCCAGTGTTTTGCCTTTGTTGAAACCCTGAGGATCTGCTTTGGGCCACCGGGTAACTGATATTCGGACAGCAGTCTAAGGCGTGGAGAATCGATTGGCATGAACCGCACACGAGCTTTTAGCCCGGCAAAGTGATAGCAGAATAGCTCCATATCCAGGGATGCCCAATTGGTGATCCGCTGGAACTGGACGAGAGCTGCAGTTCGGCTGAGAAAGGGGTATTGACCCCGAAACTCGTCTGGGGAACCAGCGCAGTGAGCAGGAACAATATATCCAGTTGGAAGTACTTCAATATACAGTAAATTCAGCTATTACTGTACATTCATGCATGATTGAACGGACTTTAGGACCTAGAACCACGATCTCATACAGTGCAGAGCGCACAGTGGTGAGCCGTACAGGTGATTAGCGTACTCCTACAGGTCACGTGGGATGCCACGTTGAGACCTGGAGCTTTGGTGGAGCAGACACGCCGCTGAAGCACAGACGCTGAGCACACGAGAAGCTGCCTACTCGCACGGGTGCAAGAAGATTGGTTAAGTACACCGGGTTGTGGGTTTGTTCTTCCGGCGGCAGATGTGGTCTGTCCTTATATAGAGAAGTGGAGACCTGCAGTTTGTGACCGAGGACCATACTCGGTATTCACTTGCATTTGTGGCTGGGAGCTTATTTGATATTACATGGACACATATGGTGCACTTAGTAACTTGGAGGACATTTGGCACTAATGGTGAAAGGGGACTGAAGCATCAATACATAAGTGCCGTATAGAGATGAGCGAACACCTGGAAGTTCGGGAAGTTTGGCCGAACTTCCCGAAAATGTTCATGTTCGGGATCCGAACTCGACCAGAACTTTATCCCGAACCCCATTGAAGTCAATGGGGACCCGAACTTTTAGGCACTAAAAAGGCTGTAAAATAGTCCAGGAATGGGCTAGAGGGCTTCCAAAGGCAGCAAAATGTAGGTAAATCCCCTGCAAACAAATGTGGATAGGGAAATGAATTAAAATAAAATAAAATAAATACAATTTAACCAGCACCCAGACAGAGGAGAGAGGTCTCACAGCAAGGAATCATGCTTCATATCACCCACCACCGGAGAAGGCCACTTTCAGTTATTTCGGCCCCAGCACCCAGACAGAGGAGAGAGGTCCCACAGCAAGGAATCATGCGTCAAATCACCCACCACTGGAGAAGGCCACTTTCAGTTATTTATGCCCCACCACCCAGACAGAGGAGAGAGGTCTCACAGCAAGGAATCATGCGTCATATCACCCACCACCGGAGAAGGCCACTTTCAGTTATTTCGGCCCCAGCACCCAGACAGAGGAGAGAGGTCCCACAGCAAGGAATCATGCGTCATATCACCCACCACTGGATAAGGCCACTTTCAGTTATTTCGGCCCAGCACCCAGACAGAGGAGAGAGGTCCCACAGCAAGGAATCATGCGTCATATCACCAACCACCGGAAGAGGGCCACTTTCAGTTATTTCGGCCCCACCACCCAGACAGAGGAGAGGTTCATTCAACTTTGGGTTGCACCGCAAGATCATGGTAAAGTTAAAAAAAATGAGGATTCAATAAAGAAGTGCCCCAGAGTACAAGAATACATGGTTGAGGGGGAGGCAGTTATAAATGTCTATTCTGCACAAGGGAGGCACAGGTCCTGTGGGATCCATGTCTGGTTCATTTCTATGAACGTCAGCTTGTCCACGTTGGCTGTGGACAGGCGGCTGCGTTTGTCAGTAATGACGCCCCCTGCCATGCTGAATACACGTTCAGACAAAACGCTGGCCGCTGGGCAGGCCAGCACCTCCAAGGCATAAAATGCTAACTCTGGCCACGTGGACAATTTGGAGACCCAGAAGTTGAATGGGGCCGAACCATCAGTCAGTACGTGGAGGGGTGTGCAGACGTACTGTTCAACCATGTTAGTGAAATGCTGCCTCCTGCTAACATGTTCCGTATCAGGTGGTGGTGCAGTTAGCTGTGGCGTGGAGACAAAACTTTTCCACATTTCTGCCATGCTAACCCTGCCCTCAGAGGAGCTGGCCGTGACACAGCTGCATTGGCGACCTTTTGCTCCTCCTCTGCCTTCGCCTCGGGCTTCCACCTGTTCCCCTGTGACATTTGGGAATGCTCTCAGGAGCGCCTCTACCAGCGTGCGGTTGTACTCGTGCATCTTGCTATCACGCTCCAGTGCAGGAAGTAAGGTGGGCACATTGTCTTTGTACCGGGGATCCAACAGGGTGGCAACCCAGTAGTCCGCACACGTTAAAATGTGGGCAACTCTGCTGTCGTTGCGCAGGCACTGCAGCATGTAGTCGCTCATGTGTGCCAGGCTGCCCAATGGTAAGGACAAGTTGTCCTCTGTGGGAGGTGTATCGTCATCATCCTCCGTATCCCCCCAGCCACGCACCAGTGATGGGCCTGAGGTGTGTCGGGTGCCACCACGCTGTGAACCTGCTTCATCCTCCTCCACCTCCTCCTCATCCTCCTCGTCCTCCAGTAGTGGGCACTGGCTGGCCACATTTGTACCTGCCCTCTGCTGTTGCAAAAAACCTCCCTCTGAGCCACTTCTAACAGACTGGCCTGAAATTGCTAAAAATGACCCCTCATCCTCCTCCTCCTCCTCCTGGGCCACTTCCTCTTCCTTCATCGCCCTAAGCGTTTTCTCAAGGAGACATAGAAGTGGTATTGTAACGCTGATAACGGTGTCATCGCCACTGGCCATGTTGGTGGAGTACTCGAAACAGCGCAACAGGGCACACAGGTCTCGCATGGAGGCCCAATCATTAGTGGTGAAGTGGTGCTGTTCCGCAGTGCGACTGACGCGTGCGTGCTGCAGCTGAAACTCCACTATGGCCTGCTGCTGCTCGCACAGTCTCTCCAGCATGTGCAAGATGGAGTTCCACCTGGTGGGCACGTCGCATATGAGGCGGTAAGCGGGAAGGCCGAAGTTCCGCTGTAGCGCAGACAGGCGAGCAGCAGCAGGATGTGAACGCCGGAAGCGCGCACAGACGGCCCTCACTTTATGCAGCAGCTCTGACATGTCGGGGTAGTTGTGAATGAACTTCTGCACCACCAAATTCAGCACATGCGCCAGGCAAGGGATGTGCGTAAATTCCCACCTAGCCACCCTCGAGCCCTGGGCCTGAATGCCAGCATTTCTAAACTACTGGCCTTTGAAATGCTGTCATTCAGGCTGGTGGACACAGACAGCTTCAAACAGCTGATGTCCATGGCTGTCCCACAGTATGTTAATCCCATCTGCCACTACTTCTCCAAGACAGCCGTGCCTTCCCTGCAGGAGACGTGGAGAATCGATTGGCATGAACCGCACTTGATTTTATCGGATACTTGGTTGTGCAGGAGAAGTAGTGGCGGCTGGGAACAACATACTGTGGGACAGCCATGGACATCAGCTGTTTGAAGCTGTCTGTGTCCACCAGCCTGAATGACAGCATTTCAAAGGCCAGTAGTTTAAAAATGCTGGCATTCAGGCCCAGGGCTCGAGGGTGGCTAGGTGGGAATTTACGCTTTCTCTCCAAGGTTTGTGAGATGGAGAGCTGAACGCTGCCGTGTGACATGGTGGAGATGCTTGGTGACGCAGGTGGTGTTGTCAGTGGCACATCCTCTGTTTGGTGGGCGGCAGGTGCCAACATTCCTCCCGAGGCGGAGGAAGAGGCCGAGGCAGCAGCAGAAGAGGGAGCAGGGGGAGCCAGAGTGAGTTCCTTGCTTTTAAGGTGTTTACTCCACTGCAGGCTCTGATGGCAGAGCGTGCAAACCACTCGGGTCTTGTCGTCAGCACATTGTTTAAAGAAGTGCCATGCCAGGGAACTCCTTGAAGCTGCCTTTGGGTTGCTCGGTCCCTGGTGGCGGTGGCCAGTAGCAGGCGAACTCTCTTGGAAGCGGCTGTTCTGCTTTTGCCCCCTGCTCTCTCTTTTGCTACGCTGTTGGCTCGGTCTCACCACTGCCTCTTCCTCTGAACTATGAAAGTCAGTGGCACGACCTTCATTCCATGTAGGGTCTAGGACCTCATCGTCCCCTGCATTATCTTCCACACAGTCTTCCTCCCTGACCTCCTGTTCGGTCTGCACACTGCAGAAAGACGCAGCAGTTGGCAACTGTGTTTCGTCATCATCAAAGACGTGCGGACTCCGATGAGGTGGTATTCCCATGTCCTCATCATCAGGAAACATCAGTGGTTGTGCATCAGTGCATTCTAAGTCTTCCACCACTGGGGAAGGGCTAGGTGGATTCCCTTGGGAAACCCTGCCAGCAGAGTCTTCAAACAGCATAAGAGACTGCTGCATAACTTGAGGCTCAGACAGTTTCCCTGATATGCATGGGGGTGATGTGACAGACTGATGGGCTTGGTTTTCAGGTGCCACCTGTGCGCTTTCTGCAGAACACTGCGTGGGAGAAAATGTTGTGAACATGCTGGATCCACTGTCGGCCACCCAATTGACTAGCGCCTGTACCTGCTCAGGCCTTACCATCCTTAGAACGGCATTGGGCCCCACCAAATATCGCTGTAAATTCTGGTGGGTACTGGAACCTGAGGTAGTTAGTTCACTAGGACGTGTGGCTGTGGCAGAATGGCCACATCCTCTCCCAGCACAAGATTGTACACTAACACCACCACGACCACGTCCGCGTCCCTTACTAGATGTTTTCCTCATTGTTACCATTCATCAAGCACCACAATAAGAAAAAAAATATTTGGCCCAATGTATTGATTTCAAATTCAGGCCTTTTTTCACAGGCACCTAACACTATCTGCCTATTTATTTATGTAGCGTATTACACTAATCCAGGCACAGCAGTAACCACTGATTTAGAGGAATATCTCTTTTAGGGCTAGTATTTAGGCCCTGGATGAAAGGTATCCTTTTATGGACAGATTTACAATTGGCCTGCAACAGCTCGAACACCAGATTCAGGGTATTGCTATTTTGGCAATTGAATTTCACCCCAGAACAAAATATATGTTTTTGCGGACACTATGAAACTTGGCCTGCAACAGCTGTGACACCAGATTTATGGTATTGCTATTTTGGCAATTGAATTTCACCCCAGAACAAAATATATGTTTTTGTGGACACTATGAAACTTGGCCAGCCACAGCTGAAACCACTGATTTATAGTATTGCTATTTTGGCAATTGAATTTCACCCCAGAACAAAATATATGTTTTTGCGGACACTATGAAACTTGGCCTGCAACAGCTGGGACACCAGATTCAGGGTATTGCTATTTTGGCAATTGAATTTCACCCCAGAACAAAATATATGTTTTTGCGGACACTATGAAACTTGGCCTGCAACAGCTGGGACACCAGATTCAGGGTATTGCTATTTTGGCAATTGAATTTCACCCCAGAACAAAATATATGTTTTGGCGGACACTATTATACTTTGCCAGCCACAGCTGAAACCACTGATTTATGGTATTGCTATTTTGGCAATTGAATTGCACCACAGAAAATAATCTATTCTTTGCCAGACAGCAGACAGTATTATACTTGGCTAGCCAAAGCTGGAACACCAGATTTAGGGGATTGGTATTTGGGCAATTGTATTTAAGCCCTTAATAAAATATAGAAATTGCTATCCTGAGTTTCTAGGGGTGACAATTAGCACAGCCATGCCCCTGATGTAGGATATAGCAAAAAAAAAAACTAGTATTGATGGATTGATGTACTTGGTGGCAGCTTGTTCTGGTGCACCACAAGTCACAAAATGGCCGCCGATCACCCCAGAAAATAAGTGACAAAAAAACGCTCTGTGCAGCCTAAAAACCAGTGAGCAAGTAACTAGCAGAAGTTCAATCATTCACAGCTGTAGATCGATCCGTTCATTAGGTGCTGTTGCTGACTTTTCCCTGCCTAATCTCGCCCTCAAGGAAGCTGCGTCCTTTCCCTACACTAATCAGAGCAGTGTGACTCCAGCTTAAATAGAGGCTGGGTCACATGCTGCACTTGGCCAATCACAGCCATGCCATTAGTAGGCATGGCTGTGAGGGGCTCTTAGGGCAAGAAGTAAAACGCTAGCTGATTGGCTGCTGTGCAGCCCTTCAGAAAGCCGGAAGTAATCGCCGAACAACGAACCCAAACTTTTTTGAAAATGTTCGGGTCGGTGTCCCGGACACCCCAAAATTCGGTACGAACCCGAACTATGCTCGAACTGTTCGCTCAACACTAGTGCCGTATTAAACACGGTGAAGTCTGCCGCAGTCAATGTGAACAGTGCTAGATTCGATGTCATTTTTTTCACTTATTGTCACACCATAGCATATGGTAACTACCGGATGCCAGTATATTACTGCCTATACTGCCTACATTGCTGCTATAATTAGGCTGATAACCGAGTAACCATCAAGCTGCTATTTGGTCATACCACAAGTCGCAGAGAGTATATGAGATTATATGTTATGGATACAAGTTGCATGGGAATGTATGGATTGTTTTTATATTAATACATTGGTTTTATTACAATTGAGTTCAACATCCGCTGCACCTGGTTGACCAATATAGTGAATGCCTCTCTCTTTATTATTTTAGTAAATTTTTTGAAACTGAAATAGGTAACTGTTAGCGGCTGTAGATAACCGACAAGCATCCCCTTAACCGTGAAGAACATTTTGTGCCCATGTTTGGGGTAGACCCTATTGGAGAGATGGTTTAATATCTGATATCCGAACTGGCGACCAATACTTGGAATTGAATACTGCAACCAAAGCTTAAAGGGAACCTGTCAGCAAAAAATAGCATCTAAATGTGTTAACAGTACCTCCTAGTGCCCGCAAAGTGTCTCCACATGGACCTTTTCTTCCTCTTTTCACTGTTGGTTTCACTGAGAAAATGCACTTTTATTCTGCCGCTGCCCCGTGCTTCAAGTCAGGCTTGAAGTCATGGGGGCAGCGGCCTCGGCGTCTTCCACGGTCCTCTCCCCGCCCCTTGCCTCCTTGACTGACAGCCGAGATGCATTGCCGGGACCGCGCTCTAAGGCCCGGCTGCCGCGCGTACTACGCGCCATCTTTCTTTCGCCGCACAGCGCATGCGCCCCACAGCCTGTAGTAAACGCGCACAGATGCCAGCCGCCGTTTACTGCGCATGCGGCCTTAGAGCGCGGTCCCGGCAATGCATCTCGGCTGTCAGTCAAGGAGGCAAGGGGCGGGGAGAGGACCGTGGAAGACGCCGAGGCCGCTGCCCCCATGACTTCAAGCCTGACTTGAAGCACGGGGCAGCGGCAGAATAAAAGTGCATTTTCTCAGTGAAACCAACAGTGAAAAGAGGAAGAAAAGGTCCATGTGGAGACACTTTGCGGGCACTAGGAGGTACTGTTAACACATTTAGATGCTATTTTTTGCTGACAGGTTCCCTTTAAATGACATAAAAATTTAAAATTTAGAAAGTAGCCTGGCGGATGCGACAGATGATGACGTGAGTGAGAGACAAGCGAAGATATGTGACCCTGGAGACTGTCTTGGAGGAAACAATTGGGATGAGATGACGTAGTTGGAGAAAACATAAGTGAACCACGAGTGAGACCAGAATGTGAATTGACTTGAAAACTCGGGAGAACCGAGTGAAACATGTAAGACCGACAGTGGGACCGGTGAAGATGAAGAAGCCTTGGCGCACGAACCATGATTGTGCCCTAGGTTGGAAGGACCTGAATGAGAGACTAGTTCCCAGGATGGCACGAGTGTGAAACAGTGGAAGCCAGGAAGTTACAAGAGTGGGTGACATTCATTAACGTGGTTGCGTGAGTTTAGGTGATAGGCAATAGTGCAATAGAGTGTGTTCAGGATAGGTGACAGAGGCGAACCTCACCTGAGTGTCGAGCGGAGTGTGATTGAGTGGTAATCAGGTATATGGAGACGGGATACGTGAATTGTAGGCAACGGATCTTGAATGAGAGGGTTTAAGCGACAGACAAGTTAACTTATGAGGCTCAGATGAGATAGAAGACGACATAACAGTCGACAGACATTGAAAGATGAAACGTGGCCTGAATAACGTAAACAGGCGACGGACAATGATTTAATAAACGCAAGCCTGAAATGTAACAGGCGACAGATATGATGAATACTAAATGCAGGCCTGAATAAAGTAGACAGACGACAGGCATTGATACTAACATGTGTCTGAATAAAGTAAACAGGCAACAGATATCAATAATCAATGAACGCAAGCCCGACTAACGAAGCAGGCGATGGACATTAAAGATTAATAACGTAGTCCTGGATAAGGTAAACAGGCGACAGACATTAAATGATAAACGTATGCCTGAATAACGTAAACAGGCGACAGACAATAATAATTAATGAACATAAGCCTGAAACGTAACAGGCGACAGAGATGAAATTAGTGATGTAGGCCTGAAAAAGGTAAACAAGCAACAGACATCTAAGTAATAAATGTAACAAACGACAGACGTTGAATACTGAATGTAGGCCTGAATGAGAAAACAGGCAGCAGACATCGAACGTGCCTGAATAACATGACCAGGCGACAGATATCAATGATCAATGAACATGAGCCTGAATAACGTAACAGGCGACGCACATTAAAGATTAATAACGTAGGCCCGAAAAAGTAAGCAGGCGATAGACGTGGAGAAGAGGGAACGTGGCCTGAATAACGTAACAGGCTGAAGACCTAGACATGGGGGACGTGATCTGAATGATGTGTACAGGCGGTAGACATAGATATGGGAATGGCCTGAATAATGAAAACAGCCGGCAGACATAGATATGACAACAACATGGCCAGTATGATGTAAACAGGCGGGAGAACACAGATATGAAGAAAACGTGGCCTGAAATAGTGTGGACAGGCGATAGACATTGAAATTGAGAAGTGGCCTAAATAAACGTAAACAGGTGATAGCCATAGATGTGAAAAGAACGTGGCCTGAATAACGTACACAGGTGGGAGACATAGATAGGAGGAAACGTGGCCTGAATAACATAAAGAGGCGGGAAACATAGATGACGAACGTGGCCTGAATAACGTAGCAAGTGCTAGACATTGAAATGAGGAAAAAACGTGCCTGAATGACTTAAACAGGGGATAGACATTGGTGAATTTTTGGGATTGAATAACGTAAGCAGGCTAACATATATATATATAGGGAGAGGCGTGGTGTGGCTAAGTGACGGATGACGTAAGATCCAGACAACAAGCATTAATCAATATTGCTAGATGATGTGAATGGCGCCTTAATGACAGACCACAAACCTTGGGTGATGAAAGCAGCCTACATGATGTGAGCATACGTAGTATTGCTGCTAAGACTCGGCCTGGAGAGGCGTCGCATACAACCAGAAATGAAAACGTAGATAAAAAACCAAAAAAAACAAAACAACATGTCCTTAATTAATGACTATTCAAAACATGAGCAGGCATGGCATGCTTGGGTTAAAAGGAACAAAAAAAACCCCATGAAATGACATGATGATGACCTGTGCCACCAGCAGATAACCCCCATGAACAATATGAATATGATGTGAATAATTTTACTAAAATATATATATATATTTTTAAACAAGTGGGGACCCGAGACACCTGAGACTGTCCCGTGCTTCTGGGCCCCGGCTGATCGCAATTTCTGCACGTGACACCGGCAGGCAGCGGTGGGTTACACGAAGCCGCGCCTGCCCGCGGTGCACGTGACCATTTCAGGCCATGTGTAGAGCTGAGAGCGACATTTCGCCGGCCTCCAGTATGCCATGAGCGCTGATACCAGCTGCCCCCCCTCTCCGATGCAAGCAGCCGCTGGATGCGACGTCTGCCTGCCTATGCAGAACATCGCATCCCCCAGCGCGGGACAAAATGGCCGCACTGTAAGCAGTGCCCCAATGGGAGGCGGCACGCGAGGGCGGCCAGCCGGAGTGCCCACAGCACACACTTACCTGGCCAGCCGCTCGTTTGAGACGTGGGTGTGACGTCGCCCTGGAAAGGAAACTTTTCCTAATGAAAGCGCGTGTGGGGGGATTTAAAGGGCCTCCGTCCCTCCCACAATTACAGGCTATATATATTTTTATTGAGGCTGCTTGCAGCCTGAGTTTGTGGGCAGAGCTGAGGTCCCCTTTAAATCCCACTACCTCTCCTCATCGTGTGACGCACGGCGATCCTACCCCACCCGCCCTCCCCTTTTTTCTGCTCTCTCCACTATTCATGCCAGGGGGCCCTCTTTTAGGTCCGCCCACGGTACGTGGCTCCAGGCACACCCCAGCCAGATATGGTCAGGTCCCTTCCTCACAGCCTTCGGACCATCGCTGTGGCCACAAATATATATATATATATATATATATATATATCTCAGTAGAAAGCAAAGAGCAGTACACTTGTAAATAACTTGGGTGCAATTCCTCCAAAAAGACCAGAGACCAAGGTCCAGTTAGATATAATAGAAAAAAGGCAACATTCTAATAATATGGGAAAAAATTTGGATGGTTTATTATCCCATCAGCCAGCAACGTTTCAGCTCACTCACTGGAGCCTTTGTCAAGCTCACTCACTGGAGTCCTTGTCAAGCATATATATATAAATTGATTCCCAACTGATTACAATTAGGGATGAGTGAACTTGCGTTTTCAAGTTTGGCATACAAGGTTCGAGTTCTGGTTAAGAATTCTGTTATGGATTCCGCTACCACGGACCATAACTTATGATCTGTTGTAGCGGAATCCATAATGGAATTCTTAGATAACCCGAACCTTGTATGCCGGACTTGAAAACAAAAGTTCGCTTATCCCTATTCCTAAATTATAAATATTTAAAAATAACACAAATTCTTATATTTTAAGGAATGAAGTAGTATATAAATGCCTTGAACATTTTTTTTTTCATTCAATTTAAGACATTTTCACACTAGCGGCAGGGGGCTGGAGTCCGTCAGGACGTTCCGGCAGGTGAACAGCCTGTTGGATCCGTCCTGCCGCTAGTTCCGGCGTCAGCATGGCAGCGCATGGCGAGAGGCAGCCAGACTAAAAGTACTGCATGTCGAAATTTAAGTCCGGTGGCCTCTCGCCATGCTGGGTGCACACGTAAACTAGAGGCAGGATGGATCCGACAGGCTGTTCACCCGCCGACACAGCCTGATGGACTCCTCTGCCACTTATGTGAAAGTACCCTAAGAAATTATTATATATTATTTTATTTTTTTTACCCAAGCAGACCCCCTCCCTGCCATGAGCTCTGCTTGCTTCTGATGCTTAATGTGCACCAAGCAGAGTACAGTTTTAGTGTCTCCATATTCTGAGAGCCATAGTTATTTAAAAAAATTTTTATTTTTTATGGGATGAGATGACGGTTAGATTAGTACTATTTGGGGGTCATACGCCTTTTTGATTTCTTGGTGTTGCACTTTTAGTGATGTAATGTGACAAAAAAATGTTTTTTAGCAAAGTTTTTATTTTATTTATTGACAGTGTTCACCTGAGGGGTTAGTTCATGTGTCGTTACGTATCAAATATTTCTGTTTTTCTATTTTTCTTTTACAATTTTATGTGTTTTATTTTTGGGAAAGGGGCGTTTTTATTTTTTTACATGAAGCTTTATTTATTTTTTTTATCATGGAAAACAATGTTTTTTTACTTTTTATTTTTGTCCCACTCTGGGACTTCAACTTCTGGGGCCTCTGATCCCCTTTACAATGCATTACAATACTTCTATATTGTAATGCATTGGCTGTAAGTATATTACACGGTGTAATACACTTACAGCTTCCTTTCAGTGAGATCCAGGGGGCTGCATCTCTAGAAAATGGCTCCAAGACACCCCTCCTTTGTTATTTGAGTGGTTGGTAGAATTCAACAAGGTGTCGGATTTTGAAAAACGAAGATGGCACGCCAATTTCAAAGCTGACAAATATGAGCGAATATGGAAGAAGTGGTTCCAGTTCACAGCAAAGAACTCCATCTCCTCCTTTATACAAGGACTTTATACATTGTGTTAATATGTCGTAATTGTATATTAATAATCATTATGAAACTCAGCGCTAGATCAGATCACTATAAAATGAATATTCTGGCCTACACCCCTGTTCCCTTTCCCTTTACCCTCCCCATCCCTTACATCTTGTTGTATAGATGTTTTCAATGTATGATTTTCTATCCATTATTATTTTTGGATTGTATACTGTGAAATTATTTTACTGTATGCTTTCACTCAAATGTTTATTATCATAAATCAAAAAAATCTTTACAAAAATAAACATAATTTACAGCATCTGTGTTTTCACTGATGCTGGCGCCTACAGCAGGGGTCCGGCTATCAGTGACAGCACCTGCACCCGCCTGATCAGCCCACCGTACATGTACGGCGCTGGTCCTTAAGTCACGTCCACCAGCGCTGTACATGTACGGCAGAGTCCTTAAGGGGTTAATCCTGCACATCTTGTACACCGCAGTGGTTTTGTGTGCCCGCCTTGTGGAGAAAATGCACCATATGGGAATTGATCACACAGAGTGACAGGCAGCCAAGCTGAGCTTAGCTCTGGCACCTTTTGGTGGGGTTTTCTTGCCGCTTCTTTGGAACAAAGAAGGTACCCTGCTAGGAAGGCGCAGTGAAGACTGTGCAGACTCCACTCCTTCTTTTGAGCTGCAAGTCCAGCATGTCATGTCATAGCGAAGCAGGCACAGACAGGAGCCTGCTCAGCTCAGCTAATCCTGGCATAGCACGTTTTTACAGAGTACCCATGTGCTATGCCAGGATTTAGTAAACATCGGGGGACACAGGCAGGAGCAGCAATATGTGCTCCTGCCCGTACTCCGTGCGCTGTGGCCCTATTGATAAACTGTAGACTCCGTACACTGCTGAGAAGTCAGTAATGTGCAGGACCGTGGATTTTAAGCCCACAGAGAAAGGTTTGCTTTAGAGAGGGAAACCTCTATTAAAAATTCAAAATGCATTATTAAAGTATATTAGAAAAAGTATTATTAGGGAATTCAGGACATTTTAGAAAAAACCTAATTAAAAGTTCATTTACACTTTAAAACAGAAAGTGTACGCTAACAATACCCTAGATGAACTCCAGGAAAACACCACAAACTTTTCCGCAACATCACTGTTGAAGAGCTGCAAGCAGTATCAGCCAAGATATTCCAGCATGCCCAAAGATGTATGGACGTGAATGAAGACCAGCATTTATATGTTGTGGGTAATTAAAAAAAAAACAATCCTCTTGGACTGCTTAAGATAAAAAGAGCAAACTAGTGACTTTTTGACAATGCTTACTTTCTAGTCTGGGAATTGCTTCATTCACAGGTATTGCCTTATATCTATTGATGTTGCATTATCTCTGACCTTCTATTTGTTGGATTTGGTTGTATATTGTCCCTGACTTTATACGCTTTGTCCTTATTTATGGACTTTGATGAGCTTCTTGTCTGTGCCTGGTTTTATATTTTTTCCGCCACACTATTTCAATAAACTATATTTTACATTTTACATACCGGATGTGCATTCCTTTTGCGGTTTTCTTGGCATTGTTTATCTCAGGCATGCTCAACCTGCAGCCCTCCAGCTGTTGTAAAACTACAACTCCCACAATGCCCTGATTTGGCTGATAGCTGTAGGCTGTTCGGACATGCTGGGAGTTGTAGTTTTGCAACAGCTGGAGGGCCACAGGTTGAGCATGCCTGGTTTATGTCTATGATAGTTTCAAAACCGTGATACAGCCGTGCTCTGCATAGGTGGTATTCTGGAGGACCACTCAGAACTCTGCCTACAGTGGGGATTGCCCTCACCAGTCTCATGGCCACGTGCTCGACTGCTTGCAACACCTGTTCCCACGCAACTGTCATCATCACTACTTGCACGTCTACTGGAGGACGCAGCGGACCTCTCCTCCAAATCTGGGCTGGCCTGTAGCTGCTGACTGTCCTCAATAAATTCTTCCTCACTGAAAAGCGGAGCAGAGCTGGTGGCAGACATTAGTTGCCTGGCAGAGGGAGCAGCAAAGGAAAGAGGCAGGTTCAGGACAGGTAACATAGTAACATTTGTCCATTTGACATTTGTCTATCCAGTTCGGCCTGTTATCCTGCAAGTTGATCCAGAGGAAGGCAAAAAAAAACTGTGAGGCATAAGCCAATTTCCCCACTTAAGGGGAAAAAAATTCCTTCCCGACTCCAATCAGGCAATCAGAATAACTCCCTGGATCAACGACCCCTCTCTAGTAGCTGTAGCTTGTAATATTATTGCACTCCATAAATACATTCAGGCCCCTCTTGAATTATTTTAGTGAACTCACCTTAACCACCTCTTCAGGCAGAGAGTTCCAAAGTCTCACTGCTCTTACCGTAAAGAATCCTCTTCTATGTTTGTGTACAAACCTTCTTTCCTCCAGACACAGAGGATGTCCCCTCGTCACAATCACAGTCCTGGGGATAAATAGATGATGGGACAGATCTCTGTACTGACCCCTGATATATTTATACATAGTTATTAGATCGCCCCTCAGTCGTCTTTTTTCGAAAGTGAATAACCCTAATTTTGATAACCTTTCAGGGTACTGTAGATCCCTCATTCCAGTTATTACTTTAGTTGTCCTCCTCTGAACCCTCTCCAGCTCTGCTATGTCTGCCTTGTTCACAGGAGCCCAGAACTGTGCACAGTACTCCATGTGTGGTCTGACTAGCGATTTGTAAAGTGTTAGGCCTATGTTCTAATCAGGGGCATCTATGCCCCTTTTCATACAAACCATTATCTTATTTGCCTTGGCAGCAGCTGCCTGGCACTGGTTTTTACAGCTTAGTTTGCTGTTCCCTAAGATTCCTAGGTCCTTTTCCATGTCAGTGTTACCCAGTGTTTTACCATTTAGTATGTATGGGTGACTGGCATTATTCCTTCCCATGTGCATAAACTTACATTTGTCAGTGTTTAAGGGGCACAGAGCTTGTTCCTGGGCTATGCCAACTAAGTGTGATGTCAGAGGAACCCACCGACTCCTGGCTGTGTGTGTCTGGTATCATTTGAGATGATATTGAAGACCGAGTCAACCATTCAAGGACTGTGTGATTGGTCGTCAAAACATGACTGCTGAATGACAGTGGCAGCTCTGGCCTGTTGCTCCAGCAGCTACTACCACCCCCTTCTTCTGCTGCTACTTATTCATAAACTGGCTACAGCAACATTTTTTACACAGACAGTTCCTTTGGAGGGTCCTGGCAACTGTCTTTTGGACCTACTGTACACTAGCACTAACTGTGTATGTAAAAAAAAGTTATTAATTAATAACTTAAAGTTATTAATTAATGTCAATGTGGTCACCCCAATAACAGTTGAAGGAGACCGGTTATTTACCCCAATTTGAGAATCAAGGCCTAATGGAATTGATTATCTATTAAACAAGGTGGACACCCCAATAACAGTAGAACAAGACAGGTTATTCACCACAATTTGAGAATCAAGGCGTAATGGAAGTGATTATCTATTAAATAAGGTAGACAACCGAAAAACAGTAGAATTAGACAGGTTATTCACTCTAATTTGAGAATCAGCGCCCAATAGAATTGTTTTTCTATTAATCACTGTGGACACCTTTCAATTAGCTCTGTGCCCTACAGCCCAGCGGCATTTTCTATCACCTACATAACTAAGACAAGGGCGGAAGGGGAAGCAGTGGTGTCCTATTTCCTTTCCCTTTGCAGCTACCTAGTGCAATAACAAGTGTGAGTGACAGACATGCAGAGCTTCACTCCCTAGAACTACAGCATCCAGAGCACCATGGGGTGCCATTTGTTCTCTATGTATTTTGTGACACAAAATGTGTTCTGTGACACAAAATAAATGTAGAAATAAAAGAATTCATTTTGTCACACAGATTGTTATTTTGTTACACACAATTCATAATGTGACACAGAATTCATTTTGTCACACAGATTGTTATTTTGTGACATAGAATCACAAAATAAATCTTCTGCACCAAAATTACATTTGTAACAAAGCTCCTATACTTGCTCAGTAACTTCTGATTTAGAGCATTTAAATGGAAAGTTTGATTGACAAATAGTTCTACCAGAATGTCATTTTTTTACATAGAATTTTATTTTGTGACACAGAATTCATTTTGTCTCACATATTGTCAGTTTATCTTGCAGAATGTCATTTTGTCACACAGAATGTCAGTTTGTCACAGAATACAATTTGACGCACAAAATGTCATTTTGTCACACAGAATTTTATTTTGTCAGACAGAACTG
This sequence comes from Bufotes viridis, assembly GCA_033119425.1. Classification (NCBI taxonomy): domain Eukaryota; kingdom Metazoa; phylum Chordata; class Amphibia; order Anura; family Bufonidae; genus Bufotes; species Bufotes viridis. The sequence goes on along the minus strand of CM065591.1, from coordinate 442,842,760 downwards.
AATTTGTCACATAAAATATTTTGATTCACAGAATGTCATTTTGTGACATAAAATTACAGAATTCAATTAGTCGCAAAAATGTTTGCAACAATGAATGTCATTTTGTGACATAGAATTCTATAAAATCAATTTTAGCTATACAAAATGCATTTTATGTCACAAAACTTACTGTGAACAAATGATGCCCCATACCGAACAGTTTCCTTCAGTACCTGCCACCGGCTGCTCGGGAGTGCATGGAGAGAAGCTCCAGGGGAAGATTCAATGATGTAAATGTCCATATATGGACAATGATGTCACTGGAGCTCCCTAAAATGTCCATCCAATGGAGTCCTTTGACTGATACTATACAGTGGCATGCTTTAATTATCATTAAGCTATATTATGGTTCCTTTTGAACATATATTCTTTTACAGGAAATCATAACATGGAATTTGCTTTTTCAAATGTTTTCCAATCAGCAACTCATTTTTTAAAGAGAGTGTCTTTGAACATCCACAAAATCTGCCTTCTCAAGACAAGCTCCAGGTTATACTTGTGTTTATTGTCATTACAATTATTTTCTCTGACAATTATTTTATTTATGTACTTTTATGAAGTAAGATTTTGGGTCCAGTCTCAGCTCAGACAGAACTGAAGATGCAGCAATGCAATAATAACATTTATCTATTTTTCCTTAGATTCTGTTTGTGCCTTCTATGTTAGGTCAGTCAAGGTCATCAATGCTCGTCATAAACATGACACAACTTGTGATTAAGCAAATAAGGCCCAACTTGTTTCTATTAAAGTAATGGAAAGGCTTGTAATTTTCATACCTGCCATCATGACCCATTTCTTCAGGCACAAAATGTTCTGCTATGTATGTATCTCCAAGTGATATAGCCTGGGCTAAATAGAGAAGTTATGTTAAATATACTATTTAATCCAGTACAGGGTAAGTATAATATATATATATATATATATATATATATATATATATATATATGTTTTTTTTTGTTTTTTTTCATCTGCTCAGTACAGTAGTGAAAGTCACTTTCCTTTTTCTCTTCAGCTGGTTTGGATTTTCTGGCACTACTGTCTCCTGTTTAGGGCTGGATTCACACATAGCATTTTGTAGCGCTTTTAACTGTGTTTTTTTAGGTTGCTACTTTAAAGGGATGACACTCAGGACCCCCACTAATCAGACACTTTTGGGCTGCGACGGACACTAACATTGTATGAAGTGGAAGCAGATGGCTCTGTACTTTGTGTGTTCCAATGCTGGCATACCAAAGCTCAGCTCCCAATCACAGGAATAGAAGCTGAGCTGCAGTACCATGACACATCCACTACACAGTGCATGAAGCTGTCTACCTCCAGCTCCATGCACTGTAGTTTCCTATATTACTGTAGGTCATCTATATCTGTAGCAGTTTGTGGAAGTTTGAGTCATCTGGGTAACGTTGAGCAATGTGACATAACTTTTATTTTATTGCATTCCAAGCTAAGTGGAGTGATCTGTTGGTTCTTTGTTGTCACACTCTTGCCCTTACCCATATTTACTTGAAAACATAGCAAATGAAAAAACCTCAAATGCATTGTTAGAATACTTTTCTTACTATTTCTGTAGTTCCTGTACCTATGAGCCCGAATTTGAGTGTCACTGACTTTCAACTTCCTCTTCCACCACGCTATAGTGGAGATCCAAAGACTTGTCGTGGCTTCCTGAGTCAGTCCTTTATTCACTTAGAGTTGCACGGGCAGAAGTTTCCTACTGAGCTGTCCAAGGTCGCCTTCATTGTGTCTAGAGATGAGCGAATCGACTTCAGATGAAACATCTGAAGTTGATTCACATAGTACTTTGTTTGAATACTGTACGGAGCGAGCGTTCCGTACAGTATTAGAATATATTGGCTCAGATGAGCCAAAGTTATTATTGCACGAAGTCTAGCGAGACTTTGCATAATAACTTCATAAATCAATTTCTACTGTACTCCGATTCGGTTCCAAGGTATCACTTGAAACCAAACCAGTGTTCGGAAAATGTTTTTTTACTGTAGAAATTAATCTATAAAGTTATTACGCAAAGTCTCGCGAGACTTTGCGAAGTAATAACTACGGCTCATTTGAGCCAATACATTCTAATAATGTACGGAGTGCTCGCTCCATACAGTATTCAAATGAAGTATTGTACAAATTGAATTAAGAAAATCTCCAAAACCCACTTTTTTAAGGACCGTTTCAGTTATGAGGTCACTTTGTGGGGCTTAGACAGTAGAAACCACCCATAAATGATCACATTTTAGAAATTACACCCCTCACGTTATTCAAAACTGATTTTACAAACTTTATTAACCCTTTAGGTTTCCACAAGAATTAAAGCAAAAAAGAGGGGAAATGTTTTTTTATTTTTATTTTTGGGCTGATTATCCATTTAAATACAGAAATTTTCACGCAAGCAATGGATGATCAGCTCATCTCAAAATATGAGTTTAAATTTCCTTTCAATCCACATCCCGCAATTGCGGTTTTGTATGCAATTCTTAAGGTACACAAACAAAGACGCCCTATTCCGGGCAGACCGATTGTTTCATGCAATAATAGTCTTACGGAGAATTGTAGTCAATATGTGGATTGTTTCTTGGCTCCTTCTGTCCCCAGTCTACCATCCCACATCAAAAACACTAAGGACGCGGTCACCAGACTCCAGGAGATCCAGGTCACAGTCAATACAAAGTTAGCGAGTCTCGATATTGAGGCATTGTAAACCAATATCAAACACGAATTAGGTATAATGGCAGTTTCCACTTTTTTTTATACACTAAGGGCACACAATTTCACGCACATAATGAATTCATTTTAACCCTGCTACATTTTCTTCTCACTCACAATTATTTTTTATTTAACGGTCAATATTTTTTACAAAAAAATGGGACCGCTATGGGTAGTAAATACACACCAAATTTATGCAAATTTATTTTGGGGTGTTGGGAGAACACTATAGTCTTCACAGAACGATTCCAACAATACACCAGTCACATTTTTTTGGGCGATAGGTACATTGATGATGTTTTAATTTTCTGGGATGGCACTATAGATTTGTTTAATGAGTTTGTCACTCTTCTGTATCACAATGATGTTGGTATGAAATTTACCTCCGAGATCAATATGCACACCTTGACCTTTTTGGACCTGAGGATCTCTGTGGACTCGTCTAAACTGAGGTTTATCGTAAACTTACGTCTACGAACAGTTTTCTACATTGGCAAAGTTTTCATCCTTTGAAGAGGTATCCCCATTGGCCAATATATAAGGGCCCGTAGAAATTGCACAAATGACTCTAGTTTCATCAAAGAAAGTAACAACTTATATTAACGGTTTATACAGAGGGGTACACCAAAAATGTATTACATAGAGCCTTCTCTCGTGCAAAGGCTACAAAACGAGCAGATTTACTTGTTGATAAGGGGCAGACTGGAACGTCACATGTAATACGATGTATCTACACTTATGATGCCCAAAGTTCTAAGGTTTAGCAAGTTCTTAATAAACATTGGCATGTCCTTCAGGCAGACAATAATCTACAAGATGTAATCACCCCACAACCGAGCATCACCTATCGTAGAGGAAAAAACCAGAAAGATACCTTGGTTCACAGTGTATTTACCCCAGATGGTACTCCTAAAATGTGGCTAAGATCCAAAATGGAGGTAACCTGTGGTAGATGTTCCTTTTGTCCTTTTTTAAGAGAAAACAAATCTTTCATTAATCCCACAACAATAAAGTTTATCATATCAAAGACTTTATTAATTGTCAAACAAATGGAATTATTTACATCATTCAGTTTCCTTATCCTAAAATTTATGTGGGCAAAACAACACAGGAGTTTAGGCGCCATATGTGTCAATACATTAGTAGCATCAATACAAAAGCAGACACAGCTATATCCAGGCATGTGAGACATTTCCATGAGGGCAATCCCTATTGTCTGAAATTTTGGGGCTTATGTAAAAAATTTCTTGGGTTTGCATATACATCATTTTTATAAACACTGCAGTGGAGTTAGTTTGTTTTTTTGCTTTAATTTTGGTACATTACTGTATACGATAAGTGAGCGTTGATGGGGTTGCCAGCCATGAGATTTGCACCTTTGTGTCTTGGCTAATGGATATCAATATTTCTCCTCTTTTTGCAGGCCATCTTTTTTTTTTTTTGTGTGTGTGTTTTTTTTTCTCATATGTCAATGTCGTTTGCGTTCATGGAGTGTCCCATGCCATGTTAATACCATTCACATTCATGGAGTATTTCGTGCCATCTGTTGAAATTGTCAGTGTTTAGGATGGTCAGATGATATGAGTGTTCATTTAGACTAAATTTTATTACAATATTGCTGTTTAGTTGGGGGTCTGTTTACCTTGTGACATATATTAGGTGACGTTATCATGAAAATAAAATATTACAGCATATTTATTATACATCTGTTTAACTTTCTGGTTCTCCTTGGGCCTTATGACAAAGTATAAATATGCAGTGCATCCTTGCCGCATGCTTGCCGGTGTTTTCGATTGTGTCTGGGTATTTACATTTATTTTATTTTTTTTTGTCAATTCAGACACTCCCATAATGAATCAGTATTGGTTGCAAATAAAGGGGTAACTTTCCCCTAGGTTTGGTACTATAGGTCCAGATACCTGTCTTTTAATAAACAGGTCTGGCAATTGCATTTTCTATTTTCTATAAAAGCCTCAGTGGATATGCATCCAGTGTATGGTGTTGCATTATCCTTAAGGGAGTCTAGTTGCCAGTGAAGTAACTGGTGATCTCTGCACAGTTTCACTTTAGCATTTCACAGACCTGGTCGCTTGTGTAGCATTGGGGGGATAGTGCACGTCTTCTGCAGGCTACCATCTGTATAGTGCATGATTTCAAATAGCATACACACTGGATGCAGCTAATTTAACTTTTTGTTGGCTTACAAAAGTTCTTTTAAATCAGCACTAATAAAAGTTACATTTTATATACACTTTATATCAGTATACATTTGCCCATACCCTGATAGGGTCCATTAGAGAATTTTGGTACAGTAGAAACCACCCATGAATGACCACATTTTAGAAATTACACCCCTCACGTTATTTAAAACTGATTTTACATACTTTATTAACCCTTTAGGTTTTCACAAGATTTAAAGCAAATTAGAGGGAAAATGTTAAAATTTAATATTTTTGGGCTGATTATCCATTTAAATCCAATTTTCCTGTAACACAGCAAGGGTTAACAGCCAAAGAAACCTCAATATTTATTACCCTGATTCTGCAATTTACAGAAACACCCCATATGAGGTCGTGATTAGAGTTGGGCGCAAATTTTCGAATTGCAAATTTTAATAGCGAACATCGTGAAGATTTAGAATATAGTGCTATATATTCGTATTCGCAAATATTCTAGATTTTTTTTGCCTCTGAACCCATGATCCCATCCTGCTTATTGCTTGTGGGCCAATGAGAAGGCTGCAATGTCTTTATCTGAGCTTAACAACATCCCTAGCAACCAATAGGAAAGTTGCCTACCCCTTACGATATAAGAGCCTCCCCAGCAGCCATTTTCTACAGTTTTTTACAGTTCTGAGAGAGACAGCAGTGTCATTGCTGTGCTCTGTGCTTTGCTGTGTCACATTAAATTACATAGTTAGTTAGTTAGCTTATATACTGTATATAATACAGTTAAATTAGTGGGAGATAGTCAGTGTAGGTTAGATTGTGATAAAGTCTAGCTGTAGCTGTGTTCCAGTGCAGGGTGTTAGGTAGTGTGATAGGTTCTGCTGTCCATACATACATGCTACAGACATAGTGCTGTGATGTCACAAGTTCACAACAATACTTAGTGCACCAATCACTAATATGTAGTCAGACCTGATAAAATGTGAAGTGGCACGTATTTAGCAAAAATATACGCATCATTAATTGTCGATTTGCGCAATCGCGAATATATTGGTGCACTCTATCTGCAAATAAAACTATTGTAATTTTCTGCCTGTGCCAATTATTTTCTCCAGTCTCAGGAAACTTCTAGCAGCTTGAAAATGTTATCAATAGTGACCCACTCCTGTATTGCGCACACAATACGCGCATATTACATTGCCAAATTTTGCAATCAAGAAAATAATTTATGACGAATATTCAACAAAATATTCGTGAAATATTGAGAATTCGAATATTGCCCTGCCACTCATAACTAGTCGTAAACTGCTTTATGGACACATGGAAGGGTGCAGAGGGAAAGGAGCGCCATATTGTTAACTGAGGGCAGATTTTGCTGGAATGGTTTTCAGGTGCCATGTCACATTTAAAGAGACCCTGAGGTACTCCTAGAAAGAAAACGTGACCCTATTTTAGAAACTAACCCCTCAGGGAATAAATCTAGTGATGAAGTGAATGCTTTGACCCAACAAGCATTTCATATAATTTAGAAACACATGCCTGTGAAAATGAAAAATGCACTTTTAACTCCAATATAAAGTTTCTTTAGCCCCAAATTTTTCATTTTCACAAGGGGTAACAGGAGAGACCACACCCCAAAATTTGTTATGCATTTTTTCCTGAAAACGGCAACACCTCATACGTGGTCATAAACCGCTATTTGGGAGCATGGCAGCATTCAGAAAAGTAAAAGCGGCATTGGGATTTTCTAACATGTAATTTGCTGAAATTAGTTTAGTGCCCATAACATTTGTTATGTTAAGTCTCCACACAGCTTTTTTTTACGGGACAGGCTGTAGTTTTTATTGGTATCATTTTGGGGTGCATATGTCTTTTTGATCACGTTTTATACAAATTTTAACAAGGGCAAAAAAGGCAATTCTGTCAGTGTTTTTTTATTTTTTATGGGGTTTCTCTTGTGGTAAATATTATATGATTATTTTATTCTGTGGGTTATATGGTTATGGCGATACCACATTTCTGATGCTTTTTTTTGTTTTATTACTTTTTCAGCATAATCACTTTTGTGTTAAAAATAAATGATATTTTGCATCGCCATATATACTAATTTCCATAACATTTATATTTTTTCACCAATGTAGCTGTGTAGGGGCTTGCTTTTTGGGCTGTAATTTTTATTGGTATCATTTTGGGGTACATATGTCTTATTTTTTTGTGGACGTGAGGTGACAAAAACAGAAATTCCGTCATTTTTTTTCTACATTACGTTTTATGGTGTTCACCGCACGGGATTAGTAATATGATATTTGATAGATCAGGTCGTTTTGGACAGGGCAATACCAATTATGTGTAGTTTTTTTATTTATTTCATTTTTTAATTACTTAAATGAACGGATATGAGAAAAGACAATTTTTTATTTTAATTTGAATTTTTATTTATTTATTTTTTACACTTTTTTTTTATTTATCAAGACCCATCTGGAACTTGAAGATCCAGTGGGCCTGATGGCTATACAGTGCATTGCAATAGTCATCTATTGCAATGCACTGTATAGTCAGTGCTACGCTTACACTAAGGCTTAGGTAGATGGCAACCTTACAAAGGCGTTCGGTTGCCACGGCAACCATCAGGCCGCTGCCATCGCAGCAGTGGCGGCCTGATGCAAGAGAGAGGGAGCTCCCTCTCAACCCCATGGATGGCTGCTGACCGTGGCATCTATGGGGTTAAACGGCTAAGATTGGTGCCAGCACAGATTTCGGCCATAGCAGCAGTGTCAGCTTTAAGTTACTGCAGACACTCTCTGCCGATGGCAGCCACTCCATTTCTTGAGCTGCTGCCATCACAGCCGGCAGAGAGGACATGGCAGCAGGGGGCATCTGGGGGCGATGAGGGGGCAGTGGGGGGCAATGGCCGCATGTGGGGGGCACTTGCATTTATCAGAGGCACTGGGGCATGGTGGCAGTCATGCCTGATTTTAGGCTGTGATCTCGAGCGTGGAGATCACAGCATGAAACCAACATTTTTCTCAATGAAGCGATCCGATTACGAATGAAACTTAGAGCTGAGTTCTTAATAGTTGTAACTTGTATTGCTGACGAAGATAACGAATATCACTAATATAGCACTATACTCTTAATCTTCGTTATATTCTATCAATACAACCATTAGGAAATCAGCTCTAAGTTTAATTCGCAATGCGAACATATACTCGCATTGCGAATTCAACTTAAAGCTGGGTTCCTAATGGTTGTATTGCTAGCATATAACAAATATCACGAATATAGCACTATATTCTCAATCTTCGTTATATTCTAGCAACAACCATTAGGAACTCAGCTCTAAGTTTCATTCGCGAAGCGAACATATAATCGCATTGCGAATTGATCTTAGAGCTAAGTTCCTAATGGTTGTATTGCTAGAATATAACGAAGATGACGAATATCACGAATTCGCGAATATAGCACTATATTCTCAATCTTCGTTATATTCTAGCAACAACCATTAGGAACTCAGCTCTAAGTTTCATTTGTGAAGTGAACATATAATCACATTGCGAATTGATCTTAGAACTAAGTTCCTAATGGTTGTATTGCTAGAATATAACAAAGATGACGAATTCACGAATATAGCACTATACTCTCTATCTTCGTTATATTCTAGAAGATTAGGACCATTAGGAACTCGGCTCTAAGTTGATTTCGCAATACGAACATATACTCGCATTGCGAATTCAACTAAGAGCTGGGTTCCTAATGGTTGGCTTGCTAGAATATAACAAAGATTGATAATATAGTGCTATATTCATGATATTCGTTATATTCTAGCAATACAACCATTAGGAACCCAGCTCTAAGTTAAATTCGCAATGCGAGTAATTCAGGTTATATTAATCGCATTGCGATTACAACTTAGTCAAATTTGTGAGATCGTGATTCTCACATCCGACTACATTTTAGCATGGAGGCGTTCCCATGCACACGGGAAGTTGGCAGAAGCTGCAACGGGCAATGACTGGAGCGAGCAGGAAGCCAAGAATCCTCTGGACAGGTAAGAACAGCTTTTGGGATGTGGGAAGACAACCAGAGAGCAACAAGGAGTAACAACTTTAGAAAAACAAAAAATGAATATTCGAAATGGCGAATATATAGCGCTATATTCGCAATATTTGCGGATTTGCGAAGTGCCAATATTCGTAAAAAAATTCGCTATTTAAATATTCGCAACTAAGGACATAACGACTAAGGACGAAATGAAAGGCGCTAACGATCACTGCATACGATGTGTCTGCTGTTATATACTGCAATAAAGGAGAAGTTTTAAGAGGACTTTCATCTTATTCTGAAGCTGTTCTTTTTTCATTTTGCAAAACTTTGTAAATAACAAAAAAAAATGCGCCAGAACAGCTATTTTTTGTTATCTTCCCTTCTACTCTAGGGGTGCATCGGGGGGTCTTCAAATGTGACATGGCAACTTAAAATTATCCCAGTGAAATCTGCCCTCCAAAAACCATATGGCGTTCCTTTCCTTCTGCGCCCTGCTGTGCACCTGTACAGCAGTTTACACATGGGGTGTTTCTGTAAACTACAAATCAGGGTAATAAATATTAAGTTATGTTTGGCTGTTAACCCTTGCTTTGTTACTGGAAAAAATGGATTACAATAGAAAATCTGCCAAAATAAGTGAAATTCGGAAATTTCATCTACATTCTTCTTTATTTCTTGTGGAACACCTGAAGAGTTAACAAAGTTTGTAAAATCCATTTTGAATACCTATAATAATAAAATGGGCCATTTATGGATGGTTTCTATTATGTAAGCCCCACAAAGTGACTTCAGACCTGAACTGGTCCTTAAAAAGTGGGTTTTGGAAATTTTCTGAGAATTTTCAAGATTTGCTTCTAATTCTAAACTTCTAACCCTTCTAGCATCCCCAAAAAATAAAATGGCATTCACAAAATTATCCAAACATAAAGTAAACATATGGGAAATCTAAAGTAATAACTATTATATGAGGTATCACTATCTGTTTTAAAAGCAGAGAAATTGGAATTTGGAAAGTTTCCAATTTTTCAATTTTTGGGGGTAAATTTGGGATTTGTTTTTATAAAAATGAAAAATACTGACTGAAATGTACCACTATAATGAAGTACAATATGTCACGAGAAAACAGTCTTAGAATGGCTTGGATAAGTAAAAGCGTTCCAAAGTTATTACCACATAAAGTGACACATGTCAAATTTCAAAAAAACGGCTTGGTCCTTAAGGTGAAAAATGGCAGGGTCCTGAAGGGGTTAATAATAATAATTATTATTATTTACAGTGTATATAGCACCACCATATTCTGCAGCGCTTTACAAATTCATAGGGTTCATGTACAAAACAAAAGTAACTGGCTAATATACAACTGAAACACTAGGAGTCAGGGTCCTGCTTGTAAGAGCTTACAATCTATGAGGAATTGGGGTGACACATAAAGTAATTGATTGTGATAAGTAGGATTCGAGCCATTATTAAACTGAAAGGAGTGGTGCCACTGCCGGCCGATCTGCTTCGGGTTTGGGACTGTTAGAGGTTTAGGCCAGAGGAGTTGGTGGGGTAGATGTTTAGTCGAGGAAAAGTCAGGAGGTGGAGAAGTTGTGAATTGACCTAATATTCCGAGGTAGAGTATTTCAGAGAGTTGGTGCAGCATGAGAAAAGTCTTGAAGATGGGATTGAAACGTACGAATTATGGAGTATATTAATCTTGGGTCGCTAACAGAATGGAGATCATAAGTAGGGTGGTAAACGCAAATGAGGGAGGAGATGTAGTGAGGTGCAGCACCGTGGAGAGCTTTGTAGGTGAGAAGTTTGAACTGTATTCTGTGGTGCATGGGCAACCAGTGAAGTGACTGGCACAGACTAGTAGCATCAGTGTAGCGGTTGGATGGATAGATAGATAGATAGATAGATAGATAGATAGATAAGCCTGGCTGCTGCATTTAGGACAGACTGAAGGGGGGAGAGTTTAGTGAGAGGGAGACTGATTAGTAATGTGTTGCAGTAGTCAAGACGAGAATGAATCAAGGCAACAACAAGAGTTTTGCCATTTCCACTATAAGAAAAGGACCGATTCTGTCAATATTCTTGAGGTGCAGACAAGAGCATGTAAGTGATTAAATATGGGGAACAAAGGAAAAATCATAGTCAAATTAGTAGATGGGGGAAATACAAGAAGTTCAGTTTTTGAGAGGTTCAGTTTTAGATACAGAGAGGACATTATGTTAGAGACAGCTCCAGACAACTACTGATGTTTTGGAGTAAAGCAGGGGTGATGTCAGTGGATACAATTTATAGTTAGGTGTTGTCAGCATAGAGATGGTACTGAAAGCCAAATATTCTGTCTGATGGGGGCTGTATAGAGAGAGGAGAGTAGAGGACCTAGTACTGAGCCCTGAGGAACGCCAACATCAAGAGGAAGAGGAGAAGAAGAGGAGCCAGAGAATGATAGACTAAAGGAGCGGCCAGAGAGATAGGAAGAGAACCAAGAGAGAGCGGTGCCCTTAAGGCCAATTAAGTGGAGCATGGTGAAGAAGAGTTTATGGTCTATGGTATCAAACGATGCAGAGAGATCCAGAAGAATCAGTAGCGAATAATCACCATTTCTTTTTGCTGTTAGATCATTAGACACTTTAGTAAGGGCAGTTTCTGTAAAGTGAAGAGGGCGAAAGGCAGATTGTAAGGGGGCAAGAAGAGAGTTTACAGAAAGGTAGCCTATTAAGCGAGAGTAGACAAGACGTTCAAGGAGTTTAGAGATAAAGGGGAGGCTAGAAACAATTAGGTAGTTAGCAGCACAGGTCGGGTCAAGAGATGTGTTTTTTTTTTTTTTTAGTAGTCGGGTTATAACAGAGTGTTTGAAGGAGGAGGGAAAGATACCAGAGGAGAGAGAGAGGTTAAAAATTGTGGTTAGGTGAGTAAAGACAGCCGGGGAGAGGGACTGGAGGAGGTGTAATGGAATAGGATCACTGCTACAGGTCATGGGTGAGAAAAAGAGAGAAGCCTGAAGACTTCTTCCTCTGTAGAGGACAGAGAGCATGTGGAGGGAAGGGAGGGAGGAGGATTGAAATTATTTTGGGACTGGGAGATTATTTCCTACCTGATACTACCAATCTTGTCTCTGAAGTAGGTGGCCATGCCTTCAGTGAAGAGGTCAGTGACAGGTTGTGGAACTTTAGGGCTTAGAAGGGAATGAAATTGTGAAAAAGTCATTTTGGGTTATTTGAGAGTGAGGCGATGAGAGAAGTGAAGAACTTTTGCTTGGCAATGTTGAGAGCCGAATTGTATGTTTTGAGCATAAATTCATAATGGAGGAAGTCTGCTGATTTTCGCGATTTTCTCCATAAGCGATTTTCTGCATATCTGGAGCAGCGCTTGAGAAAACATGTTTCAGATGTGCACCAGGGTTGCCGTGTTCTGTGTTGGGAGGGTCAGATTGATATTGGAGCAACTTCATCTAGAGTGGTTTTGATGGTCTGGTTGTAATGATTGGCAGCCAGGTCTGGACAGGGGAGGGAATTGGGGTAAGAGCTTAATTGTAGGGTGTTTATAATACTGGCAGTTAATGGTGTGTAGGTTTCTGTAAGTGTGAAAAGTAGGATTGTCATGAGAAAAGTGAGAGGTCTTAATAGAAAGAAGATTATGGTCAGAAAGTGGGAAGGATGATTTACTAAATTTTGAGACTGAGCAGTGACGGGAGAAGGTTAGATCAAGTATATTACCCTGTTCATGCGTTGCAGAGGAAGTAAGTTGTGATAGGCCAAGAGAGGAGGTGAAAAAAAAGTGAGAGGCTGATGGGGAGATAGGATCATCAATGGGGATATTAAAATCACCCATAATAAGAGTTGGTGATTCAGAAGATAGGAAGTGAGGAAGGCAAGCTGCAAAGTGATCCCGGAATTGGTGGGGGAGCCTGGGGGACGATAGACAACTGCAACTCTCAGGCTGAATGGATGGAATAGTCTGATAGTGTGAATGTGAGAGAGGGTACAGGGGGAATTACCTGAAACGTGCACTGTGGAGAAAGTAGTATGCCTACTCCTCCACCGTGCCTGTCATAAGGTCTGCGGGTATGGGAGAAGTGAAGTCCACCATAGGATAGGGCAGCAGGGAAAGCAGTGTCAGAGGGTTGAAGCCAGGTTTCTGTAAAGGCCAGCAAGTTCAGAGAGTGGGAGAGGAAGAAATCGTGGCTTGCGGGTAGTTTATTACGAACCGACCGTGCGTTCCAGAGTGCACAGTTAAAAGAGACTGAAGAGGATGTGCAGTGAACATTAATAAGATTTTTGGGGTTTCTGTGGGTGGGAGAGGAGAAGCTGAAGTTAGCAACCGAGGGTGGGCCAGGATTCGGTGAAATATCCCCTACAGCTAGTAGCAGGAGAACAGAAAGACAGTAAGTGGTTAAAGATTTATATTGGTGTTTTTTATGCTGCACCGTGAAGGAATATAGTTCATGGTTATATACGAGGGTATAAAGTGTATGCGAACTGAACAAGGGCGAGGGAGGGACTGATGTGGAGAGAGGGTGGAAGGTGTGGTTGATTTTCAAGGTAGACAGCCATAGCAATGAGAAGAGTAGTAAGAGCCTGGGTGAAAAAATATTTTACCTGCGCTGTGTGTAACTTTGTTTGAGTAGAATAAATGATCTAGTCTGGGGGAGGAGGAGAGTGATGGGGGTTTCTCTCTACCCTTCTTCCAGGGTTATTATTTTGCGGCTAAGATGCGGTGGTATATGTGTGATGGGGACGACCACCACTTTTTGTTTCTATTCAGGGACTTCCGAGGCCCATATAGGGACATCTTTACTATCCTAGAAACAGGCTATTTGGGTATAAAAGGGAAGCAGTGTCTTATTAGTGCTATGCTTTATAATGTTTGGAATAAAATTAAACACATATTCGGAATCACCTACTCCACCCATTTCACTCCTCTCTGGCACAATGTAAATTTTAAGGAATTTATGTCAATCTTCGATTATGAATACTAGAATTCACGGGGTATCAATAGAGTAGACCTTTAGATAAGTTGATTAAAAGCACTGAATTAACTTTTATAAATAGGTTTAGGTATGCACACATTTTTCACGCTTTCACTTACACTCAGGATAAGAGATTCTTCAATGTCGGGGAAAATACCTTTTTGGACTTTTGTTTTAAATTTAAAGGGTCTAGATTTATTGTTTCCCAAATATACCACAAGCTGCGACAAGCCTTTGACGGAATAACAAAATTTTATAGCGAGACAAAATGGGTGGAGGAATTGGGTGACATTGATATACTTAATTGGGGAGAACTATATAAGAATATTAAAAGGCGTCAATCTCCGACAAGTACAGACTTATTCAATTTAAAATCATCCATCGCCTTTATTATTCCCCCGCTTTCCTCGCCAAAATGTATAAGGAAAAAGAGAATGGGTTTTGAAAGTGCCATGGGGAGGATGCCGATCTTAGTCATCTATTGTGGTACTGCCCGGCTGTCCATGATTTTTTGTTCTATGAAGAGCTGAGCAGACGGTACAATATCAGATTGGAACCTAACTTTGTACAAGCAATCTTGGGTGCCTCCTTCTCTGTGGATATGCCTCCACACATTAGATATAACTGTCTAAAATAATTCTTGGTTGCAAAAGTTTTGATAGTAAAGTATTGGGGATTGGAAAGTACCCCTGATTTCTCCGAGTGGAAACATGAACTTATATGAAATCATAGTGGGTAAGACTGAAAAGTAGCAGGGTGCTGGGCATCCCACCTCCTCAGTATGAAATGATTTGGATTATCCTGTCTGATGGATGGCTGGCTTGGTCCAGCAACAGTGAACAGTGAATGGGTGGGGCTGGGACGGGAAAATAGGTGATAATACATTGGTTTTAATTTACTGTTATGTCGACGTTTCTAAAAATAATAAAGCTTTAAATAAAAAATAAAATAAAAAAAAACCTTTGTTTGAGTAGTACACATAGTGCTTCTTTCTCCTGCCCAACTGCCATGATAAACTGCCAAGCACTTAGGCAATATCGTGCTTTGGCAGAGATGGTGCTTATGGCTCGTGCTGACCCCTGCCCATGCACATTGACATTGAAAAACTCATTTTAGATATACAGTTACTGTACAGTATGTCCAACAGACAGGTGCCCGGGCCCTCTGAGACTTCAGCCGTCAAAAGTAGCAGCAGAAGTGGGGGGAGGTGTTGTAGCAGCAGCCGCAGCAACAGGCCACAGCTGCCACTGTCATCCAGCAGTTGTGTTTTGACCAGCAATCTAGCTATCTTTGAATGGTTGACTCACTCTTAAACATCATTTCAACTGACATCAGACATCCACAGCCAGAAGTCCTTTGACACCACGATTAGTTGGCATGGCCCAGGAACAAGCTCTGTGCCCACACCTGTCTGGAACCAGCCTCTTTTTTTTTTCCTTCTATTTCTGCTCGAGAAGTATCGTATGCTGCCGGCTATGCTCCGCTTTTTAGTGAGGTCGAGCTAATTGAGGACAGTCAGCATCTACGGCCCATCCCAGATTTGGAGGAGATGTCTGCAGCATCCTCCTGTAAGTGTGCAAGTAGCAATGATATGAGTTGCGTGGGAGCAGGTGTTGCAAGTGGTAAGGGACACGGCCATGCGACTGGTAAGGATGACATAAGTGAGTAGCAGACAGTAGTGGATGATGATGTAACAGATCGTACATGGGAGCCGAGTGAAAAGGTAGCTTCATCATCATCATCATCAGGGGTGAGGGTGGCAGCTTGTGCATGTGTCAGCAGGGAGGCAACAGTGTGAGATCTGGAGCCAAACCTGCCTAGAGTAGCAGATGGTCTACGCGGGAGCCTACCTGTCCAGAAACAATTAGCGGTGCATGGGTTCATAGAGGCAGTGGCAGGCAGTCAGCACACAGTGGTGGGAGTAGAGTGCCATACTTGCCGATGTGGTAATTTTTCATCAAGTCGCCAGAGAAGGTGAGCATGGTTGTAAGTAGGATCTGTGGGCAGAAGGTGAAGTGCAGCCGGTGTGCCATTGTTGGCACCATGGCACTGCATCAACACATGGAGCATCACCATAAAGTGTCCGTCAGCGAAACGCGCGTCGGGGTCAGGTGTCTCTCCATCTAAACAGTCGGTCAGCATATGTCTGTTTTGGTATTAAATAGAGAGATGTATGAATGCAGTGCCTTGTAGTTTTTTGGATTGCTGACTCCTTCTCTGACTATTCCACACTGTTGCTCTGGCAAAGCTCTGCTTCTATCAGACACTTTAGTGCAATATGGTTGCTATTAAGCATTTAAAGAGACAGTAGCATCTCATGAATACTTGGATTAGCACGATGCACTTTAATATATGACTGTGTAGTTTTGGTTTGACCCCCCTTGTCTTATCATTGCATCTTCTCATGTTGTTGCTAATTTAATTAATTATATATTTAACTCGTGATGTATTAATTATTTATGTGTCAATAAAGATGAATTTACATTATATATGCGGCCTTCAATTGGTGTTTATATGTTTGTTTGCGCATATATTATATGACGGTATTTTGTGTGGGGATACAAAAATATAATCATAAGTATTCTATGCCTGGCGGCAATACTTTTGGTTTCTACGAAGGCTATATCACAAATCGCATATCTTAATTCTTCTGGCATTAGATGGGATATCTCCTTTTTGTGTCAGGTAAACTAATTTGCATGGTTTTCTGGGAAAGATATTAGAATGAGTTTTATTCCAAAACAGAAAAGAATGCTAATCTTTTCTCATGCCAGACAAATTAAGATATGTGATTTGCATATGCTCTTTGTAGAAACCAAGAATAGTGTTGCCTGGCATGCTTATGGCATGCTTATTTTTTCAACTCCCTAATGATAAAGAGCACCTCAAAAAACACCTCACAAGGCAAGTCGACCAAGTGAGACAAGTTTGTCTTGAGACATTATGGTTCTCTTTTTCTTCTAGAAAGATAACTATCTTGTATGTTTCATTGAGAGAGGTATAAGCTTTGTAGGATGTTGTAATTCTGTTGATTTTAGTTGAAGATTACTTTGGAAGTGTATTTGTCTGAAGTTGATACAATATAGTTAAATTAAGTTAATGAAGGTGTTGTCTGTTTTCAATATACTAATGATGTGTTCTTAGGTGAATAGGAAGGAGCTATAATTACATTTTCTGCTGCACAGAAAATAGAGTAAGGAGAAAAAAATCTATCAAAAATGCTTACAGGGTAAAGGGGGCTATCAAGCCTAAATCAATTCCTGTACAGGGTCACCCTTTAATCGGTTAAAACTTAGTTTTTAACGTTTATATTGATAAAAGGGTATGGTATTGGTAACCCTTAGGCTACTGGAGGTTTTTGCGTTTTTGCGTTTTCATTTTTCTTCCCTATTTTCCTTGAGCCATAACTTTTTTTTTTTATATATTTCTAGTCACATAGCTGTATAAGAGCTTATTTTTTGCGGTACAGGTTGTACTTTCTAATACCACCATTAATTATGGCATAAAATGTAGTGGAAAGCGGTAAAATTCCAAATGGGGTGGAATTGGAAAAAAACTATTCTTCACCATTTTACGGGTTTTGTTCCCACGATGTTTCATTTACGGCAAAACTGACCCATGCCCTTCATTCTCTGAGACAGCACGATTACAACGATACCCCATATATATCTATTTATGTCTAAATAGTGTAAACATAAATTTAAACTTTGATAATTTTTTTTTTTTTACATCACCATATCCTGACCCCCGTAACTTTTTTATACTTATGTCTACAGATCTGTTTAGGAACCAATTTTTTGCAGAACAATCTGTAGTTTTTATTGAAACCATACTGGAGTGTGCATGGCTTTTTGATCACATTTTATTATATTTTTTTGGGTAAGAGAAGCAATGAAAAAATGACAAATTGGCCATTTTGACCCTTTTTTCGCTATGGCATTCGCCGTATTGGAATTTAAAAAAAATATTTTAACAGTATGGGCATTTTCAGTCGCGATGATACCCATGATGTTTATATTTATTTTTACTTCGATATTTATTTTTTAATTATACGGAAAGGGGGGTGATTTAAGCTTTTATATTTTTTATTTTTTAAATATTTTTTAATTTTTTGTGATGATTTTGAAGCTCATATGAGTCTATAAATAATGTTTTTTAATTTTTGATTTTGTTCTAGCAGGGATTTTTAAAATGACATTTAAACTAGAAGTTGCTCATTAATTGTCCTGGCACACCATCTGGTGGCCAAAATAAGAAATGCAGCATGAACACTTAAAGCCTTTATCAGCGAAGCTTACATTGTTCAGCACAACTATCAATGCCCACATTGGCAGCAAGGGGCATCAATCGGAAGCCTGGAAGCACAAACTTCTGGGTTTTTGCGCATTTAGATCACGTGAACTCGCTTGATCACGGAATCTAAAGCCTTTAATTACCGCAATGGGCATTATTACCGGTCACGATAATTAGCCGCAAGTCTCTGCTATATAAAACAGCAGAAACCTGCCGACCATAGCCCCCGCTGCACGTGCGAGTGGGCGCCATGTTTACACATTGCTCCAGCGTTAAAAATACTTACCTGGCAGGGGAGATACCATGATCTCTAAGGTGGTTCTCTAACAAAAGTTCTTATAAGAACTCTTGAGCTATATTCCGAGAGACCACTGGAAGATTCCCTGTCAAGGACGACTAGGCCGAGTAACGTCGCCTTTGAAGTTTTTTCGGAAGACCATCAGGACGAAAGTCTTTGACCGACTGGAAGAGCTGCCTTGAAGAATTTGCATAGCTCCACCCACCTGGAAGAGCCCAGAAAAATCTGTTTAGTTCCACCCACCAGGACAAGATAGGCGGAAGAATCTGCGCTGCTCAAGCCATCTGGAGAAGTTAGGCGGAGGAATCAGCACAGCTTCACCTTTGGGAAGAAGCACCTTTCGACTCCTTACAAGAAGCAGTGTGGCCCCAAGGAAACCAGCTGCAGAGAAACAAAAGGCCTCAGAGGAACCCTACCAGGACTCTTCAGCCTCCACTCCTCCAGTCTGGCTGCACCCGATGCTAGCCATGGATGAGGCAGGTGGTCATCCTAAAGCTGAAAGAGATGGACGGGAGAGTGCCAGATATGAGTCGGGAGGTTTTTGACAAGAAGATCGCCCTGGACCAGGGATTATCAAACGCAGAAACCGTGTTCTACATCATGTTTGCTTCTGTGGCCATATGCAAGCGTTATAGGGAGATGGTGAAAATTGCGAGACCGGACTTCCCTTTCAGTCGCTTTGTGGGCAACTGCCTAGTCCAGTGTGAAGAGAGGAGAGTGACCATTTCCATGCCGAACCCACACATCCCAGGTAAAGACATCATCACCTACCTTAAACGCTTCTGCACCGTAGTAAGGGACCACACCCACATCTAGAGGAAATGACTTCTGGATCGGCAAGTGGTCTGTCATTGTCCGCTTTAACAAAGATTTTACATCCCCGGATGGCGTGCAGCACCTGCCTTAGTCATTTTCTTTGGGCAACTCATCTTTTACCCTGATATGCCGCAGATCTGCAGGAAATGCAGCAAGAAGGGTCACAGTATGCAGCACTGCAAAGAGGCTACCTGCATGATTTGTCGTGTGGCAGGGCACGTATCCAAGGACTGTCCGAAGATGACCGTCTGCAACCTCTGCGGACAGGTGGCCCATCTGCACAAAGACTGTCCCAAGAGGGCTAGAACCTATGCATTGGTGGCAGCCAAGGGTCTGGCGAAGCCATCACAGGCTCCAGCCCCAGCGGCCAACAAGAAGGAGGGTAAGAGGACATCGGCCCATGCCCCTAGCCCTTCCCGTTCCTCCTCCCCTCCTCCCCCAGTCTGGAGTCTCCCCCGCCACCCCCACTGAGGAAATCTCCTTCACTTTACTTAGCCCTTCCACAGCAGTCCTGTCTTTGCCCCCCACTCAATCACCCCACTCAACCACAGCAGTGCTAACCCCTCCCCTCCAACCACTGCTGTGGCCTTCTCACTGGAGGATTTCCCCCCTCTTGAAGAGGAAAGAGAGGGACAACCCGAGTGCTGAGTCCTTGAAGAAGAAGGTGGTGGAGGTCACCGAGGACCCACTGCCAGAAGAAGAAAAGATTGAGCAGCTGGTGGTGGACCTGGTGTTCGAAACAGAATCCGAAGAACTCCTGGACTCCCGAGAGCCTTCCCTGCTTGACCGACTAGAGGATGAGGGCTTGCTACAGCTCCCGGAGCCAGAGGTCCTCAGAGACAAAGATCCACCTGACAGGAGTGGTAACTAAAGTGTATAGTTAGCGCTAACCCTCTTTTCTCTTATAGTATGTCTAATCTCAACATCTATAGCATCAATGTGAAAAGTATCAGGGATAGGTCTAGACTGCAGACTGTGCTAACATTTTTGCCTTCACAGGGATGTGACATTTACATGCTGCAGGAATGTGCCTTGCCTTCTTTCAGGTCCTACAACCATCTGGCCAGGCATTGGTCTCACGGACCCTCCTACTGGTCTGATGGGAGCAGCAGGCTTTTGGTCGCAGATGGCTCGTCAGCGAGGGAACCGGTTAAACTCATCAGCGTGTATGCCCCCCTGGTCGGGAGTGAGCGCTTGGAGCCTTTACAGCTCCTACGGATCCAGCTCGTCACCAATAGGGCAGTAGTGCTGGGTGGAGACTTCAACTGACCCATCGAAGTTGTCGCAGGCACCTTGGCAAGAACCGACTTGGACTCTTCCTCAAAACTGCTCATCGAGATGGTGACTCAGGTATCCTTGCGTGATGCTGTGGGCTCCATGGGAGATGGCTCTGTTTACTACAGTTGGAGCCACCCCGATGGCTCAAAGCAGTCTCGCATCGACTTTGTGTTCACTAGTGATGAGCGGCAGGGGCAATATTTGAATTCGTGATATTTCGTGAATATTTGGGAGAATATTCGCTATATGTTTGCAAATTCCAAAATTCATTATCTCCAGTCATTATTTTCTTGATTGCGGAAATCTGCAATTTAAAAATTTGCATTACGAAAATTCGCATTATGAAAATTTGCATTCAACACTACTCCTAAAATCAAAGATATTGCAGCCTTCTCATTGGCCCACAAGCTAGAAGCAGGGAGGGATCATGTGTACTGTTCACTATCTCCAGTCATTATTTTCTTTATTTTCGGAAATCGGCAATTTAAAAATTCGCATTACGAGGGATCATGGGTGGGATCATGTGTACTGTTTTAAAAAAATCTTGAATATTCGAAATTATGAATATATATCACTATATTCTAAATATTTGTGAATTCTCGAAGTGCCAATGCTCGCGATAAAAATTCGCAATTTGAATATTCGTGATTAACACTATTGTTCACGTCTTCAGTGGTGAAACACCTTGGGCATTCCATGGTGCCCAGCTTCTTCACTGACCACAGAGCCATTAGGCTGCAGGCTGCCCTGGGCAATGGTTTCCCTCCTGGACCTGGCTCCTGGAAGCTTAACTGTGCCCTGCTGCAAAGAGAGGAGGTGACGGAGAAACTGAAGAATGCCTACATTAGGTGGAGGAACAATAAATGCCTGTTTGAGGATGCTACTAAATGGTGGGAGTATGTTAAGGGCTAGTTTTCAGTTTCTTTCAGGTGAAAGGCCGTCAACAAGCGTGTGAGCGGAAGAGGGACTTCAGGGATCTGCAGAAACAGCTGCGTTCCTTGCAGGACCTCCACCAGTGCGGCTGGGACATCAGGGATGAGCTGGAGGAGATCAAGAAGGGCCTGAAAAGACACTTTGAGGAGGAATCCAGGCGCATCATCATCCGTTCCAAAGCAGAGCACCTGCAGAAGGGTGAGAAATATAACTCCTTCTTTTTCTGGAAGCTACACGCCAGCCACACGCCCCTCACTGAGCTTCAAAACAAGACCCGAAACATCACCACGGGGAAGGAGGGAGTGATGGGAGTTGTCTGCGACTACTACAGCGACCTCTACTCTCCGAAGACCACTGACTCGGATGCTGCCGGTATGTTCTTGTCAGGTATCACTAATACCCTTGATCCTGCAGGCGAGGTGGCAATGGACGCTCCCTTGACTGTGGAGAAGCTGCACTCTGCTGCTACATCCTTCAGGCCTGGCAGGACCACGGGCAGTGACGGTCTACCAGCAGAGCTCTACGTAGTGCTATGGGACCTTATTGGCCCAGACCTGTTGGAGCTGTATGAGGAGATGGTGGTGGAGGGCAGAATGCCTCTGTCGTTGAGGGAGGGAATAATCACGATCTTGTATAAGTGGAAGGAGGAGAGACGGGATCTTAAGAACTGATGTCCCATCTCTCTTCTGAACGTGGACTACAAGATCCTCGCCAAGGTACTAGCCAACCGGCTGAAGGCTGTCATCGGACGGATCATCCACCTGGAAAAGACCTGCGGCATTCCTAAACTGAAGGATCGCAGATAGCCTCGCCTTCATTAGAGACACTGTGCAATACGTCAAAGCCTGCTGCATGTCCACGGCCCTGGTCAGACTCGACCAGGAAAAGACATTTGATCATGTTTCACATGTCTTTATGGGCAAGGTCCTGTGAAGGTTCGGGCTGGGGGAAATGTTCTGCTTCTATGTTAAACTGATGTAACTTGACATTTTCAGCATGGTGCTGGGGAACAGCTGGAAGACTGACCCCTTTCTGGTCCTCTCTGGGGTCATACAAGGCTGCCCTCTTTCACCTCTTATTTTTGTCTGTGTTATAGAGCTGTTTGCAGAGTCTATCTGGCAGAGGTCAGAGGGATCACCGTACCAAGACCAGACCGACGAATGATCAAGTGCTCGCTATATATGTGCATGACTGTCTTCTGAGCTGACAGGTGTTCGGTGATGGCGCTCGTTCAGACCTGTGAGGGATTCGTCCGGACTTCGGGAGCAAAGGTCAACTGCAGGAGGTCGGAAGCCAGGCTGTTCGAAGAGCAGGCCCTGACTTCAGTTTTTCCAGGAAGAAACACCTTTGCACCTCTTTTGGCAGTGCCCATTTACGCAGGCCCTGTTGGAGGCCCTGGAAAATCAACTCTTAGACAGTAAAAAATATAGATTAATCACACTACCCAAAGTAGATAAGTGTAACTTATGGTCCAATATGGATAGATAGCACTGCAAAAAAATGTAGATAAATCAATAGTAGATACCTAACAATGCGTACCAATCCTGCAGCCACCTCCTACCAATGCCGTTTCGCCAACAACTGTTACACTTATCTACTTTAGGTAGTGTGATTGCACTATATTTTTTACTTTTGCCCTCTGCGTGCTGACCCTGCAGCCCCTCCTGTTTTTTGTCCCTCCTTTGATATATCCATTTGCTGCTATCCTTTATTGCACATCATGTCTTTATTTTTGTACTGTCTTCATGTTGATAAAAAAAATGTATAATACCATATAATGGCGGTATTGTGTTTCAATTCTGTTGGTGAGGCAATAATTCTACTTGCTCAACTTGGTTTGCAGTTTGCGCTATACAATTGCTGTAAGCAGTTTGTTTTATATAATTGCAGATTGTATGCAGTTTGAATGCTTTCATGCAATTTGGTTGCAATTTGGTGGAACTGTAAGCAAACACACACAACTGTTCTAAATACCTATTTTGGCCTCTTTGCTTCCATAAAACTAAACTCTGACTGGAACTGTGTGTCTGTTCAGCTCCTCTCTCTGTTGAATAATGATTACAGCTAGGGGATTTCCCACACAGGCTCAGTGTGAGCCTGGCAGTGATTGGTCAAAACTTCTGGGCAGTAAAGTAACAGTTTAACTCCATGCTTTCTGTTAATTCTGCTGTGTTATTGAGCTTACCTTACATTCATATAATGAATCTTAAAGGCATATTTTCTTTTCTGCTTCTGTGAACACAATATATAACTGTTATATGACATCCAAAACATGAAGTCACAGTAAATAACTCAGCTTTTGTCTTTAACATATAATCATATTAACTGTATTAAGGTTGACTATATACAAATATAAGCCATATTAGCAACCTAGGATAGGTCTTAGCTGGCCAGCTACACTGCCCCCTGCCCAGACCTGTATTGTAGGGAGCAGACGGGGAGGAATGATGGAGCAGGGAGCCGATGGACAGCTCTTGCTTCATCATTACAGGCGGCTGTCACTGCGTCTTATGGAAGCAGGGACAGGTGCCAGAGAGTATGACATACCTCCCTCCGTACTGGGACTGCGGGACAGCCACTAAAATCCGGGACTGTCCCACTGGTTCCAGAACGGTTGGGAGGTATGCTTATGTCTGTCCACTCACCAAGCTGTGCTGTTCTGTTTCTTTTTGTCTGTGTCCTGGGCCCATAATCTGTTGCAGTGTTTGTAGCTTTTATAAACAGTGCCCAGATATTGTGGGAGAACAAAGAACTGGTTTACTTTACTTGTGACAATATAGCAACCACTGACTGTAACATCATCATCAAGATGGAGACTACCCGAGATAACATCTACACCATCACCAGTACATATACTGGGATAACTGCACCTTAATAAACAGTGATTCTTAAGACAGCACCATCTACTGTCATCTTAATATAGTTCTTTCTGTATGAAGCTGGAGCTGTTGATGTATTTCAATAATTCTGATGAATCACCCAAAATGGTGTCTGCCATTTTACAGATCACAGGACAGTCCGGCAATACAGAGAAGATAACGAAGGAGGATCACATAGCTCCAGATGTGGCTCAGGCTGGTGGCTGGCTCATAATGCCTTGCAGTTGACCTCAGACGAATGATACTAACATGTGTTATAGGAACTATATAAGATGCCAACAAGGAAAGCCATGTCTATTCTGTACATTGATATGACAGGACATCTGAGAAGGACATAGAGAAGGAGCAGGAGGCTCTGTTTGCACTGTACATCAATATTTAAAGTTGTAATAATCATTTTTTCTTAGTGTGTATCAGTCAGCTTTTAGCCCAATTTACATAACAAGACAGAACTCTTCCACAGAATAAATTCTGGTGTTGATAGTGTACCTGGACTGTGCCTTTTCTCCAGGACATACCCTGAGCCCTGACCTGGACTCACTGATACTGTGGGTGCAGTCTTAAATGGTGCCAGACCGAAGCCAAGCTTGGCTGCCTGTAGCTCTGTGCAGAGTGTGAGTGACAAAAGCATTGCTGTGATCCATAACAGAATGTGTGGCCAGGAAACAACTGTACACGCCCAGCAATCCGCTGATCCGCAAGCTTAAAGGGGTTGTCTCACATCAGCAAATATCATTTATTATGTAGAGGAAGTTAATACAAAGCACTTACTAATGTATTGTTTTTATTCATATCGCTTCCTTTGCTGTCTGGATTAATTTTTCCATCACATTATACACTGCTTGTTTCCATGGTTATGACCACTCTGTAATCAATGGTGGTCGTGCTTGCACACTATAGCAAAAAGTACTAACCTATGTGTGCTCCCATGGTCCCGGCCACTAAATAGGCTGGTTCTTTTCCCTACAGTGTGCAAACACGACCATCACTGAGGGATTGCAGAGTAGTCATAACCATGGAAATGAACAGCATATAATGTGATGGAAGAATTAATTCAGGCAGCAGGAATGGAAGCAATATGAATAATAACAATACATTAGTAAGTGCCTTGTATTAACTTTCTCTACATGATAAAAGCTCTTTGCTGAAATGAGACAACCCCTTTAACTCCCACCTGGTCAAGTTACTGGCAGTTCAGTTGTGCTGTACCATTCATTGGATTCTGAGGCATTTAGGGAGCTGATAGCATGCTCTCAGCCATGCTAGAAGATACATAGCCAGCATTATTTCTCTAAAAAGCTATCCCTACCTTGCACTGTCATGTGGCAGACAACATGAGGTGCTTCTTGCAATTCTTGCAATTCTTACTGTGTGGAAAGGTGTGCAGAACTGTGGACACCTGAGCAGCTGTTACAGACAGTAAATGTCTTTCTCGGTCCACAGAGTCAATTTTTTTCACAGCAGTGGCGAGGCAACAACATCTCCACATTTTTGTCAGTCTGGTTCCCACATTAGGTGCCTATCTGCCTACTCCATGTCCTCTACATGGACATCCTGCCGTACCCAACAGAAGCAGGACAGAGCATTGCTCCCATTCCCTCCTATCATATTTGTAAAGTTAAGCCTTGTAAAGTGCATCAAGCCGCGAACCTTCTGGCTGTCTCTCTGCCATCTCCAACTGGGCAAGGTGACAATGGCAGGAAAATTGTGGCTGCACTGCATTTAGGAAAATAACACATTTTCTCTGCATGGTTCACATGGTATATTTAGTTATGTGACACTTAAAGGGTACAGTGGCTTTCAGAGTGGGCTGGATATGTCCAGGAGACTGTCCACACATTTCAGCCATTCTTATATGCAGGGCCGTCTTTAATATTGATTGGACCCTGGGCAAGAATTCACTTGGGCCCCCTGGATCACGCCTTCCCAAGCCCTAGCATGCAATCACGCCCTCCACCACAACACACACAAAAAAATAATAATAATCCACACACCTCGTAGAGTAGTAAACTTTAATAATGTAAACATAAAGAACTGGTTCACAAAAAAGTCCTTTAATACTAACCCCACCAAAAATAAAAAAATATTTTTAGGGTTGAGCGAACGCGAACTGTATATTTCGGGTTCGTACCGAACCTTGGGTTGTTCGGGACCTGGGCCCGAACATTTTCATAAAAGTTCGGGTTCGGGTCCGTTGTTCGGTGATTCTTCCTGCTTTCTGAAGGGCTGCACAGCAGCCAATCAGCAAGCGTTTTACTTCTTTTCCCTAATAAGCCATCACAGCCATGCCTACTAATGGCATGGCTGTGATTGGCTGAGTGCAGCATGTGACCCAGCCTCTTTATAAGCTGGAGTCACGTAGTGCCGCACGTCAGTCTGCTGATGTTAGCCTAGGGAAAGGTTACTGCCGGTGCTATCAGGGACGGGATAGGCCAGAAGTCTGTAGAACCTGTCGTACTTTTATCCAGAAGATACAACAAATAGGGAGGAAGCTTCAGAAATCCTACATTTCTTTACCCAGCCACTGCCAAGGATTTTTTTTTTTAAATCCATCTGTTACAGGTGGAGGTCGGCGGCCATTTTAGCCACTGCAGTGTACTGCATGTCTGCCAGCCTGGCAGGGACATCAGCCTAATCCTTTTTGGTAGCTCAGGGAAGGTGAAAATGCATTTTTTATGGCTGCTCAAGTTCCCTACATTACCTTTTGTATAATTAAGGGGTGACATAGTCCATTTGTCTAGTCGAGGACCCGTCATGCCACAGATCACTTGTGTATACAATGCACTAAACCGTATATTCAATTTCTGCAGTATTTTTGTGATAAAAATCCTGGTCCCCAAAGCAGTTTAAAATACACCGCCCAAATACACATTCGACATTTCTGCAGTGAAATAGTGAATCTTTTTTTTTTGTAGAAAAAAAAGCAATATTCTTGCTTCACAAAGCAGTCGTGCATACAGCGTACAAATACATATTTAATATTTCTGCAGGGAAATAGTGCATCAGTGTGTTTCCTGGAGAAAAAAAAATGTTATTACTGGTCCACAAAACAGTTTGAAATACCCCGCCCAAATACACATTTGACATTTCTGCCGTGAAAGAGAACCTCAATGTATTTTGGATAAAAATAGAAGTATTTCTGGTCCACAAAGCAGTTCCAAATACACCACCCAAATACACATTTGACATTTCTGCATTGAAATAGTGAATACATTTTTTTTCTTGCTTCACAAAGCAGTTGTTCATAATGCATAGAAATACCAATGTTTTTCTGTGTTTTATTAAAAAAAATCCTTGTTCTGGATCCACAAACCACTTTTGCATAAACTGTGGAAATAGCTACGTTTTATTATTAGAAGTGACATACTGATTTTCTGTTTTATTGAAAAAATCCATGTTCTGGGTCCACAAAACACTTTTGCATAAACCGTAGAAATAGCTACATTTTATTAATAGCAGTGAAATACTGCTTTTCTGTGTGTTATTAAAAAAATCCATGTTCTGGGTCCACAAACCACTTTTGCATAAACCGTAGAAATAGCTACGTTTTATTAATAGCAGTGAAATACTGACTTCTGTGTTTTATTGAAAAAATCCATGTTCTGGGTCCACAAATCACTTTTGCATAAACCGTAGAAATACCAACATTTTATTAATAGCAGTGAAATACTGCTTTTCTGTGTTTTGTTAAAAAAATCCTTGTTCTTGGTCCACAAACCACTTGTGTATACAGCGTTTAAATACCAATTTTAAATTACAGCACGAAAATAGTGCTTTACTGTGTTTTACTGGAAAAAAAAAAAAAACGTGTTCTGGGTTCACCAAACAGTTGTGCATACAGCGTACAAATACATATTTTACATTTCTGCAGTGAAATTGAGAATCAGTGTGTTTTAGGCCAACAAAAACTTTATTCATGGTCCACAGAGCATTTTTATGACACAGGCACTGCCTTAGTGAACTTAATTGTTGACAATTGGCAGTTAAACTGACACCGGAGAGAAACCATTTTTCAGGTTGGTGGGTGAATGCAAATAATGAGGGGAACATGAAATAAGGGATGTGGGCATGGTCGTGGTGTTGTTGGTGGAGCTCCTGTTGCTGGGAGAGTACGTGTCCATTCAGCGGCAACTACCGTTCCAAGTGAAACACCTTCCTCTGGTGCGAGTAGGCGACAGAATCTGCAGCGTTATTTGGTAGGCCCGAGTGCCTCTCTACAGATGGTGAGGCCATAACATGTACAGGCGATAGTAGATTGGGTGGCTGACAGTGCTTCCAGTTCGTTCACAGTGTCTCCCACCCAGTCATCTGCAGAAAGCTCAGAGCTGGCACCTGCAGCCCATGCCCATCAGTCTTACACCTCAACCCCTTGCAAATCAGCCAAGCAGTCAGAGCTCCAAGTCATGCAGCAAACTCTTATGCTTTTTGATGACTCTGTTGGCAGGGTTTCCCCGGCCCATCCACCTAGGCCTGCCCCAAAAGTGGAAGACCTTGAATGCACTGATGCCCAACCACTTATGTTGCAGGATGAGGACTTGGGAAGACCGCCGCAGATGATGACGAAACACAGGTGCAGACCGACGAGGAGGGCAGGGGTCATAATTGGGTGGAAGATGATGTGGAGGATGATGAGGTCCTAGACCCAGACTGGACTGAAGCTCGTGCTTGTGATGTGTGCAGTTCTGAGGAAGAGGCGGTAGTCGCACAGAGGCAACAGCACAGCAAAAGTGGGAGCAGGGTGCAAAAGCAGAGCGGCCGTTCCATAGACAGTATGCCTTCTATTGCCCACTGCACCCAGGCACCGAGCACACCAAGGCCTGCTCCAAGGAGTTCATTGGCGTGGCAGTTCTTCACACAATGTCCTGACGACAAGACACGAGTGGTTTGCACGTTGTGTCATCAGAGCCTGAAGTGAGGCATAAACGTTCTTAACCTGAGCACAACTAGGCATCTACATGCTGTGGGGAGTTGCTCTGGTAGATAACAGTGCGGGTGCAGTACAGAGGCAAAACAAGGAGTCCAGTACGTGCAATAAACAGTGTTTTATTCACACTTGCACAAACGAAATGGTAAACAGTCTCTTGGTGTTCATTCACACGCAGCAAACAGAAAAAAGGCAAAACCAAAGAGTCCAAAACCAGGTTCAATCACCTGTGAGATGTTAGGTGCGCGTTCGCACCTGGCGGTCGGCCCAGCCGTGGGATAATCCTCCTTCAGGCTTCCAGGTCGACTGCACGTCTCCTTGCTGGGTTTTTGCTTCCAGCCCAGAGAGCTCCACAGGACTAGCAGCAGCTCCAGGACAATCACACCCCAGACACAGCTGCTGGCTGTGTTTTATACCCAGCCCAAAACCAGGACTGGATCGTGGGGAGCAGCCACCCACCCTACACTTTAGCTGCTCCCGGTAAGAGCCGGCCCGGATCGGCTTTGCAGCCATGCTATTTACAACTATGTCAGTAGCACTAGCTGCTGCTGACATCAACAAAATACGGCTCTTACCTCACCGAGGCTATGAACCTCGGTGACACATACCTGCCATCCACGACGGCACCCTGCACCTTACCACAATGCAAAGCACAAACTGCAGTGGAGTAAACACCTTAAAAACCAAGAAAGGTCTCAGGCTCCTCCTGCTCCCTCTTCTGCTGCTGTCTCGGCCTCTTCCTCCACCTCTGGCATCAACTTGGCACCTGGTAACCAGCAAACAGAGGATGTCTCACCAACACTACCTGTTATGGTTACCTGCACAATTTTTTGTAGAGGTTACTCGAAGAGGGGAAGGAGTCCAATAGCAGCGACACAGGATCAGAGGAGCATGGAAACGGAATGGATGAATGATCCCGATATGTAGGAACAGTGGTGGCTTAATGGACCTGATAAGGTCCACGTGGTAGATGAGTGCTGAAGAACGAGGAAGGCAAGAGAGTAGTCAGGCAGTCCTGGGTCGGTACACTGGAGGGCAGGTACAAGGATTCAGAATGAGGCAGGAGAGTAGTCAATGGAGGCAGAGTTCGGTACAAAAGATGGCAGGTATAAGGATTCAGGATGAGGCAGGAGAGTAGTCACTGGAGGCAGAGTTCGGTACATGGGCAGGTTAGCAGACAATTTCTGAGAGGCTGAAGCAAGACTACGGCTGAGATAGCTCAATAATCTGGCAAGGGAGGAAGTGACATGGTCTTCCTTAAATAGGGCGTACACAGATCTGATTGGTCAAACCAAATGCAGAAAAAATCAGGTCAAGGAGGTAGTTCAAAAAAGTCCAGGAAGCTCTGTGGTCTAGTGAGCAAGGCTACAGCCTAGGACGCCGGGAATAGTCGAAACGTCACAATTGTATGCTGCTATCTAAATAAAGACACCGGATTTCATTGCAAATGGAAGAGTGCTGCGGATTTATTATTATTTTTTTTTTCCGGTTCGATCCCTGACACCACCACCTCCGTCACCATCACCACGCATTTCTACCATGTCACATGCAAGCATTCAGCTGTCTATCTCCCAAACACTGGAGAGAAAGAAAAAATGCTGTCATTCCGTCTGGTGGAAATGGACTGTTTCAAACAGCAGATGGCGGTGGCTGTCCCACAGTACGTAGTTCCCAGCCACCACTACTTTTCCAGGCGAGCCGTCCCTTCCCTGCACAACCAAGTGGAGGATAAAATCAAGTATGCGGAATCTGTGGCAAGGTCCACATGACCACAGATACAGTACTGCTATATCTCCCTAACTGCGCATTGGGTAAACATAGAGGCTGATAGCAGTTTGGTGCATGTTCTTCCACCACGAGGATCGCAGGGCATTATTCTTTGGCTCCTGTTGTCTCCTGCTCCTACTCCGCATCCTCCTCTTCTACCACCCCCACATCCGGTCATCGAAAGAACCTCACCCCCAACTTCAGCACAGCCAGGAATAAACGTCAGTAGGCGATTTTAAAACTCATGTGTTTGGGGGACAAACCGCACAGGAGCTTTGGAGGGGCATAGAACAACAGACCGATGAGTGGTTGCTGCCAGTGAGCCTCAAGCCCAGCCTGGTGGTGTGCGATAATGGGCAAAATCTCGTTGCAGCTCTGGGACCTGCCGGCTTGACGCACATCCCTTGCCTGGCGCATGTGCTGAATCTGGTGGTGCAGAAGTTTCTTACCCCGATGCTGCTCGTCTTTTTGCGCTGCAGCGTAACTTCGGCCTTCCAGCTCACCGCCTCATATGCGACTTGCCCACCAGATGGAACTCGACCTTGCATATGTTGGAGAGACTGTGCGAGCAGCAACAGGCGATAGTGGAGTTTCAGCTGCAGCACGCACGGGTCAGTGGCTCTGCGGATCAGCACCACTTCACCACCATTGACTGGGCCTGCATGCGAGACCTGTGAACCTTGTTGCGGTCTTCTGAGTACTCAGCCAACATGGCCAGTGCTGATGACGCTATTGTTCAATACCACTTCTATGTCTCCTTTAAAAATCAATTACGTCGATGATGGAAGAGGATGTGGCAGAGGAGGAAGAGGGGGTATTTTACAGGGTTTCAGGCTGGTCATTCTGACCAGACAACGTGACCACCTTAATTCCCACACAGGAGTGTGATAGGAAGATGCGCGAGTACAAGCGCACGCTGGTATACACGCTCCTAAGAGCATTCTCAACTGACCCGGGGGGACAAGTGGAAGCACAAGGCGAAGGCAGAGGAGGAAGATGAGCAAGAGGTCGCCAACGCAGCTGTGTCACAGCCAGCTCCTCAGAAGGCAGGGTTGGCATGGCCGGCATGTGGAAAAGTTTTGTCACCGCGCCACAGCAACCTGCACCACCAGCTGATACGGAACGTCTTAGCAGGAGGCAGCATTTGAACAACATGGTGGAACAGTATATGTGCACACGCCTCCACGTACTGACTGATGGTTCTGCCCCATTTAACTTCTGGGTCTCCAAATTGTCCACATGGCCTGAGCTTGCCCTTTATGCCTTGGAGGAGATGGCCTGCCTTGCAGCCAGTGTATTGTCTGAACGTGTATTTAGCACGGCAGGGGGATTAATTACAGACAAACGCAGCCGCCTCTCCACAGCCAACGTGGACATGCTCAAGTTCATTAACCCCTTAAGGAGTGGGGGTTTTGGGATTTTTGCGTTTTTGTTTTGCGCTCCCTGCCTTCCAAAAGCCATAACATTTTTATATTTCCGCTCACATAGCCATATGATGGCTTGTTTTTTGCGGGACAAGTTGTACTTTTTAACGCTACCATTTATTTTTGCATGTGATGTAGTGGGAAACGGGAAAAAAAATCCAAATGGGGTGAAATTGCAAAAAAAAAGCAATTTCACCACAGTTTTACGGGTTTTTAAATTACAACGTTCGATTTGCGATAAAACTGACTGGTTAATTTTATTCTTCAGGTCAGTACGAATCCGGCAATACCTAATATGTATAGTTTTTCTTGCGTTTGATAGTGAAAAAAAATTAAAAGTGGGAATTTTTTTATTTTATTTTTTTGTCGCCATGTTTTGACCCCTATAACTTTTTTGTAATTATGCGTACGGAGCAGTGTAGGGGCTCATTTTTTGCGGGGCAATCTGAAATTTTAATTGATACCATTATGGGGTGCGTATGATGTTTTGATCACTTTTTATTAATTTTTTTTTAGGAAATAGAGCGTCCAAAAATGGCGAATTAGCCATTTGGACGCTTTTTTTTCGTTTTTATGTTTACCATATGGTGAATATTTTTTAATATTATTATAGTATGGGCGTTTTCGCACATTGCGACACCCATTATGTGTAATTTTTTTATTTTTTTATTTATTTTATTTTCATTTTGGGGAAAGGGGGGTGATTTGAATTTTTATATTTTTTAATTTTATTTTAATTTTTTAAACTTTTTTTTTTTTTTACCACTTTCTTATAGTTCCCATAGGGAACTATAAGATGCAATCATCAGACTGCTATTCTCATATATTCCAATGCAATAGCATTGGAATATATGAGAAAATCGCATATTTCCTATGGAGCCTATTACAGTCATAGGCTCCATAGGAATACTATGTAGTAACCTAGGTTTCATTCACAGAAACCTAGGCTACTACTTGCATGCTCCGACTCCCCCTTGTGGCCATCAGGGGAGCCGGAGCACAAACCGAAAGTGAAACTTTCGGTTTGTGCTCCATCAGATGCCGTGGTCAGGATTGACCATGGCATCTGAGGGGTTAAATGTCCGCGATCGGCATCGCTGCCGGTCACGGACATGAGCTGCGGGTGTCAGCTTGATGAATCAAGCGTTTACCCGCAGCTCATGCGCCCGCTCATGCGCCATCTTTAAAGTGCGGACGAAGGGCGTACATATACGCCCTTCGTCCTTAAGGGGTTAAAATGAACCAGGCATGGATCCCACAGGACTTGTCCGTACATTTTGCAGAATAGACATTTATAAACACCTCAACCAATCATTCTTGTACTCCAGTGCACTTATCCATTGAATCTTTTTTTTTATTTGTACCATTATTACGGGCCCTACCCCAATTTGAATGAACATCTCCTCTGTCTGGGTGCCTGCGGCCTAAATTACTGAAAATGACCTGTTGCTTTGGTGAGTGACATGAAGCTTGTTTTGCCTTGCATTGACCTCTCTCCTCTGTCTATGTGTCTGTGGCCTACATTTATGATAATCGCCTGTTGCTTTGCTGGGTGACATGAAGCCTTTTTTGCTGTTACGGGACCTCTCTCCTCTGTCAAGGTGCTAGGGCCTAAATTACTGAAAGTGGCCTGTTTCATTGCTGGGTGACATGAAGCCTGTTTTGCTGTT
The DNA here is from genome assembly GCA_033119425.1 of Bufotes viridis. Classification (NCBI taxonomy): domain Eukaryota; kingdom Metazoa; phylum Chordata; class Amphibia; order Anura; family Bufonidae; genus Bufotes; species Bufotes viridis. The sequence continues at coordinate 442,808,552 of CM065591.1, read as the reverse complement.
ATGGGACCTCTCTCCTCTGTCAAGGTGCTAGGGCCTAAATTACTGAAAGTGGCCTGTTTCATTGCTGGGTGACATGAAGCCTGTTTTGCTGTTATGGGACCTCTCTCCTCTGTCTTGGTGCCTATGGCCTAAATTACTGAAAATGGCCTGTTGCTTAGGTGGGTGACATGAAGCCTGCAGCCTACATTAATCATAATCGCCCGTTCAATTGCTGGTTGACATGATGCCTGTTTTGCTGTCATGGGACCTCTCTCCTCTGTCTGGGTGCCTGTGGCCTACATTAATGATAATCGCCTGTTCCATTCCTGGGTGACATGAAGTCTGCTTTGCTGTTACGGGACCTCTCTCCTCTGTCTGGGTGCCAGGGGCCTACATTTATGATAATCGACTGCTGCATTGCTGAGTGACATGAAGCCTGTTTTGCTGTTACGGGACCTCTCTCTCCTCTGTCAGGGTGCTAGGGCCTACATTACTGAAAGTGGCCTGCTGCATTGGTGGGTGACATGAAGCCTCTTTTGCCATGCATTGCCCTTCCCTCTGTCTGGGTGCCAGGGGCCTATATTTCAGATAATCGCCTGTTGCTTTGGAGGGTGACATTAACCTCTTTTTGCCATGCATTTACCTCTGCTCTATCATGGTGCCTGCGACCTACATTAATGATAATCGCCTGTTCCATTCCTGGGTGACATGAAGCCTGCTTTGCTGTTACGGGACCTCTCTCCTCTGTCAGGGTGCTAGGGCCTAAATTACTGAAAGTGGCCTGTTCCATTGCTGGGTGACATAAAGCCTGTTTTGCTGTTACGGGACCTCTCTCCTCTGTCTAGGTGCCAAGGGCCTACATTTATGATAATCGATTGCTGCATTGGAGGGTGACATGATGCCTGTTTTGCTGTTACATGACCTCTGAAAATGACCACTGAAAATGGCCTGTTCCATTGCTGGGTGACATGAAGCCACTTTTGCCGTGCATTGCCATCTCCTCTGTCTGGGTGCCATGGGCCTATATTTCAGATAATCGCCTGTTGCTTTGGTGGGTGACATTAACCTCTTTTTGCCATCCAATGACCTCTCCTCTGTCTGGGTTCCAGGGGCCTCCATTTCTGATAATCGCTTGTTGCATTGGTGGGTGACATAAAGCCTGTTTTGCCCAGCATTGACCTCTCCTCTGTATGGGTACCAGGGGCTTAAGATTTCTGAATATCACCTGTTCCATTGGTGGGTGACATTAATCCATTTTTGCCAGTGATAAGCCACAGCTGTGCATTGCTGGAAGGAAACCACATTTTGTAAAAATGTATGTTACTGAATACTGATCAAAAGATGCGTGACTACTGACTACAAAACGCATGCTGGTAGACGCGCTGCTGATGGCATTCACACCTGATGCCTCCCCAACCTCCTATTTCACCTCCTCCTTTGACTTGCCAATTAATATTGTTTCATTTTTAGTTATTTAATTTTATTATAATTTGTTTACAGGGCACTTACCCACATTTTGGTGCCTTTTGAAGCCCTCTAGCCCTTCCCAGGGCTATTTTGCAGCCATTTTAGTGCCCAAAAGTTCGGGTAGCCATTGACTTCAATGGGGTTCGGGGTCACGTTCGGGTCAAGTTCGGATCACGAACCCGAACATTTCCGTGAAGTTCGGCCAAACTTCTCGAACCCGAACATCCAGGTGTCCACTCAACTCTACCTATTTTTATCAAAAATGAAACGACAGGTGGGGGTAAAACTAGTATACTTTTAATGAGACAATGTCTACTAATATGATGATATCAAAATCTCAGTATCGAAAATCTGTCTGACAGAATCCCTTTCATTATGCGAGCCATGCTACTCGCATAGTGAAGGATAGGACCAGGACACGGAGCCCGAGCCCTCCAGGAGCAACTGGGCCTGAGGCAGCTACCTCTTTTGCCCCACATTAAAGACAGCCCTGCTTATATGGCAAATAATGCCCTCCTGGCCTTGCAGCAACAGAATTGTCTGTTATTACACTGGCTGGAATTCCACCTTGCATATGCTAAAGAATCTCTATGAGCAGTGTAAAGCAGTGAATGATTTCGTCATGCACCAGTTCACCTCAGCAAGGAGCATCTCTGCTACCACAAGCAGGAGGAACCACAGCAGCAGCCAGTTTAGTATGATCAACTTGGTGGAGCAATTTTTTCATGTGCCATGCCAGGCTGATGCAATTCAGCAAACAGAGACGTACTGCATAAACACCCAGGTTCAGTCCTACCTGGACCCCAAGAAATTCTGGGCAGCCATATTGGACAGTGGCCCGAACTGCCCCAGTATGCTCTCTCTGTAATATTTTGTCCAGTTTGTGTATCTCAGAGAGATAGTAGGGGGCATCATCACACCCAGACAGACAAAGTTGTCTTCCACCAGTGTACAAACCATCATTTTTGTCAAAATGAACAAGTATGGATATGTGAGGTTTTTCACACACCTCCAGCTACGACTGATGAATAGATCTGCCTTTGCTGATGTTGCCCATTATGCTACTGCCATTGTCTGCTTGCCTACCATCATGTTCTGAACCATATGACTGTTCCTGCAATCATGACACTGCTGCTGTCTGCTTATCATGATGTTCTGTACCATATGGCTGCTGCTGACGCTATCATTTCACTGCCACTTTGTGCCTGCCAGCCGTTATGTTTGTACAATATGGCTGCTGCTACCTCTATCATGCCACTGCCACTGTCTGCATGCTTACAATTATTTTTCATACTGTCTGATGGCCGCTGTCTCCATCACACCACTGCCGCTGTCAGCCTGCCTACTATTATGTTCCATACCATATGGCTGCTGCTGCCATCATGCGCCTGCTGCTGTCTGCCTGCTTACCATCATGTTCTGTACCTTATGGCTGCAACACCTTGCTGCTAATCTCTTGCTGCCACTTCTATTACCCTACTGCCACTAACTTTACCGCTACACAGATACCACTATCATTGCTAATACCCCAATACAGTTGCAAAAATCTAATACTTTGCCATGTTGTTCGGCTACTGCTGTCGATACTGTTGTTTCCACTATTACCCCTACACATCTTACCCTTTCTACTTCTATTCCATGCTGTACTGCTACTGCTCACAAATAAATCTTGTGTGTGCATAAATACGGGCAAGCATTCTGCCCCTGCTAACACATAGTGGGTCATTTATAAAATCAGATATATCTGTTTTCTGGCGGGAAAAAAAAAGTTTGCAAGTCATGGCAACAGCAACACTTTTGTGACATTTCATGATCCACGCCACTTTTCCCAATGGTCTATGTTTAAGAGCTAAAAGTGATATTAGTCTGGATTGTGGCTTATTAACTATGTGCGACTTTTGCAAATGTCGCAACCCATGCCATGCAACCCCCAGTCTATTTTTACACTTAATGGTGTAAACCACATTACACTCATGCCATATATAATATTAAGGTGCACCAGTTAATTTGGTATAGATACACAAAGCAAAACCAGAATTAAAACTGACATAAAAACTACCTTAAATGATAAATGACCCCCATAATTTTTGGATACTTGTACAGAACAAGTTACTTTTTCTTCTGACATTAACATGTGTGTGTATCAAGGATCTGACCTCTGTTAGGGCATTATTTTTGGACACTTGGTCTAAACAAGCCACAGTTTTTTTCTATAACCTGGTGTATGTTTAAAAAACATCTGCCCCCAGCAAGGGAAATTTTTTCAACACACTGTTCGTTAACACTGTCAATCATGCGTTTTCCCATTGCTATATATGTCACTGTCACTCCGACATTATTTGTTATTGCTGTCATTGTGTTTAAAAACTTAAAAGAGGAGGGGTGAGAAAGATAGAGCAAAAATTTGTAAAAGATAATAAAAAGAGATCAAACTATAATACTTTTCAGGCCAATTGGTGTATATCTGATTTGCGTAGAATGGATTTGGACACAACTCAAATTTAATTTTTTTTTTGACTAATCGGAACTAATTTCAATAAATTCACTCATCGGTAAAATAAGCCTTTGCTGCTTCAAATGCCACCATGTGTTTATAACCACTGGCAGACCTTTTTTTATTTTAGAAATGTATAACAAATCCAACTACCATCCATCTACCCATAGCATATATGTTACCACAACTTTGACATTGCTAATGCTGTCTTGGAGTTAAAGACCTTGAAAGTGGTTGGATACAGTCCTAGGAGACCTCAGAATATAATACACAACTCTTCAGGGCAATCTGAGTACTTTCAATTTGGGTTGATTTTATTTGTACCTGAATAAAATCGGCCTACCAATTCATTTAAATCAGACCCAAAATGAATTTCAAGAAATTCACTCCTCTCCATACTGTACATCTGTGTTTTATTTTTGTTGAGACTAAAACATCAGCGAAAAAAATATTAAGAGCAATTGTTCTATAACCAACAATTTATTCCAAGTGGAAAATTAGATCAAATTACAGGTCAGCTTCATTAATAGTACCAATCTGGTGCACCACACCTGTGGTGACACCCTCACCCTGGCATCACTCGCATTGTAGTGCCAGCAATATAGATGAGAAAAGAACAGGTTTAGGTTACTGTATAGTTTTAATATATTTTCACAAAGTCTAATACATCATCAATCTGTCTTAAAGAGGACCTTTCATCAATATTGCCGCATTGAAATAAATGTCCTACATAGATGGACGCCTTCCACTGATGTGCCCTCCTTTTTTTTTCAAATCGACCCCCGAATCGCTTTATAATTGCCCCGTTTCTTCTGCCGCCTGATATGCAAAAAACGGTGGACTTTTGTATGGGGCTGTGACAAAGGTTTTGCCTTGGACGTGGCAGCGCTCGGCTCTCAGCCAAGGAGAAGGAGCTCAAGTTCTCTTCTCGCGAGAACTTGAGCTCCTTCTCCTTGGCTGAGAGCCGAGCTCTGCGATTGGCTGCACTCTTAGCCTGGGAGAAGCGCTGCCATGCCCGAGGCAAAACCTTTGTCACCGCCCAATACAAAAGTCCGCCTCATTTGCATATCAGGCGGCAGAAGAAACAAGGCAATTATAAAGCGATTCGGGGGTCGATATGAAAAAAATAAAGGTCACATCAGTGGAAGTCGCCCAGCTAGGTAGGACATTTATTTCAATGCGGCAATATTGATGAAAGGTCCTCTTTAAGTTTGAGAGTCTATTACTACATTGGAAAATTGGTTAATAATTCATTTTATATATTAGTATTATCTCATTGGCTTCCTTTGCAAGCAGGAGAGCAAGAGTAATGGATCTTTAAAAAGTGAGGATCTAGCCCTGTTAGGGGCTTTTACTAGGCTATTTGTTGGCTAAAACCTGGGCGTTGGGAGGAGGCGACCGCAGGATCCAGCACATTAAGAGGGTATATGATATTATATTTTCATCACCATATTGTTATTATTTTTTGTGGATAGGCCTGTTTATCTGGGACTTTCTTTCCCAGGGCCCCAATATTTTGATATAACTTATAGTGGTGTTACTTATACATATATATTTTTTATGCACTTTTATGTGTGTGCCCTCTATGTGCTGACCCTGCGTTCCCCTCCATTTTTTGCTTCCTCTTTGTTGTTCTGTTTACCACAATTTTTTACCATCTTTTTATATTCCCATTATGTATGAAATAAAGTTGTATAATTTTTTCTAAATTTCTTGGTGTATTGTGTCCAATGATATTCGGTGTTAGTGATTTGATCCTTTTTGCTCCTAAACGGGAGTGGATACCCGGTGCTTAATTGGTGTGTGCATTGTTAAAGAGTAACTAAACCTTTGAGTAAAATTTTAATAAGATGTCCCTAATGCCCTAATAAATTTTTTTTGTCAATATACTTTATTAAAGGATTTTGTATTTTTATCATACTTTTCCCTACCTAAAGCACACCATTCCCTGTGCGCTTAAAATTGACATTTCCGTTCACCGCTGACTGCTCAGCCGTGTACGGAGTATGGGCTGTAGACACTTTATAAATGGTGCCTCAGCAGCAGTCTATAGGGGCAGGAGCGCATATTGCTGCTCCTGCCCATGCCCCCTGGAGGTTTGCTAACTCCTGGCAGAGCAAATGGGTACCTCCGGGGGGCACGGGGCAAGAGCAGCAATATGCGCTCCTTCCCATATGTACTGCTGCTGCAGCCCCATTCATAAAATGTCTACAGCCCATACTCCATACACTGCTGACCGGTGTACGAAAATGTCAGTTTTAAGTGCACGGGGAATGGTGCACTTTAGGTAGGGAAAAAGTTTAATAAAAGTACAAAATCCATTAATAAAGTATATTAGAAAAGGTTTATTAGGGCATTAAAGGCATCTTATTAAAATTTTACTCAAAGGTTTAGTTACTCTTTAATACACACGAAAGCAGGTAAATAAATATCAGACGCTTTTGAGTAATAGAGGAAATACGTGCAAGGAAATCAACTGGCTTATCTCCTTGGTGCCACTGGCAGAATACAGACACATTCTGGTGGAGCATATATTTGTTCTGAACGGGTACCTTCCCATATGACACATACACACCAACTGTCCCACAACACCTCCCAAGGCCGAGCCCACCAAAATTAAATTTAGGCAAATGCGCAGAAGTTAGCCACATTTGCGGACTGACAAGTCAAATAAATTTTGCATATAGCAGTAATACCCAAAAGTTCCAGCCCATCACCTGGTCCACACCCCACAAAAAGTAAATTTAAGTGAAGGTGCAGAAGTACGCCACATTTACAGACTGAAGAGAGTTTAATTTTGGTTATGGCAGTGGAACCCTTGCTTGCCTTGCCAAGAGTGCCAACCCACTGCCCAGGCCACAGCCCAGACAAATTACATTTAGGTGAAGGCATGGAAGTGCGGCACATTTACTAGAACTAAGTCTTACAGCAGCAACTTAACCGCCAGCAACTTGGCCAGGTGGCAGTTCAGCTTGCACGTAAGTTAATTGCTAGTCGGGAATAGTTTTCTCATGGACACACATTCCATTATAGGTGTCTCACATTGGAGATGGAGGACAAGGAGGAGGAAGAGTCTGAGCAGAAGAAGCAGCTGATGATGACACTACTGCTTAGAGATGCAGGCTTGCTGCCACAAAGAAGCCCAAGAAAAGGAGGATGGACTTGTTCTGATGAGGATACTGACCAGTTCTATTTTTCCACAGGATCCAGGGATGCAGCCTCATGTGCTGCAATAGAGCCCTGGTAGAGTCTCCTCCTCCTCTTCAGCACCTCAATTTGGCTCCCAAGCCCTTTCCAACACACAATAATTATCATAGTCTCCCTGCCACTTTTATCTGACTGTGATATCTCATTGTAGGTTCCTTGGTCTTCCTCCCAATTACTTGCTCTGTATTTGCCCAGTGTGCCACTGTTGCTACCACTGCCCCTACTGCAACCACGATGGCAACAAGTTTCATCATCAGTACCACCAGCATAGCTATGCATGGGGTCCCCCTCTTCCCACAGAACCTTCTCCTTATGGCAGTCCTCATGCAAGTCATCAATGGGTAGGCTCTCTTGACTCTCTGCCATAGGGTGTGGTGGGGTTTTGCTGCCTCTTCAAAAGGAAAAAAGGAGGCATCTCATTAGGATGGGATAGTGTAGACAGAGAGGATGTCACTGGAAGGCTTTTCTGGGGCTGCAAGGACTTGAAGCAGGAGGTATGCTGTGGCCCCTGGCTCCAAAGCACGGTTTCAGACTCAGAAGTGACCTCTACGTCATCCTGTTGTGACTGAGAGGAGTGAGCCATCCAATTCACAATCTCATCCTCTTTCTTCTTAATGATAATGTTGCTCCTTTCTGAAGCCAGGGAGAACTGTGGCCTACTCCTACTACTCCTACTCCTACTCCTCCTCCTCCTACTCCTTCTGGCTGGATAGCTGGTGCTGCTATTAACCACATACTGGCTCTGGCTTTGGTCTTTCATTTTCAACTCTTCAATATTTCAGACATTTTATGAGGCCTAATGTAAACTCACAATTTTCCTAAATGAAAAGTCACAGGTTTGATACACAGTCACAAAAATTATGGAATGGTTATAGCAAAATTGCAAGTGTGTTTTCTGTTACTTAAAGACAGAGACATAATTCAATGTCTTTCCCGTTGTACAAACACAGTGAATACTGCTATTGACATGTAATTTGTGTTTATTGTACACTGGTCTAAAATTAGTGTTATTTCTGAAAATGCATTTGCTATAGTGCAACATGTTTATTAACACCAGACAGATATAGTGCACTGAAAAAAAGTGCAATTGCTCAGCAGCAGAATGCTGTAGAGGCGCTGTGCTGGCAATAATAATATGTAGAAACTTGAGGTTTTATTATTTATTTCTGTTCTTTCGCTACACTGTCCCTGTTACTCTAGAAGAGATGCTTGCTTGTGCCCTTGTCTACTGTGTAAAATCATTTTCTGTCAGATACTGCATAGACCCAACCATCCCTATCAACAGCTCAACACAGAATGACATCTTTTCATTCTGCATAGGCATCTTCCTTCCTGCCACCGCACTGATTGGCTGATGAGGCTGTTTTTCAGCCTCTGAGCCAATCAGGGCAAGCCCCCCCCACTTCCTCCCAGGGTTGTGTGAGCATCCTCCTTCTTTTCCCCATAGTGGTTTTGCCTGCTATGTTTATTAAATCGGCGCTGCACGTTGTTTTACTAGATTCTTCGTTTTAGTATCGCACCCAGTCATTTTGATAATTCTTAAAAGGGTTTTGCAAGATTTTTTATTTATGACCTATCCTCTGGATAATTCATCAGTATCTGATCAGTGGTGATCTGACACCTGGGACCTCCATCAATCAGCTGTTTGAGAATGCACTTGCTCTCTGTGTTCATGGGTCAAGTGGCTTAGAAGTAGCTCAGCCCCAGTCAAGTGAATGGGGCTGAGCTGCAATACCAAGCACAGCCATTATAAAGTGTTCTGTGCTGTGCTTGGTGAGCTGAGATCAGACAGCTGATTGGCGTGGGTCCCTAGTGTCAGACCCCCGCCGATCAGATACTCCTATCCTGAGGATAGGTCATCAGTAAAAAAAATCACAGAAAACCCATTTAATTTCTATTTAGATTTTAGGTAATGAACCTGACAAAGTAGTCAAAATTGTTAAAGTAGAATTAAAAGCCCTTAAATAAGGTCCAGACCACCCGATATACTTCCAAAGTCAAGTGCAAAGTGTCACATGATCTATAACATGATGTGAGTATAAATACACCTGTTCTGAGTCTGCAACACTTGAAGACCAAGGAACTCTCCAAACAGGTGACACACAAAGTAATGAAGAAGAATAGATGATAGTTGGATTATAAAAAAAAAAAATACTCCAAACTTTGAACATTTTGCGGAGCACCATTAAATCTATTATATCACAATGTAAAGAATATGACACATCTACAGATCTGACAAAAGAAGGACATCCACCAAAACTGATCAGAGAAGGAGGGCATTAATCAGAGAATCGTGCACTGAAGGAGTTCCAAAGATCAACAGCAGAAACTGAAGTATCTGTCCATATGACTACTATAAGCTGTAGACTCCAAAGTGGGACTTTATGGAAGAGGGTCCTCAAAAAAATTATTTGTATAGTAGTCCACTAATCAGCATGCTGCAGACCCCTAAACTTATAGGAGAAAGTTCTCTAGTCAGATAAGACTAAAATTGAACTTTTTCATGAGAAATGCTTTGTATGGTGTAAACCCGACACTTCCAAACACCACAAGAAAACCAAATGAAAAGCATCCCCACAGCACAAAGCTGCCACCATCATGCTTCACTGTGGGGATGCTTTTTATTTGCAGAGATTTAAAAACTAGTCAGGGTTGATAGATGGCAGTAAATGCTGGGAGATTCTTGAGGAAAACCTGTTTCAGTCTACCAGAGATTTCAGACTGGGATTGACGTTCACCTCCTAGCAGGACAATGACCCTGAACATACTGCTAAAGCTACACTGTAGTGATGTAATGGGAAACATTTAAACATCTTGAATGGCCTAGTCAAAGCCCAGAGTTCATTCCATTGGAGAATATGTGGCATGACTTGAAGACTAGTGTTGAGCGAAGAGTTCGAGAATAGTTCGGGTTCGTACCGAATTTTGGGGTGTCCGTGACACGGACCCGAACCCGGACATTTTTAAAAAAGTTCGGGTTCGGGTCCGGTGTTCGTCGATTTCTTCCCGCTTTCTGAAGGGCTGCACAGTAGCCAATCAGTTAGCATTTTACTTCTTGCCCTAAGAGCCCATCACAGCCATGCCTACTAATGGCATGGCTGTGATTGGCCAAGTGCAGCATGTGACCCAGCCTCTATTTAAGCTGGAGTCACGTAGCGCCGCACGTCACACTGCTCTGATTAGTGTAGGAAGAGGACGCAGCTTCTATCAGGGCGAGATTAGGCAGGTTAAAGTCAGCAACAGCACCTAATGAACGGATCAATTTACAGCTGAGAATCATTGAACTTCTGCTAGTTACTTGCTCGCTGGTTTTTAGGCTGCACAGAGCGTTTTTTCTGTCACTTATTTTCTGGGTTGATCGGCGGCCATTTTGTGACTTGTGGTGCGCCAGAAGAAGCTGCCACCAAGTCCATCAATCCATCAATACTAGTTTTTTTTTTTGCTATATCCTACATCAGGGGCTTGGCTATGCTAATTGTCACCCCTAGAAACTCAGGAAAGAAATTTCTATATTTTATTAAGGGGTTAAATACAATTGCCCAAATACCAATCCCCTAAATCTGGTGTTCCAGCTTTGGCTAGACAAGTATAATACTGTCTGCTGTCTGGCAAAGGATAGATTATTTTCTGGGGTTAAATTCAATTGCCAAAATAGCAATACCATAAATCAGTGGTTTCAGCTGTGGCTGGCAAAATAGAATAGTGTCCGAGGTAACGCACACACGTACAGACGCACGTATACGCATTCTTGAATAGTTGTATTATCGCGATAATAAAGCTAACAGTGTAAAGTTGACTGTATTGCTCTAAGTTATATTCGCGTACGTAATGTAACTTCTATTACAGCACACCAATACTAAAACTGACTAAGAGACAGCTTTAAGTTCTATTCGAACGCGATTGCAACTTTGGAACTTAAAGTGGTGTACGATTTTTAAAGTTGAGTACTAAAAGTTGGAATCGCAATGCGATTCTTATGTATTTAGCTTAATCGCATTGCGATTACAACTTTGAGTTACCGATCACCATGGGAACGCTCCTCCAGTAGAATGTACTGTCGGATGTGAGAATTAAGTTGAAATCGCAATGCGATTATTATATATCTAGCTTAATCGCATTGCCGTTAACTTAGCATTGCTAATAATTCCATTCATATTCAGCTAACTTACTGACTCAGTAAGTTAACGATATGGATGGAATTATTTAGCAATGTTAAGTTGAAATCGCAATGCGATTAAGCAAATATATAAGAATCGCATTGCGATTTTAACTTAATACTCAGATCCGACAGTACATTCTACTGGAGGAGGCGTTCCCATGGTGATCGTTAGCTCAAAGTTGTAATCGCAATGCGTTTATTGCGGTATATTATCCCTCTGGGTGTCTTTTACAGCCTTTTTAGTGCCCAAAAGTTCGGGTCCCCATTGACTTCTATGGGGTTCGGGTTCGGGATGAAGTTCGGGTTGAGTTCGGATCACGAACCCGGACATTTTCCGGAAGTTCGGCCGAATCTCTCGAACCCGAACATCCAGGTGTTCGCTCATCTCTATTGAAGACTGCTGTACACCAGTGCAGCCCATTTAACATCAAAGCAGAATGGGCAAAATCCCAATGTCTAGACGAGTTAAGCTAATAGAGACATACCCCAATAGACTTGTATCTGCCTTTGTAATTTCAGCAAGAGGCACCACAATGTACTGATTCTCAGGGGGTGAATACTTATGCACATTCAATTTCTCTGCTGTTTTTGTCCTAATGCTTGTGTCACATTGTACCAGTACTAAAATAAATGAAACAATAAATAAAATAGAATAGTTTCATTAAATATAAGAATATATTGAGTTGCTTGTGGTCCATGCTATGATAGACCAACTGAAATACTGTATTTCATAATGTTATAAATATATAATTGGGGCTACATTAAAAATATTTCTCACCTTTAAAGTGGTAGATATGTTATGTAAATGTAATGGCCCAAACCTCCCAAAAATCCATTTTATTATAGTTTGCAATGCAACAACACAGGAAAAACACAAAAGTGAATACTTTCACAATACAATTAATCTGTTAGGAAAGGTGTCCATAACCACCTTTGCCCAGCTCTCCCCTGTGGGCACAGATGCCTTGCTACTCACCATGCTGTTGCCTCCATGCTTCTGCCTTGTGCTTCATCCTTTGTCTCCTTAGGGCACGTGCACCCTCATCTCTGGTCTCTTCAGTTCTAAATCTTTTCCAAGTATCCTCTCCATGCAGAGAGTGCCTAAGCTTTATGTTCCCTGGCGACAAGGGCGTTCTGATACTCTTGTGCTATTGCGATTTATCTTGTTTTTTTCTGCATTTGTTCCTGCCTCTGCTCCAGCATGTATTTGTCCTTCCTGTGTTTGCCAGCATTTCCAGTTTCACTCTTAAGTTCTGTCTGTATATATGTTAACCCCATCCATCTGCCTCACCTGTGTCTTCACTGTCACCCTGCCTGCCAATTTATCCTGTGTCTCTCATCATCTACTGTACGAGCGAGTATTCCGTGTGGGTGCAATGCGTGATGCAAAAGCATTGCGCCCGCACGGAATCCGGATCCATTCATTTCAATGGGGCTGTGTACATGAGCGTTGGTTTTCACGCATCACTTGTGCGTTGCGTGAAAATTGCAGCATGTTATATATTCTGTGATTTTCATGCAACGCTGGCCCCCTGAAAGTGAATGGGGCTGCGTGAAAATCACATCCGCAATCAAGTGCGGATGCGATGCGTTTTTCATGGATGGTTGCTAAGAGATGTTGTTTGTAAACATTCAGTTTTTTATCACGCGTGTGCAAAATGCATTAAATTGCATTGCACCCGCGCACTAAAAACTGAACAACTGAACGCGATCGCAAACAAAACTGAATGTACTTGCTTGCGAAATCGCGCAGTTTTCACTGAACGCATCTGCAACGCATCCGGACCTAATCCGCCCACGCTCATCTGCAAGGGGCCTAAGGGTTAGCCCAAAGTCAAATCAGTTGGTTGACACAGACCCATGACAATATCTCTTATATTAGAAAAAAGTTCACCGTGGGAATTGTAATCTTTGCTTCAAGCGAAGTTTCTATGCATCATCACTTTTTATTACATACATTCCAGAACCACATGTCAGAACATTTCTGACCTTAATTTAACACTCTTAATAAAATTAGCAGTGGAGTGTGAAGCGGCTGTTCTCTTCCTATATACTCATTATGTATAATGGAAAAAAGGGTGTGAACCTTACGACACACAATTATATTGATGATTGCTCTATGAGCTCCATAGGAACAATATCACCCTTCCATCCACCCATAATCAGAAGGTTATATTATGACAGTTTAGTTATTTATACTCAAAATATAAAATCACACGCAATATACCTAGTTTAAGCCTTTTAAATTTGTATATGGTCCATTTATTAGTTCTTGTTTTACTGTGTGCTATATTGGCCTTATTTTCTTTATTTAGTTTATTGTAATATTTTCCATCAGCCCAGAAAATCATGTGAAAAATTAACAATGCTAAAATCTGACAAATTCATAAAATTCATAATTAATGGCTATTTTGTATAGAAGCATATACAGCCTGCAAGATGTAACTGAAGATGAAGAAAGTGGACATGCCATATACATGGCGGCATTAATAACTACCGCTACTATTACCACTAAAACTGCCATTAATACAGACACTGTTGCCACTATTAGTATTATCACTAAAATTACCATTACTATTAACACTAATTATTATTATAACTCCTACTACTAATATCATTTCAATTATCACTAGTACTATAATAAAAGAGGGTTTTCAACATTTTTGAACCAGACAAGTAGTATAAAATTGCTCTAGAAGCATTGTGGCTGAGAAAGTGACATTTTAATCCAGAGAACAATTCTACAACATGAGCATTTCCCTAACACTAAATTGTACTTGTCTATATGCAGTAAGCTTTCCACAACTCTCCCCTCTGCTCTTAAGTGACAGCTGCAGAGGACTCCTGGGTGGATCTTATATCAGTCCCTCAAGAGAAGAGAGTATATGTGGGAAGAGAGGGAGAGAGGCGCTCATAGGGTAGTAGTTACTTGGTGGGTTGTTTAAAAGGAGGTAATGGTTATGCTCACCTTTTTGTGTTAGTGCAAGCGTAGGCACAACACTAGTGTAGGCGTGTGTTTAAGTGGTGGTCGGTGCTGCCAGTATCGTTCGCTCCTCATTTGTGGAGTTGCCAGTCCTCCTGGAGGAGTGATGAGAGACAATAGAGGGGTGTGGAATATTGGTGGTTCACAGTTTTTAATACCTCCTGGTCAATAACATGACCTCTAGCGGTTGGAGACAATTCTTTTTATTTGCATATACGTAAAAACGCATTTCGGAGTAAAAAAAACACTCCTTTTTAAAGTCTGAAGCTGTAGATCTACGTACAAGATGCACGATATGCCCGTGGATCTACAGCTTCAGACTTGAAAAAGGAGTGTTTTTTTTACTCCGAAATGCGTTTTTACGTATATGCAAATAAAAAGAATTGTCTCCAACCGCTAGAGGTCGTGTTATTGTGCCAGGAGGTATCAAAAACAGTGGACCACCAATACTCCACACCCCTCTATTGTCAAGAGAAGGGAGGATGGGCTGTGGAGCCCATTCTCTCTTCACTTGAGTGACTGATAGAGGACTCCTGGTTGGATCTTATATCAGTCCCTTAGGAGAAGAGAGGATGGGCTGTGGAGCCCTTACTGCAGAGAGCCTGCAACTTCAGCCTGAGAGCCCTTAAATGGCTTGTATGAGAATTATACATGATAGCCTCCATCAACCTGTCTTAGTATTTATTCACAGATCTGCCTCAGAGGATGGTGTGGGGAAAGCCTTGTAACACATTGCACTCCGGCACCTGCCTACACCTTAAATTACTGAGTTTTCATGTGAGGCTATTCATCCTGATGGCAAGTCTCAAGCATATTTGCATAATTGCCATTTCATGTAGAACAGTGATGATGCTCAAGATGTCAATAGATGGTAATGATACGATCCTGTATGATATGCTGTCATGGCTGAGCAGTCTATCAGGAAATCCAGTTCTACCTTCTTGTCAGGCTGCTCAGCCATGACAACATGTTATACAAAGGATTTTACAATTTTCATCTATCTTATCACAGAGTTCCTGCTCTACAATATATGGTAATGGAGCTATCATGCTTGAGATATGCCATCAGGCTGAGCAGCCTCACAGGAAAGCTCAGCAGTGGAAAGTGAAGGCAGGTACTGGTGCTGGAGAGCAGCACAATTCCACCGCCTTTGCCCCATTATGTGCCCAAGTATTCACATACTAGGATCGGTTAATGGAGGCCATTTTGTATAATTCTGGAGAACCATTTAAGGAATGTCCAGAAGGCACTTGAGCTAGTGACTAATTTTGGATTAAAACTTCACTTTTTCAATAATGCTGCTACTAAGACCATACACCAGTTATGTTTAAATAACAGGGTCAAAATTGATGACAGGTTCCCTTTAATACAATTACCATTAATTTCATGCAACCATCACGGCTAAGATACAACCACGACCATTACCATAATTACCATTACCAGTACTAAAATAAATGAAACAATAAATATAATAGAATAGTTTCATTAACTATAAGAATATAGTGAGTTGCTTGTGGTCCATGCTGTGATAGACTAACTGAAATACTGTATTTCATAATAAGTTAAAAATATATAATTGGGGCTACTAAGTATTGTGACAAACTAACACTGCTAGGTATCTGACTTGCCATTATCCAGCTGTTGTGGACCTGCATATGCCAACAGGCTCAGCCAGCAAAACCTGTCGGCACAAATAGTTCAACGACAGCTGTATACCGATAAATTGACTAAGCCTTCTTTATAGAATGCACCAACTCCCATTTCTGGGAAGGACAGCATCATTATAAAATGAACAATTTGTTTTGCCCTTACATAGTAACATAGTATAGAGGACCTAAAAAAGACATTTGTACATCCAGTTCGGCCTGTTTCCTACAAGTTGATCCAGAGGAAGGCAAAAAAACCCTGTGAGGCAGAAGACAATTTTCCCCACTTAGGCCTTATGCACACGACAGTGAAAAATGGCCGTGTGATGGCCGTCTAAGTAACGACCGTCACACGGCCATTTTTAGCACCAAAGTATATGGGGCTATTCACATGGCCGTTCTTTTAACGGGCAGTGAATAGCGTCCGTCCAAAAATAGGACATGTCCATTTTTTGGCCCTTTCCACGGCCGTGCGGACCCCTTTGAAAACAATGGGACCGTTTTTAACTGCCGATTGACAGGAGTGCACCCAGCAAACGGCCATTAAAAACAGGTACATTGTGGGTTAAAAAATGTGCCTGATATTTCAAATAATGCCTCCATAGTTGAAATAATGCCCCCATGGTCTCCTGAAGCACTCAACTCATCCAGATGCTTGCGGTGCGGCAGTCTCTTCTCTCTTCATTGAGAAGGACCTGCGTTGTGCGTGGTGACGTAACCACGTGGGAGTGCGCAGTGACGTCATCGCGCACCTTCCGTTCTGTGAAGATAGAAGAGACTGCAGTGCGAGCAAGTGGATAAGGTGAGGTTTTTCTTTTTATGGCTGTGGGACACGATGGGGGCATTATTAAAACAATGGGGGACATTAGAGGACATTATTAAAGCTGGGGGTGTTAAAAAAAATTCCTACACTATGCCCCCCATACCCCCATCTTAAATAATGTCCCCATAGAGTATAATTTTTTTTGGGTGGGGCATTAATAAAGCTGAGGGCATTATTAAAAAATTACACACACTGTGGGGGACATTTATTTAACTTGGGCCTATATGGGGGGGCAAAAGTTTTTAACGGACATGAAAAACTGATGCAAAACGGACACACAGCCAGAAAATGGATGCACACACTGATGCAAAATGGCCATGAAAAACTGACAGTGTGTCCGTTCTTAACGGACGTTTTTTATCACTGTCGTGTGCATGTAGCCTTAAGGGGAAAAAAAATTCCTTTCCGACTCCAATCAGGCAATCAGAATAACTCCCTGGATCAACGACCCCTCTCTAGTAGCTATAGCCTGTAATATTAAAACACTCCAGAAATACATGCAGTCCCCTCTTGAATTCCTTTATTGTACTCACCATCACCACCTCCTCAGGCAGAGAGATCCATAGTCTCACTGCTCTTACCGTGAAGAATCCTTTTCTATGTTTGTGTACAAACTTTCTTTCCTCCAGATGCAGAGGATGTCCCCTCGTCACAGTCACAGTCCAGGGGATAAATAATTGATGGGAGAGATCTCTGTACTGACCCCTGATATATTTAATCATAGTTATTAGATCTCCCCTAAGTCGTCTTTTTTCTAAAGTGAATAACCCTAATTTTGATAACCTTTGAGGGTACTGTAGTTGCCTCATTCCAGTTATTACTTTAGTTGCCCTCCTCTGAACCCTCTCCAGCTCTGATATGTCTGCCTTGTTCACAGGAGACCAGAACTGTACACACTACTCCATGTGTGGTCTGACTAGTGATTTGTAAAGTGGTAGGACTATGTTCTCATCACGGGCGTCTATGCCCCTTTTGATGCAACCCATTATCTTATTGACCTTGGCAGCAGCTTAGTTTGCTGTTTATTAAAATTCCTAGATCCTGTTCCATGTCAGTGTTAACGAGTGTTTTTCCATTTAGTATGTACGGCTGACTTGCATTATTCCTTCACATGTGCATAACTTTACATTTGTCAGTGTTAAACTTCATCTGCCATTTCTCTGCCCAAGCCTCCAATCTATCCAGATCCATCTGTAGCAGTATACTGTCCTCTTCAGTGTTAATTACTTTACACAGTTTAGTGTCATCTGCAAAAATTGATATTTTACTGTGCAAGCCTTCTACAAGATCATTAATAAATATATTGAAAAGAATAGGGCCCAATACTGACCCCTGAGGTTCCCCACTAGTAACAGTGAGCCAATCTGAGTGTGTACCGTTAATAACCACCCTCTGTTTTCTATTACTGAGCCAGTTACTTACCCACATACAGACATTTTCTCCCACTCTGAGCATTCTCATTTTATATACTAACCTTTTGTGTGGTACAGTGTCAAATGCTTTGGAGAAGTCCAGATATACGATATGCATTGATTTGCCACTGTCAAGTCTAAAACTTACCTCCTCATAGAAACTGATTAAATTCGTTTGACATGACCGATCCCTCATAAAGCCATGCTGATATGGCGTTATTTGCTTATTTTCATTAAGATACTCCAAGATAGCATCTCTTACAAACCCTTCAAACAGTTTACCAACAACAGATGTTAAACTTACAGGCCTATAATTTCCAGGCTCTGTTTTTGGACCCTTTTTGAATATTGGCACCACATTTGCTATGCACCAATCCTGTGGAACATTCCCTGTCAGTATAGAGTCCTTAAATATCAGAAATAAAGGTCTGGCTATGACATTACTTACCGTATTTTTCGCCCTATAAGACGCACTTTTTCCCCCCCAAAAGTGGGGGGGAAATAGTGCTGCGTCTTATGGGGCGAATGCGGCAAACGCGGATACACCGCCGAGCTGCTGAAGAGCGCAGCCGGCGTGTGTATCAATGAGGAGGGGCTGTGGGCGGCATCTTGTTTGCTAATGACAGCGGGCCCGTGCAGTTACTGTATTCTACTACACCGGGCCCGCTGTAGTAATGTTATAGGCGATGTTTAAAACTATCATCTTCATTAAACTTAATGCTGGCAGCATTACCCTACCTCCTATAATCTACGATCGCAGGCAGGACTGGAATCAGGAGGCCGGAAGGGCAGGAGGCGGCAGCGTAACGTCACGTGCCTGCTCCGCCCACTTTATGAATGAAGCAGAAGGCACAGGCGCATGACGTCATGCTGCCGCCTCCTGCCCGTCCGGCCTCCTGATTCCAGTCCTGCCTGCAATCGTAGATTATAGGAGGTAGGGTAATACTGCCAGCATTAAGTTTAATGAAGATTATAGTTTTAAACATCGCCTATAACATTACTACAGCGGGCCCGGTGTAGTAGAATACAGTTACTGCACGGGCCCGCTGTCATTAGCAAGCAAGATGCCGCCCACAGCCCCTGTATTGAGGTCATCGCAGCCACTGTTATGGGGGGAATCTGTGGATGACACATAGCATAAGATGCTATGAGTCATCCACAGATTCCCCCCATAGCAGTGTCATTCCCAGATGCCCCCATACAGTGCCATCCACAGATTCCCCCATACAGTGCCATCCCCAGATGCCCCCATACAGTGCCATCCCCAGATGCCCCCATACCAGTGCCATCCCCAGCTCCCCCACATGACAGCGGTTAACCAGAAATCCCCACATAACAGTGCGTCATCCACAGATGCCCCCATAACAGTGCATATTCAACAGATACCCCCATAACAGTGAGTCATCCACAGATCCCCCATAACAGTGAGTCATCCACAGATCCCCCATAACAATGCATCATAATAGTGTCATGCACAGAACACCATTAGCAAAAAACCCACCAAAACTACATCTTTTGGTTCAAAATTTTTTTCTTATTTTCCTCCTCAAAAACCTAGGTGCGTCTTATAGGGCGAAAAATACGGTAATTCCCTTAGGATACAGGGGTGTATGCCATTCCGTCCTGGCGATTTGTCTATTGTAATCTTTTTAAGTCGCTGTTGTACTTCTTCCTGGGTCAGACAGGGCACTTTAAATGGGGAATTTACATTTTTCATCTGACAGTTTATTTTCCTCAGTGAATATAGTGGAGAAAAAAATATTTAATAATTTTGCTTTATCCTCGTCGCTCTCTGCAACACCCCCTCATTGCTGTGTAGAGGGCCGACTCCTTCAGATTTATATTTTTTACCATTTATATAATTGAAGAACATTTTAGGGTTAGTTTTACTCTCTTTGGCAATTAATCTCTCGGTCTCTAGTTTGGCAGTTTTTATTAGATTTTTACATATGCTATTTTTTTCCTTATAGTTTATCAGTGCTTCCTGGCTCCCCTCCAGTTTTCGTGATTTATATGCTTTCTTTTTGTCATTTATTGCTTTCTTTATGTTTCTATTTATCCACATTGGTTTCTTATTGTTTCTTAGCCTTTGTTAGCCCTTGCTCTAGAACTTCATTCCATCCAATCATTCTTGGTTCTAGTAGACACTTGACTAAATTATGTTCCTTGAAATAATGTAGTAGTTGCCAAACCATTTACTTGCTGCACTGATGGCTAAGGAATCAGTGAGGGCAGAAAGGGATCTTGTATTAGGTTGCTATTGAGTTTGGTACTGTTACTAAAACCTATAATTTTCTGCCCAAAAAGAATATCTTAAAAAAAGTTTTTGAATTGGCAAATTAAACTATACCATGTACCATGTTTAATCTAAAAGTCTGAACTTATGTACTGTAATACAAGGGCTCAACTGAACAATCGAGATAAGGAATAACACTTATCAAAGGCCCATCAACACCATCATTAGTCTTATACAGAAAAATAATAATGGCAGAAATGCATATTTTTCATTAAAATATGTTTAAAAAGAATTTTCCATAACTAGAAATTAAGGGTCTGCTTTATTTTTTCAGAAACAACAGCCCTCTTATGCATCGGCCGTGTCTGTTATTGCTCTTCCGGTGATGGACGCTGAACTTTTTCTTCTAATATAACTAGCGATAAGCCCTTGAAGTATAAAAGTAAGGACTATTGTTGTAGTCTTGAAAGGTTATTTTTAGAATAGGGAATAAGGATCCTTGAAGGCTTCTTTCTGTAAAGACCATTCATCATTTGTAATCCGGATACATCTTGTGTTTGAAAGAGCAACCAAATCTGCCCAGATTGGCAATATGGCATTTAAATGCTGTAAAGCTAGTTCAATATAGCCAGAGCTCTTCCCTCTTACATCAGGGACACGAGTGACCTTCTGTCTAGATTGGAGGGAATATCAATTGACTCTGATTGTATCTTAGCCTCTATAGACGTAGAGGCATTGTACTCATCTATAAGACATGAATTGGGCATTTGTGCAGTGGACTCCTTCTTGAGATCAAGAGGACAACAGTTCTCAGCACACAGTAATTTGGTACTTGAATTGCTTAAATTCACCTTAACTAGCAATTTTTTCCTTTTTGATGGGTCACTTTACCACCAGCTCAGGGGCACAGCGATGGGAAGTTCTTGTGCCCCATCGTATGCTAACCTGCTCCTGGGCTGGTGGGAGAGGGAGGTGGTGTTCGTTGATCCCCCACATCCATATGTCTCACATATTGTCCTGTGGGCCAGATATATTGATGACATCCTACTTATCTGGCGGGGGACGGACACCACCTTCCTCTCCTTTGTTGAGACCCTCAATGAGAATGAGCTTGGATTGCACTTCACAGCGGAATGTTCGGCAGAGGTGTTGCCCTTTTTGGATATAAAAATCTCGCGGGGAGCTAATGGTGAACTCGCTACAGAAACTTTTAGGAAGGCCACTGCAACAAATTCCCTCCTAAACTGGCGTAGTCACCATCCACTGCCACTTAAACGCGGTATTCCAATTGGGCAGTACCTCCGCATGAAGCGTAATTGCTCTTCTCCTGAGGTCTTCCGCAAACAGGCGGATGACCTCCGGGGAAGATTCCTGGCTAAGGGCTATCCGGACGCCACCTTGAGGAAGGCCTTTCAGAGAGCCCAGTCATCCACTCGTTCCGAGTTACTCCATCCTAATAGGCCGCAGACCACAGACAACAAAATACGTCTGATTGCGACCTATGATGCTGGGGCTAAGGAGGTGAGGGAAGTATTGACAAGAAACTGGGATACTTTGTTGCTTGATCCAGATTTAGCTAAAGTGATCTCTCCATTCCCACAAATTACGTATCGTCGAGGGCGCAATATACGAGACCACGTTGTACATAGCCATTTCAGTGACCTCAAGTGCCCTACAACCACATGGTTACAGCCCCTGAAGGGGTCTTATAAATGCGGGAACTGTGTGGTATGTCAAGTTGTCGCAAAAGGAAATTGCTTTGTAAGTCATGTCACAGGACGTAAATATTACATCAACAGTTTTATTAACTGTCGAACAAGGGGAGTCGTGTATCGGGCACAGTGCGTCTGTGGCCTTGAGTACATTGGAAAAACGAAGAGAGAGCTGCGCAGGAGAATTGGCGAACATCTGGGAGATGTGCGCCATGAAAAGGATACACCACTGGCACGACATATAACTATTTGTCAGAGAGGAGATGCTTCTAAGTTAAGATTTATGGGAATTGAGTTGGTCCCATACCCCAGACGTGGAGGTAACTGGGATCGCATGATCCTTAAAAGAGAAACATGGTGGATATTTCATCTTAAAACTGTCCACCCTAAAGGCCTCAATGAACAGTTATCATTTGTCCCGTTTATATAATCAACTTCATCTCCCGGTTGTCCTATTTCCTCCTGCGCAGCTCTCTCCCTCTTTCTCCGTATGCTAACTGCTATCAATATACGGGGTAGCTTACGTGGGAGTCGTAGCCATTGGCTAAGACTGCACTATGTATCATAGCTACATGATGTAGTCGGTGACCGGAATACCTTCCATCCATTCCGGCCAAAATGCTTTATATAAAACGGTGTGGGACGTTTATTTTTTCGTAATTCCCATCCTAATATTTATCATTAATCTGTTTTAGATTATCACATTCTACTATCGGGTTCTGTATTTTCTCTGTACAGACCTAAGATAAGGTGAGCTAGCGGTGACATTACTGAACAACTCCAGTTATTAAACTACCTTAGTCACATGATACTGTGTTATGAATGGTGGGAATCTATTTATCACTAAATTATTCCCATACCTTTCCATTCATCACTATGCTCCGTTCCTTAAACGTACCCTGCAAGGACCTGCAGCCATGTGACCTCCCATGTGATACGGGGAGTGACGTCACGGCCCACGTGATCGGAACTGCGCGCTAGCTCCGCCCATAGTGCAGGCATTTAAATGGCGCTGTACGCGGGCGTTTGAGGCTGCTGCTGCCACACGCGGTGCTTCCACTATAGCGGACTGTGCCATATGGACCTTATGGCCCCGCGCTCCGGTAGACTGGACTCATCATAGTCGTATCTATAAGCTAAGTCATCCGGTTTTTACTATCACGCACTGATGAATTAGAGCACTCCAATACAAATATTGTTTTCAGGTTGTGCCTGTTCATCATACCATCTTTGCTACTTCCCCTGATGAACTGGCCGGCTGGCCAGGGATACGCGTCGGGTATTGACGGTGGCGCATCTGTGTGTGAGGGGGCATTCCCTGTGTTTCCCTCCTCCCTCACAGTCACCTTTATTTTTGTCACACGGATGTGTGATTTTATGGTAGAGGATATTCCATAAGTTACCACATCAACTGCCTCCCTGATTGTAGGGACCCCCTCACCTCCTTCCCTATCCACATGACGAAACTGGGCAGTCCTTCACTGTTAGGGCAAGCACCAGCACGCATCTAGGAGGCGCCTTCTAGTTCTTAAGGGAATTAATATATAGGGTGAGATTTGAGGGCCATAGACCCAGTGTCCCCTCCTTCCCTTCCCTCACCCCTCCCATTGTTACTAGTTTGGGGGCAGCTGATAAAATCATTGGTATACTACTGGTTCCTCGCCTACACGTTGTACACTGTTACCTATATATGTATATCCAGAGGATTTTTAACGTATCTAATTAAAAGTGATGTTTTAGGCACCTATTTTTGTTTTGTTTTGCTGTTCTAGTTTGAAATACGGGTGTCCTGTAATTCTATCATAGAGATTTGAGCCCTAGAGGTTTTCGTTGTTGGTCTACCATACACACTCTAATATCAGATTACGGTTTTCATGCAGTAATATCCCCCCCCCCCAAAAAATAAAAATAAAAATTATAATAATTAGGACAATAGGCAACTACCTCGATCTAATAAATATGTTATATACTACTAAAGAGTTATGGTTCATTTTTTTTTTTTTAAGTGAAAGGTGTACAAAGTATGGTAAACCAGTAAAAAGTTTAATATAATACATTTATTCTCACAATCAACATAAATGCAGTTATAAAATTGAAAATATAGTGTGGAATACATTATAAGTACATCATGTAACTCTGTGGGGAGCAGAGTTTCTAAATAATGATAATTAAGGCTTTGTTCACATCACCATTAAGCCTTTCCGTTCTCCTGCTGCGTTTATGAGCAGGAGAACGGAAAGGACAGATTCAGCACATAGCTGAGCCCTAACTGAGCCGAACGGAGCCTAAAGACCCCATAGACTATAATAGGGTCCGTTAGGTGTCCGCTCAGAAGATGATTTTGGAGCGCAGACAAAAGTCCTGCATGCACTCCGTAGGCTCCGTTCAGCTCAGTTAGGGCTCAGTTTTGTGCCTAATCCGTCCTATCCGTTCTCCTGCTCCGAGAATGGAAAGGCTGAATGGTGCTGTGAACAAAGCCTAAACTGTACACTGGATTGTTAATAAAAAAAATATTGCATTATTGTAACTGCCCTACTTTGTGCTATCATGAAACTGGACCATACATCTTCTTTTATCCCGGAGTCTTTCATTCTCAAAAATGGTCTACCAGAGGTATTGTGCTGGCACTCATCAGTAATAAATCATATCCACAGCTTTTTATCACACTTAGTCATTGTTATCAGTTTATTAACAATTACGGTAACACTGTATGCAAACTACAAAGCTTATTTATTGCAAACAAGGCAATTTATTTTTTGTTTTTTAGACCATGCTTAAACTCATAGGCATTGGTCAGTGGGTTTTCAATGAGATGAAAAAAAATTAAATTGCACAAAAAAGATTGAGAAGTGGACAAATGGCTCAAATTTTGGCACATTTTTTTCAGGACAGACCGTTACGTGCCAAATTTATTTAGAAGTGTACACCTCTTAATAAATTTGGTGCACTGGCACATTTACTTTGTCATGCTTTTATTTAAAACTGTATGACATGTCTGAATAAATCTGCTCCAACATGTGTAACCACTAAGCTATCCTTTCTCCCAGGAGCTCTGGCCAAGATAATTATTTTTAAAGTGAATTTAAAACCTTTTAAACAGTATGACACTTTTAAGTTAAACATTCTGTGATTGTTAGTCTTCTAATATATATATATTAATAGTGATTGGAGCCTAGTTTTTCTGATACCAAGCTCCGAATCCCCTGCACCAGCAACCACCACTAGGGGAGCTTAGGAATGTAATGTTTACTTTTTTATTTTTAAATGCAGAAGTGGACTGGGAATTTAAAGTGGCCCTGGTAAAAAAAAAAAAACTAAAAGTGGCCCCAAACGGGTCAACACAAGTACGTGGGGATCAACAATACCATAGCGTAAAATACCATCCCATGAGAACCATATACTACAGTGCTGCACAACATATTGCACCAATAGCTGTCCATCTGTGGTGGGCAATAATAGATGACATTTTCTGTTCTCCTCCAGTTGTCTCTCATTAAGATATGGAGCAGGGAGTTTAAGAGGTGAGATGTGGGCCACAGCAGATGAATTCAGGAGGATATGTACGGTCGCTGGCTCATTATGTACCTGGCCAGTGGCAGAGAGGAGGGCTTGGGTGGCCCCCTAGGTATCAGCCCACCAGAAAATTTCCCTGTAAGATATATTGCCAGTCCGCCCCTGTGTAAATGTAAACATAGTATCTGCTAATTCCCCTCTGGATGAACTTGCTGGTGATTAGGATTTAGCATGCATTCATATCTATACAATAGATTTGGAGAGCAGCCTAAAACACTGAGTACCAGCCTCTATAAAGATACTTAGTATTATTTACTAGTAAGAAGTTACCCGCACAGAATTGTAAACATGCTAGGTTAAAGAAAATGTTTAAGAATGGAGATTTACTTTAATTTATAAAGTATATTATACTGTTCTAAACTATGTTAAAAGTTTCCCCAATCCCCACCTACTATAAATGTACATTTATAAAAATCTAATTAATATTACAGTAAGATGAATGACTGGTTTGAATCTGGTCAAGTTCCTTTGGCCCTCACTTGCTCTCAGATCGATTTAAGATCTGCCGAGAATGTGTAGCTTAACAATCCTGTCAGTCAATATATCTCTAGCAACCAATCTGTCTCAAATGAATTCAGATCAGAGCTAGTAAAGCACAGAGCTGATTTCCATCTCACTTTGCATTATTAATCAGATTTTGTTTGTTAGATGCACACTGCAGGGCGTTATTTTGCAGGAGTGTAGTGAGGTTATCTGGTTGGGTTCTGGGTGCCAAGAGTCTCCAACAGACCACTTTGCCTTGGTCAGGGTACTTAGATACAGGGTAAGAGCAGGATTGTTGTCCCAAGTAAACCAAACCAAGTTATGACTGAGAAGGGAACTATAATAATCAGGGTAAAAACTAATGTTGCATTTTCTATCATAAGTTTTTTAAGCAGCAGTTTTAACAACTTTGATTGTTGTTTTAAAGTAACAATCACAACCAGGACATGTAGTCTTGGGGCCTCATAAGCCCTGGTTCCATATAAGAGAATACTAACACTATTTGGGTGCAGTCCATAGGCACATGATAATTAGTCATGCTAGATGGAGATATTTACTTTGGAAAAAAACACATTAATGTGATGTCATTGTATATGTAAGGTTATTAGGTGGTGGGCCAAAGTTGATCTTTGTACATGGGGTCTAGTGCCTAAAACTTCAAGCATGAAAGCTTGAAGTAATGCAATGGTGTGCTTAATGGTCTTTCTAGTCACTACTAGTATTTGGTTGCACTATACAGTTATTATGATTATTGTGATTTATGCCGCTACGGTGTCCATGCTGATTGTTGTTTCCATGCCAACTTTGGACTGGAACCATTTTAAATCAACATGCTTGTTAAAGCATAGATAACACTTACAGATGTTTAAACTGCATTTAATTAATAAATTAAGCTTTGCTTTTCAGCAAGGTCAGTATCTAAGATAAAATAATACCAAACTCATCTGTGCTTTGGCATAGCAGAACCAGAGAGAAATTCTGGATTTCCAAATATCAACAGCTTGATGACCCCGGCTTTGATATTGAAAGACATTGTCCATTTACTATGTTCACTTATTCTCGTTACATAGAGAATGGCTTATTTACACGGTCAGGACAGTCCAAAGAGTGTCTTTTGTGCTGTTCGGGCTCCTCAGTCCAGGCATTTGATGGCTCATAGGTCCCTATAAGTATGGCCAGCTTCTCCTTGGGGGATCTTATGTTTGGATTGAGAATGTAATTATATACTAAAGAGGCTATGGCACCACCTGCTAATGGCCCAATCCAGAAGACCTACAATACACAATGGAAGATGGAAAAAATAAGCATTTATGTTTAAAATCATAAATATATGAGATAGGAATAATTACTTCAGTCTGTGTAACGGTTTTGATGGCATCTATATCTATCTTTCTATCTATCTATCTATCTATCTATCTATCTATCTTCATTACCTTTTTTTAAAAATAGAAAACATGTTATAACATATTTAAATTGGCTTACCCACTGATTGCGAAAATTTCTCACTATGACTGCTGGAGAAAATGAGCGTGCAGGATTCATTGAGCAACCAGTGAAGTAGATCTAAGATATTGAAAAAAAATGAAATGATAGTAATAAAGTTAAAATAATTAGATTTAAGTTATTGATATTGTGATCAGGACAATCTGCGGGATTCCCTTTTACTGGTATTGCACGTTTCCATATAACATGGACTCAGATGATAAGGCAATAATTTAAGAACTGAATTTCAGAATGTTTTTTCAATTATATTTAAAGGAAACCTGTCTACTTGTTTAGACACACTAAACCACCAGCATGCCATTATGCAGCTGAAATTTGGAGTCCCAAACAGGCCCATTTTAAACCGTATCTGTCCCTGCAAAGAATAGTACATGACTATCTAACGTAATCTCTGGTGGCATCAGGTGCATGTGCATTTTGCTGATGAAGACTTAGGTCACTTTCACACTTGCGTTGCTAGATTCCGGCAGTCAATTCAGTCGCTGGAACTGCCTGCCAGATCCAGCAATCTGTATGCAAACGGATACCATATGTAGACGGATCCGGATCGGACTCACAAATACATTGATATACTGGATCCGTCTCTCTGGTTGTCATCCAGAAAAACTGAACCGGTATTTATCTTTTTCATATTTTTAAAGGTCTGCACATGCGCAGACCGGAAGAACGGATCCGTCAATGCAGTAATTTTAATGCCGGATTCGGCACTAATACATTTCAATGGAAATAAATGCCGGATACGGCATTTCGCCAAGTGTTCCGAAATTTTGGACTGAAAAAATACAGCAGCATGCTGCGGTATTTTTTCTGGCCAAGAAACGTAAGAGGAAGTGAACTAATGCATCCTGAATGGAATGCTCTCCATTCAGAATGCATTAGGAATAAACGAATCATTTTTTTCCGGTATTAAGCCCCTAAGACGGAACTCAATACCGGAAAAGAATAACGCTAGTGTGAATGTACCCTTAGACTGCTTATATTCAGTGTTCCTACAGGCTCCAGCAGTGTGAAACTGGCTTGGCAGACAATATTTGCTTAGACTCTCTGCTCCTTCCACTGTATAATACTTAGCCAATACCTTAAACTTTCAGTCTCCTCTTAAAATCCTAATATCCCTCCCAAGTACCACTGCTACTCTGAAAAACCTAGTGATGATTGACTGCAGTTTCCTATTATTGAGAACATCCAAAATGAAAAAGAAGTTGATACAGTCTGGCTCTGAAACACTACACATATCATAACTTCTCTCTTATAATTCACATATTTGAGGGTGGCCTTTGATTATAGCCAGACACCTATATCACACAAGATCACAATCATAATTCTATGGAAAAAAATAAAGCAGAAATACTTATACGAAAGTACATAAAAAGGCAAATATATATAAGAAAATTGTTTAATATAGGTTCTACTTACCCCAACAAGGTGACCCAAAGTAACAGAAAGGCCAATAGATATGGCTGCAGAGCCTATATTATCAGTCCTGCGACTGTCAGTAGTTGCAAAGATGCACAAAACCAGTTGAAAGGTAAGGATCATCTCAACGACTAAACCAAGTCCTGGAGTCGTATTGTTACTGAGCTGTAACGTTAACATATTGTCAGTATATCCAGAGAACCAGAATATGACAAAAAAACAGATTTCTTGCAAAATGACAAATGGCCAGTTGGATTTTTATATTAGTAGTTTCAGCTAACCATGAAAAAAAATCTAACTTGACAGATCATATTTTTGGCAGAAAATAGTGTACCACTTACCATTGTAAATGACTGTTTGCATAAAATTCTCAAACAATGGTTGCCCAAAATAGTCAAAATTGTCCATTTCAGATCACTTTTATCCTCTGTGAATTGCCAGCCTAAAGATACCCATACACCTTCAATACCTTTTGGCTGAACAAAAAGATAGCTATCTCTCCTGACATTCCCAAACATGTACTCAGCCCAACTGAGTATATATTTGTTTTCTATGAGAAGGTAGAGGAAAGCATCAAGCTTATCTCTGAGAACAATAGGATCGCATAATGAAATTCAGTACACCAAATCCTTCTCTTTCCCGATACCATCTGTCGGTAGAGAGTTGGGAGCTCCCCATACATATAGGATTGTTGGCTGACCTGGCTGAAGGTGATGTATTCACCCAACAATACTCTATATGGGGTAGTTTTGAGGACTACCAAGGCTAACCGTAAGGAATTTCTTAGTGATAACTAGTATCTATGTTTAATCTAGTATCAATTCCTAATATAGGAAATGGAACAACTGCTAATATAATTACCTAAAATACAAGAGTTTGGTCACCAAAGCAGAAAGAGGAACTTATCCTTTATCGTTTTACTTTTGTAAACCATAGGTCAAAGATCTTAGATTTTAACTGTAGGGTCCAACTTGCTAAATAAACCCTGCGTTTCTGCATGATATGATGCCTCTCTTGCATCAATTTTAATTATTTTCCTACAGCTTAGCTGTATGAATAGTGTTTGCTCTTTGGATTAAGATACTTGCACAACATCCTGTATAATGAATAGTGGGGAATATGCAATCTGCAAGTGAGACGGAAATCTAACTATACCCTTAATCTTAAAGGTTATCCGAAACAAAAAAATGCCCCCATCCATATGCCGGGCCCCTCACACACAATATGCTCCCTGCACCGCTCCTGGTCCCTGCACGGCCACAGCTGCTTCTCCCCATGTGTGGATGAAAAGTTCAGTTGTTGGGGGAGCAGCCATGGGCAGGCGGTAGTGGGGTAATGCTAGGGAGGCTCATCCGCACCTGCCATTGGATGTTCCCCCCCAACAACGGATGTTTTCATCCGTGCATGGGGAGAAGCAGCTGCGGCAGTGCAGGGACCAGGAGCAGCGCAAGGAGTGGGGAGCCAAGTAAGTAAAATCAGTGTTAGGGGCCTGGCAAATGGGAGGGCATTTGTTAGTGTCGGATAACCCCTTTAAGGTGGATTTACACGGCACAACGATCAGGCTGAATATCGGGACCAAATGTTAGTATCAATGCTCATTCCTGATAATAGGCCCTTCTAAATGTGCCTCCGATCACCTGATGAACTTGCAAAACTTTTGTTCATTGGGTAAATTAATCCCTAACACAGTACATTAAATTATAATTTGTGGGCAGCAGAATGTGCTGTGTGAACAGAGATCTGTTGCCCAGAGTGAACCTGTTTGAGGAGAAGCGATAGCAGTAGCCAACACTGATCTCTGTACAATGGAGGTGATCTTTGCATGTTAATGCAGCTCTTTCCTCCCCTAATGAGCACGGATGAACTGTTCCTTTCAAATAGCTACGCTCTCATGTACATGTAAATGCGCCTTTAGATGGTATCTCCCTTTGTGACCCCATAATAAATCTTTTCTACAAGCAAGATCTGTGGATATGCCATTGTCACTGACTAGGAACTTTTGATGCTGTGTATTGATCCGTGCCACTAGCACTTTTGCTCCCTGTCTGCCCCAAAGTTTAAACCTCAATTTTAAAATCAATTTTGTTTTTTTGTCGAAATGTAATAGAAGAAAATTATCAGTATGCCATATAGACTTCATGGTCTGTAAAATAATTATATAACATCTAGACAATCTGGCATTGATTTAATATAAACATATATGACACCATGTTATCTAGCTGGGGAAACAGGAGTGGGAGGATTGTTTGCTTTGAATGCTTGGACCTCTTATGAATTGGGTATCCTTACTATGATCTCCAAACTTTGGTGTTGTTGAGACAGCTGGCCATGTTTGATCATCACTTAACATATTAAGGGGTTTAGAAGATACTGAGAACATTCATTAGTCCATCAATAGACAGAGAAATAGAAAGTCAGATTACCTTCCTATTACTCCTTCCACTGATGGACAAATCTATGTTCCTATGTTATATGCTGCACAATAAGGCACTATAGCTAAAACTTATGTATATGGCAATACAGAAGATCTGACTATGTTATATGGCATAACTCCGCATAATATCATGAGTTTTCCATATGACTGCATGCTCAGTGGCTTATAAACCATTAAATGAAAAATGGTATTAAAATCCTTGCCTTACCATACTATCTTTTTACATGGAAAGGGGAAAATCTGGCTTAGTATGAGAAAACTGGGGAAACATTTGTTTCCAGATAAATAAGGACATATAATCTATTATCTTTACCATAAAATCTATCACTATCGAACATTTCGTTCTGAGAAATTTAAAGAATTACAATTATGATTGAATTACTTTAGTGACTTGTAAATTATTTTTCCAAATAACTATGTCATACATAACATTCCTCATAAAAGCTAGGCAAATAATACAGGCCAAAAATTCCCATAAAAAGCCGAGAGATCATCGATAACGTGTAAAATGAAGATTACATAGATGAAAATATTTACAATAACTGAACCCAACTGATTATCAGATTATACAATCAGTTCTATGGAGAAGGAAATAATATTAGGCTTCTGATATCATTTCATATCTAAAATACATTTGTTAAATACTGATATCAGTGCAGACTTATGAAGATCATGATCTTGTCCATCAAATACCAAAGCCTTTCAACATCTGTCAGTTCAAAAAGTTTAACTCAGTATCCTATATCCATATCATACTCACTGGCCCTAAAAGCTGAGATATGGGGATTAGTGAGGCAATGTCTGACTAGAGAGCTGGTGGTCATCATATATGATCTTTAGGCATTATAAGCCAATGAAAGTCACTGGTGATCACCAGTTTTCGAACACCAGCCCAATAAAGTCCTGTTATCTCAGCTTCCCCCACTACTATGGTAAGTGAGATAGAGATATTGGAGTCACCAACTTTCCAGAAATTTAGCTTTCTGCACAGGTGATGAGAACTTCTAACGCTCAATACCTTATTAAATATACCATTGCTTACTCTATTCTATTTTTTTTACACGGTGCTAAATTAATGCTGCATTAGATATCCCGATTTAACAGGCGATTCTTAGGAAGGAAGCGTTCCTTTCCAGCATTTGCCTGCTCACTAGCAGAGGAGACTGCAGCTATTACATGCAGCAATCTTCTCCTCAGTATAAGGAGGAGCAATCATTATACCATCACTGTTCCCTATACTTCATCGCTGTTTGCCGGCAGCAGAAAGTGATTAGACACTACGATCTGCCGCCTGCAAGCGATGATTTTTTAACCTGTCACAATATTTAGATTGCCGGATGAATGAGTGTTTGCTCATTGGTCATTAGTGCTCATTGGTAGGAGTAATACAGGCTTTATTTATATAGTTTTTTTTACATTTAGCTGGAAGTAGATAACATGCTACATGATGGCACACCACATTGCAATCATCATTTTTCATAATGACATACTTACTGTGTTGATTGCAAGGTTTCCTCGGATAGGTGGTGGAACCACACCATATAGAATACCAGCCCCAGCCAATCCTCCCAGAAGCTGGGCAATGATATAGAAAATACCTCTCCATATTGAAATTTGAGATCCAAGAACAAAGGCAAATGAGACTGCTGGATTTATATGAGCTCCGCTGATATGTCCCACTGTCTGGACCATTGTACCTATCACCAAACCAAAGGCTAATGAGATCTGTAGCACTGTTGGCAGAGCAGCTGGCCATCTCAGAGCAGAGCCCAGTCCAAAAAACACAAAGATCAAGGTGGCTAGGAATTCGGCAAATACAGCCCTGTAAAAGGCTAATGAACAAAGTTCTCTCCTCATTTTGAAGAAGTTTGAAATACAGTTGAAAAGTTGTACGATTTCTTGTCCTTGCAGCTGTATAAAGTTATAAGTAGGTTGTCAGTTTATATATTTGTGCAGGTGACAAGCTGGATTAGAGGTGGAGAAGATTACAGGTCCACCCCTGGTTGTACATGTTAAATAACAGTTCAGCCTCATATAGTGTCAACCTCCCTCTGTGTCACTTGGAAAGGATTTACTTTTTTTTCTAATGCATGACGTATAATTAAATAGATTTATATAACATGAGAGTCTGAATTGGCGCTCATCTGTTTCATAATCTCCTATTGTCTTGCCAGTATTTTGTCAGCTTTCCACTGAAAGATTTCTCAATCATCATTTCTTGTTTGACAGACTTTCTGCCAGAGGACTTGTTCATTCCCCGAGTCACAAATTTCAAGGCTAGAAGTACACTGTGTTCATACTCCTCCTCCTTTTGCTACTGGGCATGTTATGTTGAACATTAATGACTCTATAGGATGTACAAATGGCCAAAAATGCTAAATGTTCAAATTTCTATAAAGTGAAGAACAAACACCAATTACATATGTTGTCACTAGTTTGTGGCCCAGCCATTGAAGTGTTCCAGTTGTGGGGAACAAAGTGTTCCTTCCTAACAGCTGCTCGTTCAGTCAGGGCGAAGCCCTGCATTTACATGCAGTGATCACCTCCACAGTATGAGGACAAGGGATCGCTATTGCGAACGCTCATGCTCATAAAGCCACATTGTTTCTGGGCAGCACAGAACTGCTTAGAAACGATAATTTACTTGTCTGCACGAATGACGGTTTAACCCGATGAACTAGCATTTTGGTCGTTCATCGAGGGACCAGCTGCATCTTTAGACGGGCAGAATGTCAGGAATGAGCGTTCGCAGGAACATTGATTCAGATAATCTGCCTGAATATCTGCCTGTGTAAATCCACCATTAGGGATTTTTCATTACCCCTCTTTTTTTTTTTACCCATTCATAGTGATCAGCAACCGTGTGATGGTTTCTTTATCCTTTGGCCATTGTTATACAAATCTATTAGTAGAAAAAACAAGGTTTTCTTAATTACTACCTATTGCGCTTAATTGAGGAATTCCAGGAGAATAAATACTTTGGCAAAAAATTATTTTAAACAATTCTTTATGAAATTGCTGTACCATTCATGACCACTAGGAATCCTTACCACATATGAAGAATGAATATATTGAATAGTTGCTATAACTGAAATAACTGTAAAGGGGCCCATCTCCATTCAGACATACAGTACAATGTGTAGAGTTACTATTGTATATGGTCTATGGAAGAGTGCATTTTGAATTATATCTGTGCTGTGACATCACTTATTTACTTCTGTACATTGCCATCGTCATTGTTATCATACTATTGTAATATCACTGTGAGCCTTATTACAGCACTGTGACATTACTGTGCACATTATGCCTGTGCTTTAACTTTATTGTGCACATTTTGCCACTATTGTGACATCACTGTATATTATCTTATGAATTTTGGAAGCCAACATAATTATAACCTTCTCATGTTCTGAACTTGCTACTGAAATTGGTCATGGTGGAGTGGTGCCCCACGGGTCCTTGTTATACCCCAATACTAGGACAAATTTTCTTATACTATTCCTGTGTCTGCAATGGCATAACTAAAGTGTTATGGGCCCAAGTACAAACTTTGGTCCCCCCCCAATTCATACAAAGAGGCAGCAATTTGTTTTTACACTAAGCCCAATGCATGGCTACACTCACCCAGTCCTAACTAATAAAATCTGGTCCTACCTCATCCAGAGTGTCGCTGGCATTGGCATGATGTCCACTGGATCCGGAATAAGGTCTCTGTAGATACAGAGAAAAAAAGAATAATCACATAAGGAAGGGATGGTGACTTCCCCTGTGAAATCACCTGCAGGAAGGGGCGCTGTGCTGACCTGTAAGACTGAGCCATGCCAATGTATAGCGGGTAATCTAGGACATTTCCCCTAAATGCTACCACACAGTACTAATGCCCACATTGTTGCCCCTCACAGTATTTAAGCCCACTGTGTGGCCCCTTCACAAAAGTTATGTCCTCCTTGTGGCCCCTCACAACATCTACACCTGCCTTTTTTCCTGTCACAGTAGTTATGCCCACTTGTGTACCGTTATGCCCACTTGTGTACCCCCTCACAGTAGTAATGCCCAGATATGTGCCCCCTCACAGTAGTAATGCCCAGATATGTGCCCCCTCACAGTAATTTTGGCCAGATACATATGTATGTGCCCTCCACAGTAGTTATAACCGGATATGAGCCCCCTCACAGTAGTTATGCCCAGTTATGTGCCCCCTCACAGTAGTTATGCCAGATTATGTGCCCCCTTATAGTAGTTATGCCCACATATGTGCCATCACAGTAGTTATGCCTTCATATATGCCCCCTCATAGTAGTTATGCCCAATTATGTGCCCCTTCACAGTAGTCATGTCCAGAAATGCGCATCACTAATTTCTCCCAACTGATGTGTAAATAAATCCTCTAAGAGATCAAATGAAGTGGCTGTGGTGCTAGAGTTGGTGGTGGCGGCGGACAGTAGTTTTCGCCAGATATGTGCCCCCTCACAGTGGTTATGGCCAGATATGTGCCCCCTCACAGAAGTTATGCTAGATTATGTGCCCCCTCACAGTAGTTATACCAAGTTATGTGCCCCCTCACAGTAGTTCTGCTAGATTATGTGCCCCCTCACAGTAGTTCTGCTAGATTATGTGCCCCCTCACAGTAATTATGCCAGATTATGTGCCCCCTCACAGTAGTTATGCCAGATTATGTGCCCCCTCACAGTAGTTATACCCCAGTTATGTGCGCCCTCACAGTAGTTATGCCCAGTTATGTGCGCCCTCACAGTAGTTATGCCCAGTTATGTGCTCCCTCACAGTAGTCATGCCAGATTATGTGCGCCCTCGGGGACATACACAGTCCCCAAATAGTATAATAACCGCCTGTAGCACAAGTATAAATAATGCCCCCCCCCATCCCCGCTTTAGCTCCACTCCTTCATGTAATGCCTCCTTGTAGTGGCAGTATATATAATACTCTCCATCCTTTTAGTGCCACCCCCCCCCCCTTTTGCACCCAGTCTGCAGCTTTATGGGGAAAAAACTAACTAAAAACCCACATACTTACCTTCTTCCCTGATGACGTGCTCCCACACTCACATTGCGCTGCTGGCTGTGCTGGAGGCCGATTGCCGGGCTTTCAACGCTCCTTCCACAACCAGCAGTGCCATGTGTGGCCAGCAGGGTGAGTGCCGGAGCTCAGAAGAAAAGTGAAGCAGGGGCACATGTTTGAAGAGCGCTCAGACGGCACCCGGCATTGTCACTGTACTTCATGCCGGGTCCCGTCAGAGCACTCCCATTACATGTGAGTGCAGCAGGCCCCCTCCCCCCGCTGGGGTCAGTCACGGTCGCACCCTCTGCGACCGCGATCGTTACGCCCCTGTGTCTGAATCATGCATATGCTATTCATATATCAATATTAAAATTGTATTTGGCATTTCATAAGTAACGTTGGAATGGTTCCAGAGAACATCTCATTGAGAGTTATTCATTCTTACGCTTAAAGTAATAAGTACACATAAGATTCACATCTTCCAATTTGTTTACCCCTTTTCCTGAAAATATCTGGTTCTGTGGATTAGAGAGTCATTTATTATTATTTTTTATGTCATTGTCCTTATACAAAGCAGTAACATGGACCATCTGCTTAATCTATAATGCTTGATGTCTGGACACTATGTGGTATTTTAATACTATTAGGCATGGTTTTGGCTGGCAGATGTTAATCATCTAATATATAAATCTGAGTGTATGTGTGTATTTGTGTGTGTATGTATGTCCACTAAAGTAAACCGCACCGTTGCATTTACAAATACAAAATTTGGCACACAGGTACATCAGGTGTCCGGTAAGATTTTAGACTGGGTCTCAGCTCTCTAGCATGTACAGTTCCTGAGATATTCCCAGAAAATGCATTAGCCAATAGAAGCCTGGTCACATCATCCTTATCAGCCAATATAAGTTCGCAGGCCATTAGTCTCCACATACACACAGTTTTAAACCATGTTTCCATAACAAGCCATTTTTCTTCACTGCTGTAGGTCAGATTTAAAGGTGCAGGGCACTGTGGATGACACTGTTATGGGAGAAGAGTGCTGTGGAGGTCACAGTTCAGGGTCAGGTAGGGTAGCCATTTAGGCCACCCTCAAAAGATGGACTTAAACCCAGTGCTGCTGTCTGAGAGTGAGCTGTTCAAAAGGACATCCCTGTGTCTGTCCAGGCCCTGCGTCGGACAGAGGCCAGGGAGTCTGAAAGCCGGACTGTCCTCCCTAAAACCGGACCTCTGGCCACCCTAGGGGCAGGCTGCTGTGAAGGTCAGTGTTAAGGGGAAGATTTCTGTAGAGGCCACTGTTAAGGGGCAGGGTGTTGAGGAAATCACTGTTATGGAGATGGGGTACTGTGGAGGTCACTACTAAAGGGGCGGCTCCAGTGGAGGTCACTGTTAAAGGTGCGGGCCACTGTGGAGGTCACTGTTAAGGGGACAGAATGCTGTGGAGGTCACTGGTAAAGGAGCGGGCGCTGTGGAGGTCTCTGTTAAGGGGGCAGGGAACGGTGGAGGTCATAGCTAAGAGGATCTTCCGCTATGGAGGTCAGTGTTAAGAGGAGTTGTGCTGTAGAGGTCAGTGTTAAGGGAGCAGGGTGTTGTGGAGGTCACATTTTAAGGGAAAAGAGCTCTGTGGAGGTCACTGTTAAGGGGGCGGGTTATTGTGGAAATCACTGTTAAGGAAACGGGGTACTTTGGAGGTCACTAATAAAGGAGCGGCTGCTGTGGAGGTCACTGTTAAAGGGTAGGGTGCTGTGGATGTTACTGTTAAGGGGGCAGGCCGCTATGGAGGTCACTGTTAAAGGGGCGGGCACTGTGGAGGCCACTATTAAAGGGGCAGCAGGGTACTGTGAGGTCACTGTTAAGGCAGCGGGGTACTGTGGAGGTCACTTTTAAGGGAGTGGGGTACTGTGGCAGTTACTGTTAAAGGGGCAGTCGCCCTTGAGGTCTCTGTTAAGGGGGCTCGGAATGATGGAGGTAACAGTTAAGGGGACTATAACCTATGGTCAATGTTAAGGGGTGGGTGCTGTAGAGCTCAATGTTAAGGGGGCGGGCCCCTGTGGAGGTCACTGCCAAGGGGGTGTGGTGCTGTAGAACTCACTGTTAAAGGGGCAGGCTGCTGTGAAGGTCAAAGTTAAGGGGGTGGGCTGCTGTGGAGGTCCCATTTTAAGGAGACAGGGCACTGTGGGGGGGTCAGTGTTGAAGGGTGGGGGGCTGTGGAGGTCACTGTTAAGGGGATGGGGTACTGTAGATATCAGTATTATAGTAGATACTGTTGATATCTTTTAGCTACACACACAAACTTTAAATGAAAAAGATGAAATATACCTGAGCGAAGCCTGGTCCTGTAGCTAGTTCATACATAAAAGTAAAAACAGGCATACCAATTTTGCAGTGCATCTCATGATCTAGCCATCTTTAATTTGTCCTTTCTGGTTTGGGTACCTAAGGTAATAGGAGCAACTAATTTATCCTACATTAAAATCAGCTTTGTTACAATAATCTGTATTCTACAGTACATTAGATTCACAAAAATGTGTCAGGCAAACTAATTCAAGGTTTTGGTAATTCATATTGGAGGAATTGCATGAAAATGGCAGCAGAGCCATTGAAGGGGAAAAAGACAGATCTAGGGTGTGTGGGGATGATATTGCCCTGATTGTCAGAGACCCTTACTGATAGCTTTATCAACCAATCTTGGGCAATATTCAGCCAAGTCCTTCTGCACAGAAAGAAGAAATGCCATTCTCTGTGCAGCTGGGATTTTGATAGAATGTTTTGTGGCTGTGTCTGCCAAAAAACAATTGCAGACACATGCCATTGATCTAGCTGTACTAGGGACACTATAGGGGAGAATTGGAGATAATTGGGTAGATTTGAGACTTTCATCAGAAAAAGCTTAGCTGAATGAGGGAGGGACTTGTCACTGTCTCAGTTATTTCTTGCAATTTGCTAGCAAGTTGTACATTACAGATCCCTGCAAGAATTTCATATTGTTCTGTATAAACAACCAGCCAGTTTTTTTTTTAACTCCACAGTCCATAGGCTTA
Source organism: Bufotes viridis (assembly GCA_033119425.1). Lineage (NCBI taxonomy): Eukaryota > Metazoa > Chordata > Amphibia > Anura > Bufonidae > Bufotes > Bufotes viridis. The sequence goes on along the minus strand of CM065591.1, from coordinate 442,768,967 downwards.
CTGCGAGCTCTCCAACAGCATACATTCTGCCACAAACATGGAAGAATTGCTCCCCTCCCATTTTTTTTAAAGCCAGTTTCTAATTACCATTTGTAATTGGGTATTTCAGTGCATTATAGTAGAGATATTAATGAGAGTCGCTACAGATGTCACAAAAATTTGTCTGCCAAACGAATCCAGGGTTTTTGTGATTCACTTCAAACACATGACGTAAAAACAGCACCCAGAAAGATATTACTGTGGAAATTGGCAGGGAAAACCGTGAGAGAGCAAGATGTTGGAGAATCACATGACACTGGGAGTAAGTGGGGGAGCACTTATCCTGATTGACTCACTGAAAGATAGTCTGATCAGCCAATAAAGGCGCAATAGGCAGGCAGTAGGCCAGTAACAGGACAGGAATACTATAAGCAATATAGAAAGATAATAAGAAGCAATAATTGTGTATATTTTAGGGAATTTGATTAGAGAAAGCATATAGAGATAGTAAGGCCTCTTTCAGACGGGCGTTGCGGGTGCACTCCGTCAAACAGTGCGGGTGCGTTGCGGGAATTGCCGCGATTTTTCCCTGCGAGTGCAAAGCGCTGTCATGCGTTTTGCACGCGCGGGAGAAAAATCGGCACTTTTGGTACCCAGACCCGAACCTGCACTTCTTCACAGAAGTGCATGTTTGGGTCAGAAATTGTCCCGCTGGTATTATTTTACATTATAACATAGTTATAATGTAAAATAATACCCTTGGCCATCTCACCAATGTTGAACCTGGTGCAGAATGGGTTAAAAATAATAAACTAGTCATAACTTACCTGGTCCATTTGATCGCGAAGCCCGGCCTCCTCTCCCTTAGCTTGAAAGATGTAAAGGACCTGTAATGATGTCACAGCATCACATGGCCCAATCACCTGCTTCATCACTATGGTGATGGAGCATGTGATTGGTCCATGTGACCACGTGACATCATCCAAGGTCCTTAAGCACTATCCACAGCCTGAGGATAGTGATTATGACCTTGGATGATGTCACATGGTCACATGGACCAATCACATGCTCCATCACCATAGTGATGGAGCAGGTGATTGGGCCATGTGATGTGACGTCATCACAGGTCCTTTAGATCATCGATGCTGCAGGAAAGAGAGGACAGATCGCGACTACGCGATCAAGTGGCTAAGGTAAGTTAACTTTTATTATTTTTAACCCCTTCCTCATCATTTAACAATGCATTCTTTATTAAGAATGCTATTATTTCCCCTTATAACCATGTTATAAGGGGAAATAATAGAGATTGGGTCCCGTTGCTAAGCAACAATGCGGGAAAATCGCAACGCATCCGCACGTGCTTGCTGATGCTTGCGATTTTCCCGCATCCCCATTCACTTCTACGGGGCCTGCGTTGCTTGAAAAACGCAGAATATAGAACATGCTGCGATTTTCACGCAACGCAGAAGTGATGCGTGAAAATCACCGCTCATGTGCACAGCCCCATAGAAATGAATGGGTCCGGATTCAGTGCGGGTGCAATGCGTCCTCCTCACGCATTGCACCCGCGCGGAAAACTCGCCCGTGTGAAAGGGGCCTAAGAGAGTGAAGGGCTCGTGAACCAGTTGTGTGTTTAATACAGCAGCCGGCAACTCATTTTTTCTGTAAAAGAACAGACAGTTTTTTTTTTAAACCTCAAGTTTATAGAGTTCAAAGGCATATTGCCAGCACCCCAATGGCATAAATATTGCACCAAATGCTGAGCAACTGCACATTTTTCTTCTTCTAAAACCAATTTAATTTTACTATTTGTAATTGGGCATATAAATGCTTTATACCCATGTTACTAAATGTGTTGCATATTACTGAAAGATAACAGGTAGTTACAGCAAAAGCAATAATGCAATAATGGCATTTAATATCTATTATATTAAACGTGTTGCATATTACTACAAGATAATGGGAATGGGTAGTAACAGCAAAAGTAATAATGCAATCATACCATTTTTTTAACCATGTTATTGAAAGTGTTGCATATTACTGCTTGATAATGGGTAGTTAGGGCAAAAGCAATACTACAATAACTCAATGCAAAAAATGTGCTATATTACTGCAGTTCAGACATTTCACTGCAAATATTGCATTGTGATATCCGTTTTAGTGAATGCATTACTGCATCATACTGAATATTTAAAAGAATTTACTGCAAAAATTTCATTATTACCCCCATGTTGAGGAACGCATTACTGTATCATACCGTATAGTTTAAAGATATTTTACTGCAAAAACGGTAGAACTATGAACTCCTTCTTGAAATCGTGTGTCACCAAAACCGGGGACCCACACAGGGCCGACTTCAAGGCGGAGAAAGACTTTTCCGCCTGCTCATTCCAGTGGACCGTCACTGACTTACGCCCCTTTAATAACGCTGTCAATGGCGCAGCTATGGTGACAATTCCCAGGAATGATTTTACCTGCCGAGTAGTGACAGGTCAGGGCCAATTTCTGATTGCCATAATTTTGTGTACCTGAGGTTTTATAACTCCGCGTCCAATTACATATCCCAGGTACTTGGCCACCTCTAACCTTACTGCGCACTTATTTTGGGTTTGCAGTTAAGCCTGCTAGAAAGGGGGGGGGGGACCACTACAGCCTGCACCTTAGGAAAATGACTTTCCCAGTCGGTACTGTGGACGATGATATCGTCCAAGCAGGCCGAGGCGTACCGACGATGTGGTCGCAGCATAATATCCATTAACCTTTGGAAAGTGGCGGGGGCGCCTTGCAGACCAAAGGGTAATACCTTATACCAGTTCTTCTCAATTATTTTCTGTCATGCCCCCCGCGCGACTGTAAATAGTATCATTTGTCTATAAAATTGTTATAAGTACACCAATCTCCCCACAGGTGAGGGCCATTAACCCCCCCCCCCCAAATCATGTGCAGGCTCCATTAACCCCCCCTCCCCCCAAATCATGTGCAGGCTCCATTAACCCCCCCCCCAAATCATGTGCAGGCTCCATTAACCCCCCCCCCCCCAATCATATGCAGGCTCCATTAACCCCCCTCCCCAATCATGTGCAGGCTACATTAACCCCCTCCCCCCAAATCATGTGCAGGGTCCAGGCTTCCCCCTCCCCCAAATCATGTGCAGGCTCTATCCCCCTCCCCCAAATTATGTGCAGGCTCCCCAATAGGGTCCAGGGTCCAGAAGTCTCTCTCTCCCCTGCCGCACAGCACAGTGATCTGTATCGCTGTCCAGAGGAATACAGTGGAAGCATTCATCTCCTGTCACCTGGAGCCCCCCTTTACGGAGCCTCGCGCCCCCCATGTTATTTGAGAAACGCTGCCTTATACTGATTCTGGCCTGCAGTGTAACAAAAGCCATTTTTTCTTTGGCAGACTCCATTAAGGGTACCTGCCAGTACCCTTTGGTGAGGTCCAACACAGAAAAATACCGGGCTTGTCCTAGTCTCTCAATCATCTCATCCACACGGGGCATGGGGTACACGTCAAACTTGGCGACTTCATTTAGTTTGCGGAAGTCGTTACAGAAGCGTAGTGTCCTGTCCGGCTTGGGTATCAAGATTATTGGACTGGCCCACTCACTTTTCGACTTCTCGATGACATCTAATTGTAACATCCGTTGCACCTCTTCCGAAATGGCTTGTCGTCGGGCCTCTGTCAGCAACCGTTATCGTGGCAACAGCTTCTCTCGAGTCAGAACGGGGAACTGGACACTCTAACCCTAAAAAAACCTGCCCGGGTCTGCCATCCATACTGCTCTCCCTATCTCTCCAGGGCTTTAATAAAATCACATGGTATACCTGCTCTGGCTTCCTCCGTCCGGGCTGGTGTACTTTGTAGGTCACCTCTCCCATATTCTCAAGTACTTCGTATGGACCCTGCCACCTAGCCAAGAACTTATTGTTGAGACCAGAACCAGAACCCGGTCTCCAGGGTCAAAGTTCCTCACCCGACCCTTGGGCTCGCTGGGCTGCTTCCATATGGTCCCGTACCAGTGGCAACACTGTCTCCATTCGTTCCTGCATCTGGGTGACATACTCAATCATGCTCTTATGTGGAGTAGGTTGTTGCTCCCATGCCTCCTTCGCTATGTACAGCAGACCACGCGGATGCCGACCATACAACAGTTCGAAGGGCAAGAAACTCGTCGACGCCTGGGGCACTTCTCACACCGCAAACATAAGATAGGGCAGCAGAAGATCCCAATCCTTCCCATCCTTAGATACCACCCGTTTTAACATATTTTTTAGAGTCTGGTTCAACCTTTCTATGAGGCCACATGTCTGCGGGTGGTAAACGGACGTCCGCAAATGTTTTATGCGGAGCAATTTACAGAGCTCCCTCCTGACCTTGGACATAAACGGGGTCCCCTGGTCAGTCAACAACTCTTTAGGTAGCCCCACTCGGGAGAATATCATCATTAACTCCCGGGCTATTAACTTAGCTGACGTATGATGAAGTGGCACCGCCTCGGGGTACCGTGTGGCATAATCCAAGATTACCAGGATGTGTTGTGACCCCTAGCGGACTTCGGGTTGGGGCCTACGAAGTCCATCGCGATACGCTCAAATGGTACCTCGATGATCGGGAGGCGTACCAAGGGACTACGGAAATAGGGCTGGGGGCTAGTTATCTGGCAAGTTGGGCAAGACTCACAATACTGTGCCACCTCTTTAAAGACTGGGCCAGTAAAACCGCTGTAGAACTCGATCCTGTGTTTTCTGCTGGCCCAGGTGACCCCCAAGAACATGTTGGTGGGCTAACTCTAATACGAGCTTACGATAAGGCTTGGGCACCACCAACTGTTCAATTTGCTCCCCTCATAGCTGATTTTCCCAGTACAGAAACTCTTGGTGAATGACAAAGCGGGAAACATAGATTCCGCCCCTGGTTGTTGCGGCTCACCCTCTACTATTACCACATTTTCCCAGGCCCGAGATAGGATGGGGTCCTGGTGCTGTGCGGTACCAACATTTTCACCAGATACATTGAGGTCTGCCAACTCCGGTCCTGGTGGCAATTCCTCCACGTCTCCCACCATTACACTTAGTGGGGTTGTCTCCTCCCCCTGAGTGGTGGTCACCCCTACTGCGGGCCCTTCGGCCTCAGGTTCCCAGGGTTCTGGGTTCCCCCCTGAGCAAGGCTAGTCTGATGGGGCTACCCCTGACTGTGTGTATCGTCACATTTAACCTCTAGCCACAGGGATGGGAAACCGGGGAAGTCTCTCCCTATTACTAGTTCATGTAGGAGGGTGGTGGCGCCGGCTACCGTGGCCAAGATCACCTGGGCGGTGAGATAATCTTTTAAGTCCCCATGGATACACACCACCCCCAACTTTCGGCCCGTATACTCGACGGGCAGCACCAGGGCAGCGCTTACCAGGGTCACCAGGCTCCCTGAGTCCAGTAGTGCCACTTCCAGAGTATCTCCCACCTTCACTTGGCACAGATGACCTGTGTCTAATGTCTCACAGTCTCCTGGCATACAACGACTGCCGTTAGCCATAGTTGGTGTCCATGGGTTCTACTTGATGGTGGAACCACTCAACCTCTTTTTTCTTTATCTTATTGCATTCTACTTGATGGGGACAGTCAGCTCTTATGTGACCCCGTTCCTGGCACCGCCAGCGGATTATGGGAGCAGGGTCTGCGGGGGCCACATCCCGAGTAGACTTTGCTGGCACCAGCCGTCGGGTCGAGGGTGGAGCTTTCCTGGCTTTAACCAGCCCCCTCCAAAAAGAACCCCCTTGTACATTTTTAGTGGCCTCAAAATGCTCCACCAGGTCGACCATCTCTAGGGCATTACCCGAAGATACCTGGCCAACCCAGTGTTGGAGAGAGTATGGCAAAGCCCTCCTGAAGATGTCAGCTAACAAACGGTCCAGTATAGCAGCCGGGCTCAGTATCTCTGGCTGAAGCCAATTTTGTAAACGATGCAACAAGTCATAATACTGGGGTCTGGCAGGTTCAGCCGGGTTAAACTACCACTGATGCACCCGCTGAGCCCATCCGCCAGCAGATTATGGGAGCAGGGTCTGCGGGGGGCACATCCCGAGCAGGCTTTGCTGGCACCGGCTGTCGGGTAGAGGGTTGGGCTTTCCTGGCTTTAACCAGCCCCCTCCCAAAAGAACCTCCTTGTACATTTTTAGTGGCCTCAAAACGCTCCACCAAGTCGACCATCTCTTGGGCATTACCCGGAGATACCTGGCCTACCCAGTGTTGCAGAGGGTATGGCAAAGCCCTCCAGAAGATGTCAGCTAACAAATGGTCCAGCATAGCAGCCGGACTCAGTATCTCTGGCTGAAGCCAATTTTGTAAACGATGCAATAAGTCATAATACTGGGGTCTGGCAGGTTCAGCCGGGTTAAACTCCCACTGATGCACCCGCTGAGCCCATACCAAAACGTTCACCCCCAGTCTGGCCAATATCTCACCCTTGACGATCTGGTAATCAGCCACTTGGTCATCGGGTAGATTGAAGAAAACCTGCTGTGGACCAGACAACAGGTATGGTGCGAGAATCTCAGCCCATTGGTCTCGGGGCAACTTCTCCCGGATAGCGACTTTCTCAAACATCGCCAGGTAGGTCTCGACATCATCAGAGGAGCCCATCTTTGGAATGGCGGCACAAACTGCTTTCCTGGCAGCACGAGTGCTCGGGGTTGCTCCTGCTGCTTGCAGCGCCATTACGTGTTGTAACAGCAGCCATTGGTTTCTTGCTGCTGCTTATTCGCCTCCCGCTTCTGCAGGTTAGCCTCCATGAGTGCTTTCACAACCGCCTCCATCTTGTCAGGGAACTCAGGGCACAGCCTTGCTGGCTTAATATATGACTTCCACCGGTGTTTAAGGCAAAAACAAAACTTTTCCGGCCCTCAGGCCAGCCTCACTGCAATTGCCCGCATCCTCCACTAAATGTGACGATTCGCTCCGGTAGGCAGGGGTGCGAGTGCAGTATAGAGGCAAATGGAGTCCAAGTAGTAAAGAAAACAGTGTTTTATTTCACACTTGCTCAAACAGAAATTAGGACAGTCATTTGGTGTTTGTTCACACACAAGATAATAGAAAGTTTAACCTGACTCCTTTATTGGTATGAGTCTCTTCCTGGCTGGTCGGAACAGCCACATAAAGTCTCTCACAGGGTACTAGGCGCCCTGTACACCTATGTCAGAATCCAGGCCTCAGCTCTGTAACGCACCAAATTGATCAGTTAGGATCTCAACTGCGGTGTCCTTTGACATCCACTTTTGGCACACTGATTGAGTGTTGGTGGTGTCTTTGCGGCTGCTCAGTGTGTACCCCAGGCGGCTCTCTCAGTCTTAAGCGGAGAGTATGGGGTTAACAAAATCATGTACCGCGTACTAAAGATAGAGTGTAAAACTAATAGTGAAGAAAGTTCGTTTTAGGAATGAGAGTTCAGATTAAAGTTCATGTGAATAACAGCTCTTGGCAACGTTCAGGAATCCCAGGCCTGCAGTACTAATAACCACCAGCGCGAGTCCCTTCCTTTCAGTGAGCAATGTCAGTGAAACAAAATGACAGGCTTGATACTTGCTGTTGGAAGTCCTGCAGGGATTCTGCAGTGGTGGAGCCAGGTAAGGTAGGTGAGGGTTTCTCCTGGAGGTTCAGAGTTGCAGGTAGTTAGGATCTTGAGTCCTCGTGGTGAATGGAGCAGGCTGGGTGCTCACTCCATTAGTGGAACCCCCTGTGCAGCACCTGGCTCCTATTTATTGACCAAGTGTGGGTGGGCGGAGCCACCTTAGACGGCCCAGCGGCCACTGCTTCCAGCCTGGGAGGCAGACAGCGATCGTTGTCATGGTTACACAGGGCATGATCCAGGCTGGAGCGCAAACCACCGTATCCTTACAGTACCCCCCCCTTAAGGGGACCCTCTCGGGTACCCCAGTAGGGGAGGGTCGGTCGGGAAATCTCCTGTGAAACAACCTTTGGAGTCTGGGTGCATGGACATCTCGCACATCTTCCCAAGAGTCATCCTGAGACCCGTAACCCTTCCATCTAACGAGGTACTGGATCCTCCCCCGTCTTCTTCTGGAGTCGAGAAGCTGCTCAACCTCAAATTCCTCCTCACCTCGGACATCTATCGGGGGGAGGGTTGAGGAACCCGTGAGGGGAACGGGCTAGGTCTAAACGGGTTTAGCAACGAAACATGGAATGTGGGATGTACCTGTAGTCGAGGAGGAAGGGTAAGTCTCACCGTGTTGGGGTTGATAATTCTTTCTATCAGAAAAGGACCCCAAAATTGCCTACCCAGTTTCTTAGCAGGTACCCCCAACCGAAGGTTTCTCGTTGACAGCCATACCGAGTCTCCAACTTGATAAGGAGGATTTTCTCTTCTGTGACGGTCGTAGTAGATCTTCTGCCTTTCCTTTGCCTGTTGGAGGTTGTCTTTCAGCATCCTGAGGGTTGTTTGCAAAGTAGTTACAAAATCATCTGTGGCAGGAACGTTTGTAGGAAGGTTGATTTCAGGGAGAGACCTAGGGTGGAATCCATAATTAGCAAAGAATGGACTATGTAAAGTGGAGGAATTCACAGAATTGTTGTAAGCGAATTCGGCAAGAGGGAGTAGGCTTTCCCAGTCATCTTGAAGGAATGAGCAGTGACATCTGAGAAATTGTTCCAGACATTGGTTCACCCTTTCCGTCTGCCCGTTAGTTTGGGGGTGGTAGGCGGTAGACATTCTATGGTCGATTTGGAGTCTAAGACAGAGTGCTCTCCAAAATTTGGATACAAATTGTGAACCCCTGTCTGATATAACTTGGCTAGGGATTCCATGTAGTTTTATGACATTGGACAGAAAGGCCTCGGCAGTTTCACTGGAGGAAGGTAATTTTTGAGGGCGATGAAGTGTGCCATCTTAGTTAGTAGGTCTACTACAACCATGATGGTGTTGTTTCCTCTGGAGCGGGGGAGTTCTACAATGAAGTCCATTGAAACCCATTCCCAGGGTCTGTTAGGGATAGGAAGACTCATAAGAAGGCCATATGGTCGATTTCTATCACTTTTGCATGAGGCACATGTCTCGCACGTGGAAACATATTGCTTAATTTCTTTGGTCATTTTTGGCCACCAGAAGTTCCTGCGTATCAGGATTATGGTTTTGGCAATGCCAGGGTGTCCCGCGAGGGGTGAGTCATGGCAGAGTTTGATTACCTGGGTGGTGAGAGGAGTTGGTATGTACAGTAGGTTGTTTTTGTAGAGGAAACCTAGTTGGTCTTTCAGAAGTCCCGGGGGGATGTTAGCACAGTCAGTTTTCAGAGCATCCTTAAGCTGGGTTTCCAATTCGATGGTGGCGAAGATAATTTTGTTAGGTGGTATAATGCATGTGGGGGCTGTGACTGCGGTGCGGCATTCAGCCAGACGTGATAAGGCATCAGCCTTCCCATTTTTTGAGCCTGGTCGGTAAGTAATTTGAAAGTCGAATCTATCAAAAAAAAAAACTCCACCGTACCTGACGTGCTGCCAGTGTTTTACTGGTTTTCAGGTATTGTAAATTACGGTGATCCGTGTATATTGTGATGGGGTGTGTTGAACCTTCAAGTAGGTGCCTCCAGTTCTCTAGGGAACATTTTATGGCAAGAAGTTCCTTTTCCCCTATGGGGTAGTTGATTTCAGCGGTGTTTAGAGTCTGGGAGTAGAACCCGACAGGATGTAATGGGGATGAGAAGGAGCTCCGCTGGGACAGAACAGCTCCTATGGCTGCCTGTGATGCATCTACTTCCAGCACAAAGTGATAGTTTGGATTTGGAATGGTCAGAATTGGTGCTGAAGTGAATTTGTCTTTAAGTAACTCAAAAGCTGATTGGGCCTCCATGGACCAAACAAATTTCGTGTTGACACTAGTTAATCTGGTTAGGGGTTTGATGGTAGCGGAGAAGTCTTTGATGAATTTCCTGTAGAAGTTCGAGAACCCTATGAAACGCTGGAGGGCTTTCCTGGAGTCCGGAATCGGCCAGTTTTGGATGCAAGTGATCTTTGACTGATCCATCTGAATTCCCTTGGGTGAGATTATATAACCAAGGAACGGAAGGGTAGTAGTCTCGAATATACACTTTTCTGGTTTGACATATAAGTGATGGACGCTTAATCGCGCAAGTACCCAACGGACGTGTTTCCTGTGATCTTGTAGGTTATCGGAGTAGACCAATATGTCATCTAGATAGATGACAACACATACATCTAGTAGATCCCTAAATATGTCGTTGATAAAGTTTTGGAAAGTGGCAGGGGCATTGCACAAGCCGAAAGGCATTACCATGTACTCAAAGAGTCCGTACCGGGTGCGGAAAGCAGTTTTCCATTCATCCCCGGTTCTAATCCTAATCAAGTTGTATGCGCCTCTCAAGTCCAGTTTAGTGTAGATAGTTGATGTTTGAAGTCTTTCAATAAGCTCGGATATTAGCGGCAGGGGTACCGGTTTTTGATTGTTATTTTATTTAATGCTCTGTAATCAATGATGGGTCTGAGGCTCAAGTCTTTGTTCCTTACGAAGAACATACCCGCGGCTGCAGGGGAGGTTGAAGGCCGAATGAATCCCTTCCTTAAGTTCTCTTCGAGATACTGTTTGAGGTGGTCAAGTTCTGGTTGTGCCAATGGGTAGATTCTTCCTGTGGGTATTTCACTGCCCGGCAGCAGGTCTATGGGGCAATCGTAGGGTCTATGGGGCGGTAGGGATTCCGCCATCTTTGCACTAAATACCTCCGAGAACTCTGAGTATTGGGTAGGGACCTGGTTCACCCCTACATGCATGAGCGTTTTAATAGGGAAGCAGGTCTCCCTGCAATAACGTGAGGTAAACCCAATTCTCCCTGTTCCCATAGGAGAACTGGTTGATGTAGCCGGAGCCATGGCAAGCCTAAAATGATGGGGAACGAAGGGAGTGTATGACATCAAAGGATAAAAATTCTGTGTGGCTATTTTCGCTTGTCACCAAAAGGGTTGAGTCTGGCTATGGATAGGTCTAGAGGTTGTACCATCAATAAAACTCACGGATATCGATACATTTTTCCTTGTATGGGAATTTTATTTCTCTACAGATGCTTATCGATAAAATTCCCCGAAGCTCCCGTGTCCACCATTGCATCAACGATAGTTCGGTTTTGGTCCCACTGTAAGGTAAGAGACGTATAAATGTAACCACTTGTGTTGTTATTTTTACTGCCTAAGTTACAGAACGTCATCATTTTACCTTCATGTTTCTTTCTTATGGCAGGACATCCATCAACCAAATGGTCAGCCGACGCACAGTATAAGCAGAGGTTGAGGTTCCGTCTCCGGGTCTTCTCTCTCTCAGTCAGAGGACCACGAATTGCCCCAATCTCCATCATCTCTGCTACAGGATCTCGGCTGGTCTGTCTCGGGGTGGGTGTAAACCCTGAGACTCTCTCAGCCCTGCGTTCCCTTAAGCATCTGTCAATGGTGGTGACCTTCTGCATCAAGGCGTCGAGTGTATGTGGCAGCTCTCCGCGGGCTAACTCATCTTTCAGGGCCTCAGATAGACCGAGACGGAACTGATTTCTAAGAGTGAGATCATTCCATTCCGTCTCACGGGCCCAACGAGTGTATTCCGCAATAAAGTGACCTTGGGTTCCGGTCCATCGTGGGGGTGTCCTGTGCGCGACGTGACGAGATCTCGCAACGTCTGATTTTCCAATTGGAGAGTCTGTACGGTCACGTTAAGGGTTTCCACCCTCTCAGTGAGGGCGACCATATGCCGCGCGAGCTCCGCTGGATCCATGAGGGTTCCACTAATATGTAACGCACCAAATTGATCAGTTAGGATCTCAACTGCGGTGTCCTTTGACATCCACTTTTGGCACACTGATTGAGTGTAGGTGGTGTCTTTGCGGCTGCTCAGTGTGTACCCCAGGCGGCTCTCTCAGTCTTAAGCGGAGAGTATGGGGTTAACAAAATCATGTACCGCGTACTAAAGATAGAGTGTAAAACTAATAGTGAAGAAAGTTCGTTTTAGGAATGAGAGTTCAGATTAAAGTTCATGTGAATAACAGCTCTTGGCAACGCTCAGGAATCCCAGGCCTGCAGTACTAATAACCACCAGCGCGAGTCCCTTCCGTTCAGTGAGCAATGTCAGTGAAACAAAATGACAGGCTTGATACTTGCTGTTGGAAGTCCTGCAGGGATCCTGCAGTGGTGGAGCCGGGTAAGGTAGGTGAGGGTTTCTCCTGGAGGTTCAGAGTTGCAGGTAGTTAGGATCTTGAGTCCTCGTGGTGAATGGAGCAGGCAGGGTGCGCACTCCATTAGTGGAACCCCCTGTGCAGCACCTGGCTCCTATTTATTGACCAAGTGTGGGTGGGCGGAGCCACCTTAGACGGCCCAGCGGCCACTGCTTCCAGCCTGGGAGGCAAACAGCGATCGTTGTCATGGTTACACAGGGCATGATCCAGGCTGGAGCGCAAACCACTGTATCCTTACAAGCTCCACACACTGCAAACACCACCCAGACTCACAGTGATTTTCCTTCCCTCTCAGCTGAGGCTGCTGCCTGGGAATTTAAATCCCAGCCCAAAACCCACTCCTGGAACGTGGGGAGTAGGCACCCGCCCAACTCTTTGCCTACTTCCAGTAAGAGCCGGCCCGGATTGGCTTTGCAGCCATACTAAGTACAAAGGTGTCAACAGCATCTGCTGTTAACACATAAAATCCGGCTCTTACCTCACCGAGGCCAGGAACCTAGGTGACACGTATCGGCCATCTATGACGGCACCCTGCACCTTACCACAATATACATATATACCGTAATATAGCACCATATATGAAACAAAGTTGACACCTGTTATGACTGTAGAAGTAACAGACGGTTGGATGGCAGATAGTGCCAGAATGTTATAATCAATGGTGTTTTGATACATATAATAAAGTAGTACTCACTCCACTGGGGGGCGGCCTGCTGGATAAAGCTCAAGACACCAGCAGGATCCAGGACCCCCCTAGCCGGAATCGCCTGTAATATCTTTGGTACTGATGGTTGCCCAGTGCGGAATAAGGCTTCAGGTCAGTCCTTTATGGTGATGAGTTCGGCACTTTATTGGAGTAAAAAGCTCAACATGTTTAGGGGTGTGCAAACCCCTTCATCAGGAGCATTAGTATTGTGGGGAGTCGCTCTGGTAGACAGCGGTGCGGGTGCAGTTTAGAGGCAAAACAAGGAGTCCAGATTGTGCATCAAACAGTGTTTTATTCACACTTGCACACCAGAAATGAAAACAGTCTCTTGGTGACAGTTCACACACAACAGAAATCATGTGGCAAAACCAAAAACAGGCCAACACAGGTTCAGTCACCTTGGGTGGTTTGAGTGCGGTTCACACCTAGCAGTCGGTTCAGCCGCAGGCGATTCCTCCTTCAGGTTGCAGGGAAACACCACCTTGCTGAGCTCTGTCCTCCAGCACAGAGAACTCCTCAGCCCTGTTAGCAGGCTCCAGGATAAACACACTCAGACACAGCTGATGGCTGTGTTTTATACCCAGCCCAAAACTCGGACTGGACCGTGGGGAGCAGCCACCCACCCTACTCTTTAGCTGCTCCCAGTAAGAGCCGGCCCGGATCGGCTTTGCAGCCATGCTATTTAAAAGAGTCAAACAGCACTAGCTGCTGCAGACAAAAACCCGGCTCTCACCTCACCGAGGCCAGCAACCTCGGTGACACGTACCTGCCATCGCATATGACACCTTGCACCTTACCACAGTATCAATAAAATGAATAGAGATATATATCACAGACAAACATAGAACAAAGTATATAAAGGGTTAAGTATACCCGCCAAAAGGATGGTGAATTCCTGCATGCGCTGTTTCCGGGGCTGGGTTAAAAGTGGCCGTGTTAGTCTAGTTCTGTGCGCTCCATCTGTTGAGCGCACGCCGAACTTCCGGGTTAAAGACAGAGTACTTCCAGAAGCGTGCGCTCCAACAGTGGAACGCACGACACACTTCCGGTGAGGGTGCGCTCCAATGTCGAATGCATGCCCCGGAATCTGCACGCTTGGGTAAAGTGTGCCTCCAGTAGGTAGAGGATCGGTGGATGGGGCACATCTGGAGAACATGAGTGACAGCTGAAGTGCTACTCAGATTTTTCTGTACCCAGAGCGCTGTGTTACATGTTTAATGGAACAATCAAAAGTATAAAAAGTGGGTAAAAGATGGTTACTAATGTAACCATTGAAAGTATATATAAAACATGGGTAAAAAATGAGTAAAAAAATTTGATGTTTTTTTCATTCATACAAAAACCACATATGAGAGGTATAACTTATGATTTGTTTAAAAAAGTACATAAAAGGCTTACAAAATGATAACATTAAGGCTCTATAAAAAGATATATTAATAATAGCAAATTAGTAATATATTAATAATGGTAATAATAATAATGGATGTTGATATTGTAGGATATTCATGTTATCGTATATGGGTGCACACGAGATATCATATCTCCAAGACTATGCTCATATGTAATGCGAATGTGCATGTGGAAATAATAGATAATAGGTTTATATTGAACTGAAACCCATAAAACTTGATATACGTGTGCATATAGGTATGAACAACTAAAATAATTATATAAATGGGGATGGGTTGCTGTATGAATTGCATTGGTTAGAGTTATTTAATAGTTAACGTATTCGAGCGACTTACACCGAGTCCAAATGGTGTAAGTGTGTTAAGTTGATAAATCCAGAACATCTCTTTCAAACAGAGATGTTGGAAAGATGAGGGCACCTGTTCTAGAGGGGTAACTCTAAGGCCGGACAGATTTCCGTCATGGGTGGTAGCGAAATGGCATGATATACTATGAGTGACGATTTTTCTGTTGATGTTAGATCGATGTTCATTCATTCATTCATTCCAACATAGTTCAAACTGCAAGGTCACTGGAGTAGGTATATTATGTTGGTACTGCCGCAGTCCATATGATGTGTGAAGACGATTCTATTTCCTGGTTCTGGTATTTGTAACTCCCCAACAACACAATGGATAATCGTACAACATTTAAATCTGCGTGTCCCACACTTGAATGAACCCTTTTCTTCTAATTTTGTAAGGGTTTGTGCGTGGGTGGGTCGTGCCTGTGTTCCACCTGGACATGAGGGGGCTAATAGATTTTTTAAAGTTTTGTCTCTGCGAAATGTTAAAGTGGGTTGTTTCGGTAGATCTTTTCCCGGTATGGGGTCTTTTAATAGGACGGGCCAATGTTTACTCAAGATATCTCTAATCCTTTTATGCTTGGAATTATACCTTGTGATCATGCTCGGCCTAAAGGGATGTGAATTGTCTGTATGCTTGCTTTCTCGCGTAATGACAGGCGTATCCTTAATATCCTTACTGGATAGACATGCTTTTACACCCTCAGTATCAAAGCAAAATGGGGGAATGTTTTCCTGTACCAGTATACACAGCTAGCTCTAGCTTCTGGTTGGCAGACGCCTGCCATCTACGTGTCTGAACAGGAGGCCTCTCTATGAAACCGCCGAGTCACCACTTCCTAACATCTCCTCTTCCACGAGCAGCAGAAGCCATGTGCTGTGTCAGGATGCAGAGATGTACTGCTTAGACTACTAGGTTCAATCCTACCTGGATTCTGGACTTTCTCCAGAGCATACAATTTTCCTTGACGCCATGGACTTTTGGGCAGTTAGATTGGAAAAGTGGCCAGAAATGGTTTAGTATGCTCTCTCTGTAATGTCTTGTCAATCCCCCAGTGTCATATCAGAGGGAGTTTTCAACACAGTAAATGTGTTCTCTGCAAAGATAACTTTTGTCAAAATGAACAAGGCCTAGATCCATGAGGATTTTCACACTGCTCTGGCTGGGACCGATGAATAGATCTGCCTTTGCTGACAGTGACCCATAATGCTGTCTACCTACCCACCATCATGTTCCGTACCATATGGCGGCTACCACCGCTGCAGCTGCTACTCCCTGCTGCTAATTAGTGTTGAGCGCGAATATTCGAATAGCGAATTTTTTTAGCGAATATCGGCACTTCGCTAATTCGCGAATATTTCGAATATAGCGCTATAAATTCGCTATTTCGAATATTCGTTTTTTTTTTTTAGTTATATTTTTTTCTTTCCCACTTCCCAACAGTAGTTCTTACCTGTCCTGAGGATTCCTGGCTTCCTGGCTGCTCTAGTCAGTGCCCATTGCCGCTTCTGCCGACTTCCGTGCTCATGGAGTGTCCCCAACCATGGGAACGTCTCCATATACTAAAATGTACTGTCGGATTTGAGGAATTACGTTGAAATCGCAATGCGATTAATTTAAGTTATATTAATCGCATTGCGATTACAACTTAGCACTGCTATCTTACATAGGCTAGAATTAACGAATATGGAATATAGCACTAGCAGTGCTAAGTTGAAATCGCAATGCGATTACTTCAAGTTAAATTAATCGCATTGCGAATTTAACTTAGCAGTGCTACTATATTCCATATTCGTTAAGTTCGTTCATTCTAGCAAGCTGACCCATTATAAACCCAGCTCTAAGTTGAAATCGCAATGCGATTAATATAACTTGAATTAATTGCATTGCGATTTCAACGTAATTCCTCAAATCCGACAGTACATTTTAGTATATGGAGACGTTCCCATGGTGATGGGGACGCTCCATGAGCAAGGAACTTTATGGTTGGCTTGGTAGAATTAGCGAATAGCGAATATGACGAATGTATTCGTCATATTCCTCAAAACGAAGATAACGAAGTATTCTACATCTTCGTTTTAGCTACCTATTCGTCAACTTCGCTAATTCTAGCAATCAAATAGGAAGGTTGACTATAGAGACAGCTGTGTTAAATTCGCTATGCGATTTTTATTTTATTTTTAATAGAATAATTATATTACTTGATATAATTATTATAATTATTCTATTTATTAAAAAAAATATATAAATAATCGCATAGCGAATTAAACACAGTTGTCTCTATAGTCAACCTTTCTATTTGATTGCTAGAATTAGCGAAGTTGACGAATAGGTTGATAAAACGAAGATGTAGAATACTTCGTTATCTTCGTTTTGAGGAATATGACGAATACATTCGTCATATCTGTCATCTTCGCTATAATTCTAGATATGAAACCAATAGGAAAGTAGCCTTAAGTTAAAATCGCAATACGCGATTATTTAAATTGCATATTAATCGCGATAACTAGAATAATGACGAATATTCGATTTCGAGAATATGAAACGAATATTCATTCGAATATTCGCAAATTTCGTCGAAATCGAATATGGCACCTGCCGCTCATCACTACTGCTAATCCGTTATACCAAAAGCAATAAGGCAAAAACGTATTATATTATACCCGTGTTAGGGAATTATTTGTTTTATTACATCAACAAACCATTCAGTAGTATTATGCCAAAAGATATGTGTCAATAACTCCATTAATTATACCATTGTTAGTGAACGTTTTATTTTATTTATTCAAAAAACCATTCAGTGTTACACCAAAGGCCAAACAGCAATAATGCCATTATTATACCGTGTTAGAAAACGCTTTGTTTTATTACTTCAGGAAACTGTTAATTGTTTACCACAAGCAATATGGCAATAAAGCTATCATTATACCTGTGTTAGTGAACACTCTGTTTTATTACCTCAACAAACCTTTCAGTGTCATGCCAAAAGCAATACGGCTATAACATCATTATTATACCAGTGTTAGTGAACACATGTTGTTTTATTACTTCAAGAAAACGTTCACTGTTATACCAAAAACAATTCAGTAATAATGCCATTATACCATGTTAGTAAATGCTTTGTTTTATTACTTCAAGAAACTGTTAAATGTTACACCACAAGCAATACGGCAATAGCATCATCACTATACCAGTGTTAGTGAACATGTTGTTTTATTACTTCAAGAAGCCATTCAGTGTTTTACAAAATCAATACAGCAGAAACACCATTATTATACCCATATTAGTGAATGCTTTGTTTATTACTGTAAGAGACAGTTCAGTGTTACATCCCTCTCAACTGTCCCGGAATGGCTGACCTATGTCCCGCTTTCAGCTGTCTCTGCATCCATAGGACGCAGAGACAGCTGATTGTAATGATGAAACAGCGAGCCGTCCACTCCCGCTTCTCCATTCAACTCAGCTGCCGACACTCCTCAGCACGATGCGGTCAGACATTGCACCATCCCTATACAGCCTATGCTCCTCCTCCTATACAGAAAGCGCAATATGTGACCCTATCCTGCTCATGCTGGGGAGCACCGGCAGCTGATGAGCTGTGATGATCATTACACTAACTAGGATAGTATTTACTGTTTTTTTTTACTTCCTGTGAAGGGGGAACATGTGGGCATAACTACTGTGAGGGGGCACATAAATGGGTGTAACTACTGTGAAGGGGCACATCTGTACTTAACCATCTAAATTACACTAAATAATAGCTCAGTAATTCCAACAAACCTTGCTTGTTATTGGGGTGCAAGTGCTGTGTGACACAGTCATTTACTGAGTGTCCTATTAGCCATCCTGCATTGATTTTATTGTTTTACTTTTTTTGGGGGGGTGTATTAGTAGAAAAAAAAGGGAAAAAATGTTTGTCATAATTTCCGTTCAGCGGTGAAGGTAAATTGTCTTACAGCCATTTACGGGGTGTATTATTAGGAAGTATACTTATGTCTTATTAGCCGTTCTGCGATGAATTTTGATTGTTATATTTTTTTTTTGAGGTGTATTAATAGGAAAAAGAATATGTCTTATTAGCTGGTCTGCGATGAAGTTACATTGCACTATAGCCATTTATGGGGTGTATTAATAGGAAAAAGGATATGTCTTGTTAGCCATTCTGCGGTGAATTTACATTGTGATACAGCCATTGTTGGGGTTTATTAATAAGAAAAATAAATACTTCTGTTTAGCCGTTCTGTGGTGAACTTACATTGTCATTCCGTGGTGAATTTTTTTTGGTGATACAGCCTATTTTGCGCAAATTGCTTGGTGAATGCAGACTTTCTTCCATAGGCAGTGAATTATCATCTATTAGCCATTCAGTGGTGAAAATTGTTTGGGTTTAACCTGTTTTGGGGTGTACAAATAGGAAATCTAATTGTGTATTAGCCGTTCAGTGGTGAATTTTTTTTGGGTTATAACCTGTTTTGGGGTGTACAAATGGGAAATCTAATTGTGTCTATTAGCCGTTTAGTGGTGACATTTTTCTGTGATATAGTCTGTTTTGCGCAAATTGCCCGGTGAATGCTGAGTTTCTTCTGTACGGACTGAATAATCATCTATTAGCCAATCAGTGGTGACATTTTTTTTGGGATACATCTTGTTTTGGGTTGTACAAATAGGAAATCCAATTGTGTCTATTAGCCATTCAGCGGTGAAATTTATTTGGGATACAGCCTGTTTTAGGGTGTATTAATTTACACTTGATTTAATTCATTTATTTTACAGTATGTCAGACAGACAAGTGACAGGCCCTTCAAAGGGAACAGGCAGTGGGCAAAATGGTTCTGGCGCAGGCAGAAGTAGCAGCAGAAGAGGGAATGGAAGCAGGAGTCGCTGCGACAGGCCTGAGCTCCCAGTGTCATCTAGCGATCGTGTCTTGACCAGCAACCCAGCGGTGCTTGAATGGTTGACTCAGTCATCAAACACCCCCAGCCAAGAGTCGGTGGGTTCCTCCGACATGACGCTTAGTTGGTATGGTCTCAGGGCCAGGAACCTGACCGCTCACAACCCCTGCTTCTCCAACTATCCTCAACCTGCCTCTGTCATTTTCTGTTCCCTCAGCGCAAGAAGTATTATGGCCCGGCTCCACTTTTCAGCAAGGACGAGCTACTAGAGGACAGACAGCAGCTTCTGCCCAGCCAAGATCTGGAAGAGACATCCGCCGCTTCCTCCGGTAGGCAGAAAAGTAGTGATGATGAGAGTTGTGTGGAAGCAGGGGTTGTGAGCGGTCAGGTTCCTGGCCCTGACACCATTGAGGGGGACATCAGTGACGTGCAGACAGTAGTGGATGATGATGATGTAGCCGATCGCACTTGGGAGCCAGGTGAAGAAGTGGCTTCATCCTCATCATCATCAGGAGAAGAGGGTGGCAGCTTGCTCGTGAGGCAGTGGCTGAGTCAGCAGGGTGGCAGCAGTGGGATGTCGAGAGCCAAATGTGCCCGGGGTAGACCACCTGCTTCGCAGAAGCCTACCTTCCCGATAAGTAGCGGTACAGGGCTTCACGGAGGCAGCGGTAGCAGGTAGTCAGCGCGGAGTGTTGGGGGGAAAATGACATACTTGACTATTTTTTGTTAAGCCAACAGAGGAGATCAACATGGCCATTTGCCGAATTTGTCGTCGGAAGGTGAAGCGTGGCCAGGGTTCCAATGTTGGCCACGCGTCAGCACATGCAGCATCACCAGCTTGCCACAGCAACTGCTGCATCACCTAGTGGCACACAACCAATTTTATGCAGTCAAGGCTCCACCACTTCAGCTGAAGAGAACTGTCTGTCCTTTCCATCATCTGCTGGTCCTGGTGCACCTGTTCCTCGTCCACCTTCTCCTCATCAGTCATTCCGTCAGCAATCGATCATCGAAGCGATTGCCAAGAGACAACAGTATGCGAGCACTCATCCAAAGGCGCAGAAGCTGAACGTGCTCCTGGCCAAGTTGCTGGTGCTGCGTTCCTCCCTTTCCAAGTGTTGGACTCTGCACCTTTCAGAGAATTGATGGCTTGTGCCGAGCCGTCATTTCTTAGCGAAAAAGGCAGTACCAGCCCTGCACACATATATAGAACAGAAGGTGGGCCAGTCCTTGAGCCTGTCAGTGTCTGCCAAAGTGCATGGCAGGGCCGACGTATGGAGCTGTAACTACGGTCAAGGGCAATATATGTCCTTTATGGCCTACTGACTAAATGTGGTTCCTGCCCAGCCACACCAGCAACTTGGCCAGGTGACGCTGCTTCCACTTCCACGTTCTCACGCCGTTGGTCCTGTGACAATGTTCATCTCTGCCTCCTCATCCTCCACTGTGTCCTCAGCCTTCACTGCAGGCACAATTTAGAGTCCTTCTCCAGCATACCACATGTGCAGGGCATGGCGGTGTCACCCTGTTCTGCACCTAGTTTGCCTGAGCGAACAGAGTCACACAGGGAAGGAACTGCTCCTTGTCCTCCATCAAGAAATTGAATCCTGGCTATCTCCTCACCAACTGAAAATCAGAACCATGGTCACTGACAACGGGAAAAACTTGGTGTCGGTGCTGCGTCAAGGAGGGCTGAGCTATGCGTCCTGCATGGCCCAAATGTTTAATCTGGTTGTAAAGCGGTTCCTGAAGTCTTCCATCCATCTGCAAAACATCTTGAAAATGGCTAGGAAACTCTGCATGCACTTGAGCCACTCTTACATTGCAAAGCACACCCTTCTTGAGCTGCAAAGACAGAATGGCGTACCCCAACATCGGCTGATATGCAACGTCTCCACCCGTTGGAATTCCACCCTCCATATGTTGGACCAATTATATGAACAGAGAAAGGCCATAAATGATTTCTTGATGATACAGGCGGACAGAGGTACTTCCCTGTGTAACTTCAGTGTTAGCCAGTGTCAGCTCATGCGTTACCCCTGCCGTTTGCTCGGGCACTTTGAGGAGGCCACTTTATTTGTCAGTTGCCAGGACTACAGGATGAACAACATAATTCCACTGATTCAAGTCCTGGAACAGATGCTGCTAAATCTGGCTGGCCAGGGGACAGGAGACTTGGCAACTACATCTCGTGGCCACATAAGCCCTGTGGGGGCTGAACTAGAGGAGAAGGACATTTGAGGACAAGCAATGCATAGAGAAATGGCTGTTTTTTCTAAACAGGTGACAGGAAAGGAGCAACAGGAGCGCCGGAGGAGCTACAGGGCGATGAGAAGACGAGGAAGATGACCCAGACACACCGTGGCAGTATGCAGTGGAGATGGAGGCAGGGAATCCCTCCGAGTCACTTGCGCAAAAGGGCAGGATGCATACTCAGTTGCTTGCGTAGTGACAGCCGAATTGTCACCATTCGGCACAGAAATGACTACTGGCTCTCCACCATGTTAGACGATTGCTACTGGTCCAAAATGGGGGCCTTTTTTACACCTGCTGAGAGGGAGGAAACACTAAACTACTATCGAGACATGCTATGTAGTCAGTTGTCTGCTGCCTATGTGCGCCATCGCCCATCCTCACGCAGGTCTGACCGGGGGGGCCCTCTACGCTCACATTCCACTGCCATGTCTGCTGGGGAGGGTAGGAGCAGTACCAGCTCCATCAGCAGCAACTTAAGTCTAGAGTCGCTGATGAGCAGTTTTCTTCACCTGCCTTCTGAAGAAACTACTCACCAGCACCAGCAACTAGACATAGAGCAGAACCTGAACCAGCAGGTTGTGGCATACTTGGACTGCACCCTGCCACCCCACATTTAAGATCCCCTGGACTATTGGGCAGCCAAACTCGATTTGTGGCCACAACTGACCAAGTTTGCCCTGGACAAGCTTTCCTGCCTGGCCAGCAGTGTGGCATCAGAGCGGGTGTTTAGTGCGGCAGGAGCATTGTTATCCCAAGGAGAACTTGCCTGTCCAACCAAAATGTCGAGAAACTGACCTTTGTGAAGATGAATCAGACGTAGATCAGCCAGGATTTTCAAACACTAGGTCCTGGGGAAGAGGGAGAACTGAAAGGGTGGCCCCGTGGTCACATGAGCGCAATTTCAGTCACGTGATGACGTCTCCGGGGAAACAGGATACTGACCTCTGTGAAATGTATGGGCTAGCCTGATGATCAGTGTCCAAACTGGAAGAGGACCAAAAATGGAGGAAAGATTATGGAGAATTAAATAAAAATATAATAATATGAAATGCATTGAATATAGAAGGAAAATAGAAGAAAAATAGATATAAAAAAAAAAATCTGAAAAAAAAAAAGTGACAAATAAATAAATATACTGTAACGCAGCACTCGTTGGATAAAAAAGTGATTTTTTTTTTATATTTATTCAACACATGTTGATACAGGCAACGTTTCAGCTCTCTCACAGAGCCATTATCAAGCCAAGTGAAACATACAATAAAGTGACTGTGAACATATAGAGACATTGCAGGAAGTAATCAGTGCTAATTTCCTGATTAGTTACACACTGGTGCATATAAAAACTCAATAAAAAAACAATTCATTCTCATGTGATAATTCATGGTGTAGCAGCTCTCAGGTAAAGTGCATCACATATCCGTGTTTATCTTCAATTTCTTAGTGCTTCATGTAAAGTGCAATCGTGCTTCACCCAATTGGGATAGTAGTTAAAACACCCATGGCTTGCTCAATCACAATTCACACCTGTAAGAAAACCGCAGATAACAGGAATCCATAAGCTTCAATTACCTTGTGCTCTCGCTGCGCTATGTCAAAGATGGAGCATCGCTCCATCTCGTCATTGTCACTCTGCTTACTGCGCCTGCGCTACCCTCGTGGCGTAGTGCATCATGAACCCGGCGCTTGGGGCGGGTCAGTATCGCAACATGCAAATGTTTGACTCCGCCTCCCACCCTGTGTGTTTCTGTATATCGCAGGTCAAATCATTAGAGAGGCATAGTCGCCACCTGTGGACATCAGGCCAATTGCCAGTATCCCATCATGTAGCGACTCCGTGCCATCCATCGCTATATACATTAAATCTACGCAGCCAGGTGCTACTTGCACTGAAGACAACAGTAAATACTTTGCAAAGACACAAGCCTAGGGTATGAAATCATTGTAATCGTTACCTATATTTTTTATTGAGGACTAAAAATAATGTTGATCACTATCTATGTCACCCACCCGGAATACTTCCCAGTGTATTTAGTAAATAGGCACTTGCTTCTATATACTCACACATTAAAGACTCTCTGTATTAATGGTAACGATTAATATTATAAGGTAACTGAAGAGGATAAAACCTGGATAAGCGATCTTTCCTATAGTTGTCCACAACTCACAATGAGTAAAGGCGGAATATAAAAAAATACCAAAATTAAGTAACACAATCCTTACATCATATGTACCATATACAATAACTCTAATGTCGCTAGAAGCTTGGGTCGCGGCACATTGCAGGCCACCTCCTGCATCCCTCAATTTATCATTTCAGAGGTCACCCTAAATTCTATATTCACTAAAATGTTTGGATACCGGTCTGGGAGGTCTTTCCTCTCATTTCTAATACTGAATCTGTGGTTGTTCAAACGCGTCTTTACGTCTATTGTTGTCTCCCCCACATACAGCAGCTTGCAGGGGCACCACTAGACGTAGATCACCCATGAAGAATCACAGGTGAGGTAATGTCTAATTGTACATTTTTCTCCTGTTACTGGGTGTACAAATTCCTTCCCTCTTTGCATCAGTTTACAATTTACACAATTGAGGCAGGGATAACTGCCATTGTTTTTGGTGTTTAAGAAAGTCTGTCGTATGCGTACTTGTTCTGGAACACTAGTCCTCACCACTCTATGTATAATGTTACGTGTCCTTCTGTAGGAAATCAATGGGGTCTCTTTAACCACTTCAGCCCCCCTAGCTTAAACACCCTTAATGACCAGGCCACTTTTTACAATTCTGCACTACACTACTTTCATCGTTTATTGCTCCGTCATACAACTTACCACCCAAATGAATTTTACCTGCTTTTCTTCTCACTAACAGAGCTTTCATTTGGTGGTATTTCATTGCTGCTGACATTTTTACTTTTTTTGCTATTAATCAAAAATGACCGAAATTTTTGCAAAAAAATGACATTTTTCACTTTCTGTTGTAATTTTTTTTTTAAAAACTACATTTCTATATACGTTTTTCTATAAATTTATTGTTCTACATGTCTTTGATTAAAAAAAATCCAATAAGTGTATATTTTTTGGTTTGGGTAAAAGTTTTAGCATTTACAAACTATGGTGCAAAGAAGTGAATTTCCGCATTTTGAAGCAGCTCTGACTTTCTGAGCACCTGTCATGTTTCTTCAGGTGCTAGAATGCCAGGATAGTATAAATACCCCCCAAATGACACCATTTTAGAAAGAAGACACACCAAAGTATTCGCGGAGGGGCATGGTGAGTTCATGTATCATTTCATTTTTTTTCGCAAGTTAGTGGAAAATGACACTTTCTGAGGAAAAAAAATAATAATAAAGTTTCCATTTCTGCTAACTTCTGGCAAAAAAAAAAAATTATTCCACGGACTCACTATGCCCCTCAGTGAATACCTTGGGGTGTCTACTTTCCAAAATGGGGTCATTTGTGGGGTAGGTTTACTGTTCTGGCATTTTGGGCGGGGCTAAATTGTGAGCAGCCATGTAAAGCCTAAAAGTACTCGTTGGAATTTGGGCCCCTTTGCGCACCCAGGCTGCAAAAAAAGTGTCACACATGTGGTATCACCGTACTCAGGAGAAGTAGGGAAATATGTTTTGGGGTGTATTTTTACATATACCCATGTTGGGTGAGAGAAATATCTCTGCAAACTGACAACTTTGTATAAAATCTTTTAAAAAGTTGTCATTTACAGAGATATTTCTCACACCCAGCATGGGTATATGTAAAAATACACCACAAAACACATTGCCCTACTTCTCCTGAGTACGGCGATACCACATGTGTGCACTTTGCAGCCTGAGTGCGCAAAGGCTAAATCCAATGATACTATAGGATTTTACAAGGCATTTTTACGCATTTGGATTCCAGACTTCTTCTCACGCTTTAGAGACCCCTAAAATGCCAGGGTAGTATAAATACCCCACAAGTGACCCCGTTTTAGAAAGAAGACACCCCAAGGTATTCCGCGAGGGGTATGGTGAGTTCATGTAAAATTTAATTTTTGTCACAAGTTAGTGGAATATGAGACTTTGTAAGAAAATAAAAATAATAAAATATATCAATTTCCGCTAACTTGTGCCCCAAAATTATTTTTCTGTGGACTCGACATTTCTCTCACGGAATACCTTGGGGTGTCTACTTTCAAAATGGGGTCATATGTGGGGTATGTTATACTGCCCTGGCATTTTAGGGGCCCTAAATTGTGAGAATCCAAATGCGTAAAAATGCCCTGTGAAATCCTAAAGGTACTCATTGGAATTTGGACCCGCCCTTTGCGCATCTTGGCTGCAAAAAAGTGTCACACATGTGGTATCACCGTACTCAGGAGAAGTAGGGAAATATGTTTTGGGGTGTATTTTTACATATACCCATGTTGGGTGAGAGAAATATCTCTGCAAACTGACAACTTTGTATAAAATCTTTTAAAAGTTGTCATTTACAGAGATATTTCTCACACCAGCATGAGTATATGTAAAAATACACCACAAAACACATTGCCCTACTTCTCCTGAGTACGGCGATACCACATGTGTGACACTTTTTTGCAGCCTGGGTGCGCAAAGGGGCCCAAATTCCAATGAGTACTTATAGGATTTTACAAGGCATTTTTACGCATTTGGATTCCAGACTTCTTCTCACGCTTTAGAGACCCCTAAAATGCCAGGGTAGTATAAATACCCCACAAGTGACCCCGTTTTAGAAAGAAGACACCCCAAGGTATTCCGCGAGGGGTATGGTGAGTTCATGTAAAATTTAATTTTTTGTCACAAGTTAGTGGAATATGAGACTTTGTAAAAAAATAAAAAAAATAAAATATATCAATTTCCGCTAACTTGTGCCCCAAATTTTTTTTTTCTGTGAACTCGACATTTCTCTCACGGAATACCTTGGGGTGTCTTCTTTCAAAAATGGGGTCACATGTGGGGTATTTATACTGCCCTGGCATTTTAGGGGCCCTAAATTGTGAGAATCCAAATGCGTAAAAATGCCCTGTGAAATCCTAAAGGTACTCATTGGAATTTGGACCCGCCCCTTTGCGCATCTTCGCTGCAAAAAAATGTCACACATGTGGTACCATATTTTTACATATTACATATTACATATTACAAAGTGGCCCTAATTCGAATGAGTACCTTTTAGGAGGGCATTTTTACGCATTTGGATTCCAGACTTCTTCTCACACTTTAGGGACCCTAAAATGCCAGGGCAGTATAAATACCCCACATGTGACCCCATTTTGGAAAGAAGACACCCCAATGTAATTTAGGTGTCTTCTTTCCAAAATGGGGTCATTTGTGGGGTGTTTGTACTGTTCTGGCATTTTGGGTGGGGCTAAATTGTGAGCAGCCATGTAAAACCTAAAGGTACTCGTTGGAATTTGGGGCCCTTTGCGCACCCAGGCTGTAAAAAAGTGGCACACATGTGGTATCGCCGTACTCAGGAGAAGTAGGGCAATGTGTTTTGGGTGTATTTTTACATATACCCATGTTGGGTGAGAGAAATATCTCTGTAAATTGACAACTTTGTATAAAAAATGTAAAAAGTTGTCGTTTACAGCGATATTTCTTACACAAAGTATGGGTATATATAAAAATACACCCCAAAACACATTGCCCTACTTCTCCTGAGTACGGCGATACCACATGTGTGCCACTTTTTTGCAGCCAAGATGCGCAAAAGGGCGGGGCCCAAATTCCAATGAGTACCTTTAGGATTTCGCAGGGCATTTTTACGCATTGGGATTCTCACGCTTTAGGACCCCTAAAATGCCAGGGCAGTATAAATACCCCACATGTGGCCCCATTTTGGAAAGAAGACACCCCAAAGTATTCCGTGAGGGGCATGGCGAGTTCACAGAAAAAAATATTTTTTGGCACAAGTTAGCGGAAATTATTATTATTATTTATTTTTTACAAAGTCTCATATTCCACTTACTTGTGACAAAAAATAAAACTTTGCATGAACTCACCATACCCCTCACGGAATACCTTGGGGTGTCTTCTTTCTAAAATGGGGTCACATGGGAGGTTTTTGTACTGCTCTGGCATTTGAGGGTCTCCGCAATCATTACACGTATGGCCAGCATTAGGAGTTTCTGCGATTCTCCTTATATTGAGCATACGGGTAATGAGATTTTTTTTTTCCGTTCAGCCTCTGGGCTGAAAAAAAAAAAAAATGAACGGCACAGATTTCTTCATTCGCATCGATCAATGTGGATGAAAAAATCTCTGCCAAAATCAGTGACTGCGGTGCGGTGGGCTGGGCGCTACCTACCTAACAAGTAGCTAACTAACTGGCGGTGATAAGGGACCCTTATGCCCTATTCACACATCCGAAATTATGTTTGTGGAACGGAATTGCGGACCCATTCATTTCTATGGGGACAGACTTTGTCCCGCTCGGATCCGGAATTGCGGATCCGCACTTCCGGGTCTGCACTTCCGTTCTGCAAAAATATAGAACGTCCTATTCTTGTCCGCAACTGCGGACAAGAAAAGGCATTTTCTATATAGTTCTGGCAATGTGCGGATCTGCAAAATGCGGAAAGCACATTGCCGGTGTCCGTGTTTTGCGGATCCGTGGATCCACGGATCCGCAAAACACATATGGACGTCTGAATGGAGCCATACAGGGGGGTGATCAATGACAGGGGGGTGATCAGGGAATCTAAATGGATTGATCATCGCTGGCAGGCTGCAGTATAACTTCACAGCTCGCGAGATGAGGCACGGATGCGTCCAGCAAGAGCAACAGGACCGCTGGCCGGACGCATCCGTGCGTCAGGCGGTCCTGAGGAGGTTAACCTGATTGTGCAGTTTACAGAAACACCCCATTTGTGATCATAAACTGCTGTACGGGCACACGGCAGGGCGCAGAATAAAAGGAGCAATATATGGTTTTCGGAAGGCAGATTTCACTGGGATAATTTTAAGTTGCCATGTCACATTTGAAGACCCCCTGATGCACCCCTAGAGTAGAAACTCCAAAAAAGTGACCCCATTTTGGAAACCATAGGATAAGGTGGCAGTTTTGTTGATACTACTTTGGGGTACATATTGTTTTTGATTGCTCTAAATTACGCTTTTTATGAGGTAAGGAAACAAACAATTGGCTGTTCTGAAACCATTTTAATTTTTAGTTTTTTTCAATGTTTATCTGACAGGTTAGATCATGTGCCATTTTTATACAGCAGATTGTTACGGACGAGACAATACCAGATATGTCTACTTTTTTAAAAAAATCACTTTAACACAATAAAAGCATTTTGAAACAAAAACAAATTATGTTTTAGTGTCTCCATATTCTGACAGCCATATTTTATTTTTATTTTTGGGGTGATTGTCTTACAGTATGTAGGGTCTTATTTTTTGTGGGATGAGATGACGGTTTAATTGGTACTTTTTTTGGGTACATATGACTATTTGATCACTCGGTATTACATTTTTTGTGATGTAAGGTAACAAAAAATGGTTGTTTTAGCACGGTTTTTATTAATTTGTTTTTTTTACGGCGCTCATGTGACGGGGTAGATCATGTAATATTTTTATAGAGCCAGTCGTTACAGATACGGCAATATGTCTGTTTTTTTTTCTACAATTGTATGTGTTTTATTATGGGAAATGAGCTTTTTTAAGTTGAAACTTTATTTTCTTTATTATGAAAAACACTTTTTTTACTTTTTATTTTTGTCCCACTCTGAGACTTCAACTTCTGGGGTCTGATCCCCTCTGCAATGCATTACAATACATCCTGTATTGTAATGCATTACATGTCAGATTTTACACTGACAGCCTGCCTGTGAGACCCAGTCAAGGGCTGGATCCCACAGGCTTCCGTAGAAGGCAAGACCCGATGTCTATGGAAGGCATCGGGCTGCCTGCTCTGCCATCGGGTCCCCATCAGCCTGCAGACCACATGGGGAAGCAGAGGGAACCTGTACCCTCACAAACCCCCTGCATGCCACGGTCAGCTTTGACTACGGCATACAAGGGGTTAATATGCCGGCATCAGTGTTTTCATCGATGCCGGCGTATGCAGCAGGGGCCCGGCTGTCAGTGACTGCCGGGTCCATGCTGCTGATCGGACGCAGCTCCAGCACCTGCCCGATCAGCCCGCAGTACATGTGGCTCTGGTCCTCTAGCAGGACATACTGACCGACATCTGTTGACTGCTTAGTTGCCCCTCAGTTGTCATTCTACTGTATAGAGTGGTGTCTGACAACATCTTATCTTCCTTTATAACAAAAGGATTGGGCATGTTGAAACTCACAGTCCAATCCCCGATTGTAGGGGCTACCAGGGTACTGCAGGACTATGCCCTTGTGAAAGTGAATCCTAAACTACCGTATTTTTCGCCATATAAGACACACTTTTTCCCCCCAAAAGTGGGGGGGGGGAAAGGCAGTGCGTCTTATGTGGCGAATACTTCAGTTTGTATACCGCCAACCACATGCTGCGCTGCGCGGTGGCG
Organism: Bufotes viridis; assembly: GCA_033119425.1. Taxonomy (NCBI): domain Eukaryota; kingdom Metazoa; phylum Chordata; class Amphibia; order Anura; family Bufonidae; genus Bufotes; species Bufotes viridis. The sequence goes on along the minus strand of CM065591.1, from coordinate 442,738,647 downwards.
GGTGTATTAGTAGGCATGGATGAGGGAGGAGGGACCGGCATCCAGCTCTGTAACTACAGCGGGCCCGGTGCAGTCACTGTATTCTGCTACACCGGGCCCACTCACTGTAGGAATCCTAACTGCAGGCAATGCTAACAGTAGCCTTTTATGCAGCCTGTACTTACGATACTAACTTTCCGGCAGCCAGCAGGCAGGAGGCAGGAGGCTGAGCTGGCGGGCGGACGCTGACAATGTAACTCACTATGTCACGAGCCGGCTCCGCCCACTTTATGAATGAAGAAGGGAGAGCCGGCGCGTGACATAGTGAGTTACGTTTTCAGCGCCCGCCCGCCAGCTCAGCCTCCTGCCTGCTGCCTGCCGGAAAGTTAGTATCGTAAGTACAGGCTGCATAAAAGACTACTGTTACGGTACCTTAATCAGCATACAGCATTGCCTGCAGTTAGAATTCCTACAGTGAGCGGGCCCGGTGTAGCAGAATACAGTGACTGCACCGGGCCCGCTGTAATTACAGAGCTAGATGCCGGCCCCTCCTCCCTATTGGGGGTCATTCTATGGATAGCACTGTTATGGGGATTTGTGGATGGCACTGTTATGGGGTCTGTGGATGATACATAGCGTAAAATGCTATTTATGTCTCATCAACAGATCCCCCATAACAGTGCCATCCACAGTCCCCAATAACAGTGCCATCCACAGTCCCCAATAACAGTGCCATCCACAGTGCCCCCCCATAACAGTGCCATCAACAGACCCCCATAATAATGCCATCCATGGACCCCCCATAACAGTGCCATCCCCAGATCCCACATAACACCATTAGGCATACCTTTTGGTTAAAAAAAAATTATTTTTATTTTCCTCCTTAAAAACCTAGGTGCGTCTTATGGGCCGGTGCGTCTTATAGGGCGAAAAATACAGTATATCTATTTAGGCTAAGTATCTATGGAAGTAGGTACTTCCAAGGTGAGGTTACCCTGCATTTCCAACAGATTCACATTGTCATAGTTTATTAGAGTTCCATCGAACGGCATGGAGTATGGCTGCCAATATTTGATTGATAGGGAGGATTAAGTACCCAGATCTTTGGCAGTAAGAACTTAACCGTAAATCCCTTCTGGAAGGACATTCAGTAATGTCTATATAACATGGGCCATGCACGATTGGGCCTCTATGACATGTCAAAAGCATAGTAGTCTTATAGCGTGGAATATGTTCCGTTCTTAATGTTTACCTTTGTCATCAAGATCACTAGACCAGTGATAACTTTGAATGGTAATGTAAAATATCTGCCAAGCTGTGAGGACAAGGAGCCATTAATGACATTGTTATGTAGTACATTGTAGGATAAAAAGCATTCCAGTAGGGATTTCAAGCATTCCCAGTATTTGTGTTCCATGAGTAAATGTAAAATGCAGACATTATCTGATATCAGTTCTTGGTTTTATCATGTTTAAAAACAATGAAGAAGCAAGGCATGAAATGCAGTACAACACGTTAGAGGGAAGAAGGAGCTGAGCAGATAGATATATAGTTTTGTGGGAAAAGATTCAGTAAAACTTGTCATCTTGCAGAAGGCTTGCACAGTAAAATATAATTTTTTGCAGATGACACTAAACTGTAAAGTAATTAACAAGGAAGAGAACAGTATACTGCTACAGATGGATCTGGATAGATTGGAGGCTTGGGCAGAGAAGTGGCAGATGAGGTTTACCAGACAAATGTAAGGTTATGCACATGGGAAGGAATAATGCAAGTCACCAGTACATACTAAATGGCAAAACACTGGGTAACACTGACATGGAAAAGGACCTAGAAATTTGAGTGAACAGCAAACTAAGCTGTAGAAACCAGTGTCAGGCAGCTGCTGCCAAGGCCAATAAGATAATGGGTTGCATCAAAAGGGGCATAGACACCCGTGATTAGACCATAGTCCTACCACTTTACAAATTACTAGTCAGACCACACATGGAGTACTATGTACAGTTCTGGGCTCCTGTGAACAAGGGAGACATAGCAGAGCTGGAGAGGGTTCAGAGGAGGGCAACTAAAGTAATAACTGGAATGAGGCAACTACAGTACCCTGAAATATTATCAAAATTAGGGTTATTCACTTTAGAAAAAAGACGACTGAGGGGAGATCTAATAACTATGTATAAATATATCAGGGTTCAGTACAGAGATCTTTCCCATCATTTATTTATCCCCAGGACTGTGACTGTGACGAGGGGACATCCTCTGCGTCTGGAGGAAAGAAGGTTTGTACACAAACATAGAAGAGGATTCTTTACAGTGAGAGCAGTGAGACTATGGAACTCTCTGCCTGAGGAGGTGGTGATGGTGAGTTCACTAAAAGAGTTCAAGAGGGGCCTGGATGTATTTCTGGAGTATAATAATATTACAGGCTACAGCTACTAGAGATCTGTCGTTGATCCAGGGAGTTATTCTGATTGCCTGATTGAGTCGGGATTTGAGCCCTTACCCAGCAATTACTTATAGAAGGGGCAGGAACCTGATATCAAATTTGGTATTCCGTTCATCAACCCTCTCCCCCTCTCTGATCTCAGTATACAATATTGAGAGTCATCAGAATATGGTCTGATGGTATGCATGAATAATATAGTTTTGTGTATACATTCAGAGTATTTACTCAGGATTCCCTCCATGTGTTGACATCCCTTGATATTGGATTAGTAACTCTGTAGCCAATTGAATGATTAACTATGTAACCATGGCTGAATATCAATGTGGACACATGAATGTATTGCTTGCCTCCTTGCCTCCTGTTTTTATCTCCTCTGATAATTATATAATTATATAGCCAAAACGCTTCCCCTTTGTTTGTTGGTTGGAGATCCTCTTGCCTTAAATGTCCCTGATTGTCACCCCCTAACCATGCCAGCCCCCCTAGCTTAAACACCCTTAATGACCAGACCACTTTTTACAATTCTGCTCTACACTAATTTCACGGTTTATTGCTCAGTCATACAACTTACCACTAGTGATGAGCGGCAGGGGCAATATTCGAATTCGCGATATTTCGCGAATATTTGGGCGAATATTCGCCATATATTCGAAAATTCGCAAATTCGTAATCTCTAGCCATTATTTTCTTGTTTGCGAAAATTCGCATAAAAAATCGCATAAATTAGCATAAAAATTCGCATAAATTAACATAAAAATTCGCATAAACTGGCATTTAAGATACCTTTTAAATACCAGCTTATGCGAATTTTATGCAAATTTATGCGAATTCTTACAGCTAATCCATGCGACTCTTATGCGTAATTTCGCAAACAAGAAATAATGCCATTATTTTCTTGCATGCGAAAATTTGCATATAAAAAATTCGCATAGAGCGAATATTCGCGATTGCGAATATATTTTGCGATATTCTAAATATTCGCGAATTCTCGAAGTGCTGATATTCGCGATTAAAATTCGCAATTCAAAAATTCGTGATCAACACTACTTACCACCCAAATGAATTTTACCTCCTTTTATTCTCAGTAATAGAGCTTTCATTTGGTGGTATTTCATTGCTGCTGACATTTTAACTTTTTTTGATATTAATAAAAAATTACCAAATTTTTTGCTAAAAAATGACATTTTCCGCTTTCTGATGTGAATTTTTTATTAAAAAACTACATTACCATATACATTTTTCTCTAAATTTATTGTTCTACATGTCTTTGATTAAAAAAAAAATGCAATAAGTGTATATTTATTGGTTTGGGTAAAAGTTATAGCGTTTACAAACTATGGTGCAAAAAAGTGAATTTCCGCATTTTGAAGCAGCTCTAACTTTCTGAGCACCTGTCATGTTTCTTCAGGTACTAGAATGCCAGGATAGTATAAATACCCCCCAAATGACACCATTTTAGAAAGAAGACACCCCAAAGTATTCGCGAAGGGGCATGGTGAGTTCATGTATGATTTCATTTTTTTCACGAGTTAGCGGAAAATGACACTTTCTGAGGAAAAAAAAAATATAAAGTTTCCATTTCTGCTAACTTCTGGCAAAAAAAAATGAAATCTCCCACGGACTCACTATGCCCCTTATTGAATACCTTGGGGTGTCTACTTTCCAAAATAGGGTCATTTGTGGGGTGTGTTTACTGTTCTGGCATTTTGGGCGGGGCTAAATTGTGAGCAACCCTGTAAAGCCGAAAGGTACTCGTTGGACTTTACGCCCCTTTACGCACCTAGGCTGCAAAAAAGTGGCACATATGTGGTATCCCCATACTCAGAAGAAGTAGGGCAATGTGTTTTGGGGTGTATTTTTACATATACACATGCTGGGTGAGAGAAATCTCTTTTAAAAAGTTGTCATTTACAGAGATATTTCTCACACCCAGCATGGGTATATGTAAAAATACACCCCAAAACACATTGCCCTACTTCTCCTGAGTACGACGATACCACGTGAGTGACACTTTTTTGCAGCCAAGATGCGCAAAGGGGCCCAAATTCCAATGAGTACCTTTAGGATTTCACAGGGCATTTTTACGCATTTGGATTACAATCTACTTCTCATGCATTAGGGGCCCCTAAAATGCTAGGGCAGTTTAAATACCCCACAAGTAACCCCATTTTGGAAAGAAGACACCCCAAGGTATTCCGTGAGGGGCATGGCGAGTTCATAGAAGATTTTTTTTTGGCACAAGTTAGCGGAAATTTACTTTTTTTTTTCTTACAAAGTCTCATATTCCACCAACTTGTGACAAAAAATAAAATTTTACATGAACTCACCATACCCCTCACGGAATACCTTGGGGTATCTTCTTTCAAAAATGGGGTCACATGTGAGGTGTTTGTACTGCCCCGGCATTTGAGGGTCTTCGCAATCATTACATGTATGGCCAGCATTAGGAGTTTCTGCTATTCTCCTTATATTGAGCATACGGGTAATGAGATTTTTTTTTTCCGTTCAGCCTCTGGGCTAAAAAACAAAAATGAACTGCACAGATTTCTTTATTCGCATCAATCAATGTGGATGAAAAAATGTGCAAAAAAAAAAAAAAAGAGGGGAAAGGACATAGGATTGCTTGCGAAGTAAGGCCCCATTCACATGTCCGCAAAAATGTCCGCATCTATTCCACAATTCTGCGGAATAGATGAGGACCCATTCAGTGTGAATGGGGCCGGCGGTGATGCGGAGAGCACACTATGTGCTCTCCGCATAAGCATTTGCAGAGCTGCGGCCGCGAACTTCCAGGTTTCGGCCCCAAAACATCAGGCCACAGCTCCTCAAAAGATAGAGCATGTCCTATTCTTGTCCGCAATTTGGCGGTCGGGAGGTGGCTAAGGTAAGGACACTCAGTTTTGAGTTATTATTTTTTTCTACACCAATGTGCAGGTTTGCGCGATAGTGTTACAGCGCTCCCTGCATATCGCATAGCCACGACCCCTCTGCATCCCCCCTGGTTTGCCCGTTGTGCGAGACTGATATGACATCACGGGGAGGAGGGGTTGTCGCCCTTCTTGTGCGCATATACAAGCTGAGTGGCAAGGCACGCCGGCCCACACAGCACGTGCAGATGGGAAGCCACACACTGCCCCTACCTTAGAATAGACACTATCTTGAGCCATTGTTGGGAATAGGAATGGAGCCATATGCCCCTACTGATCCGTCTTGTCTCTACCTTGTCTATTTTTATGTCCATTTAGCCTAGCATTTTTGTACTAGGCGTGATTTGACTTCATCTATCTATAACTGAGGCTGGCATATATTATATACCGTATTTGCCGGCGTATAAGACGACTTTTTAACACCTGAAAATCTTCTCAAAAGTCGGCGATCGTCTTATACGCCGGGTCGCCCTTCCCCCCTGTGGCCACTAGGCTCTTCCTATTCTGGTAACTCACATGTCTGTGCGGCTTATTGCTTATGCTTTTGGCATAAGCAATGCACCGCACAGACATATGAGTTACCTCACATGTCTGTGCTGCGCATTTCTTATGTAGCATAAGCAATGCGCCGCACAGACATGAGTTACCAGAAGAGGGAGAGCCCGGCGGCTGCAGTGCATACAGTAAGAGAACAGACAGCCCTGTCTGGTGCTTTTTAACAGGGACCGGCCAGCAGATTTGAAGGGAGACGGTGGGAGCGCAGGAGCAGGCAGATGAGGGGCAGAGCAGGGTTTCCTGCCAGACATGCCTGCGCCGCCTCTAAGTTTTCATACTGCCTGCTCCTGTGTACAGAGGGCTGATGAGAGTCTGGGAGCTGATGAGAGACTAGGGGGCTGATGAGAGACTAGGGGGCTGATGAGAGGCTGGGGGGCTGATGAGAGGCTGGGGTAGTCTTATATGATGAGTATAGCCCAAATCCTATATTTTAACTGGAAAAGTAATCCTATATGCCGGAAAATACGGTATGTATTGTATGTAAACGGTCATCTTTCTTAAGCCCCTAATCCCCTCACGAGTCTATATTGAAGATGAAACACATAGGGATTTATTCTGCTCTTAGGGGTCTTTTATTAGTATCCTGAGGCAGGGACATCCAGGGCCTCCTATTCTTAGGGAAAGGTTCTGGACGTGGCCACCCTTGTCAGGGCGATGACTCCGTATTAGGAGGACATCAGGGAATTGTAGACCTGACAGGGCAATGTAGGTACAGAGTTAGGCATCAGGAAACTGCCCTTCGCTTGGATATTGAAACCACTGGAGTTTCATGACGGTCTCCAGATGACTCCCACTTACTGGTAAGACCATTCCTTGTATACCATTAGATTCATATCCGGTTGGGACATCTATAGTTTTGCCATATGGTCGGTGCGGTCAATACATGGCACCTATGGCAATACTGTCTGGTCTTCTGTTTTGTTTGTTGCACGTTTGGTGGTGTGCATACACTTAGCATTATGTATATTGTCTGTACTTTCTTAACTAATAACTAAATAAATGTTAAGTGTTAATAGATTACTACCTCCATTTTCCCAATTCGGGACACAGAGGACACAGACAACATACCTCCCACCGAAGACAGTCGAGTTTCCCTCATTGTTACCAGTGCTGAATACTGGGTTGCCACCCTGCTGGACCCCGCTACAAGGACAATGTCACTGGAGCATGATTGGAAGATGCGTGAATACAAGCGCAAGTTGATAGAGGCCCTACTGACAGCATACCCACCTGACAGCGGGGCCTCAGTGGAAGCACAAGGCAGAGGAGGAAGTCAACAACTTAGCTGGGCCGCCGACACTACCACAGAAGAAGGGTTAGCATGGCCGAAATGTGGAAAAGTTTCGTCAGCACACCACAACAACTAGCACCACCAATGCAATGATAAATCTTCCCAATAGTGTCTCATACCAGAGAACACCTGAGATAAAACTCCTCCAACAATGCAAACCAACCCAAAAATATACCATAGAGTACCACTCATAAAAAAACACATGCATTGTAAAAAAGACTTTACATACAAGATGAATGAGATCTTTAGATACGACCACATAGCAGTGCCACGTATGCAATGTATGACTTGCAGTGGGCTCCATTTAACAAATTTGGAGTGTGTTGTTTAGTGTTTAGTGTGTTGTTCATTGTCGTTGACCTGCAAAACTGCACAGCCATTAACAATGAAGACCAACTACTGCTTGTACAGGCGCTATATTACTCGACCGCAACACGGCTGTGTCACAATCTCTGCAAAGACATGCTGTGTGCTCGCACCCTTAGAGTGTATGCAGTGCTGATACTTTATATATCCTGGTTTACTCCTTAGGCTACATTCACAAGACAGTGGAAAAAGGAGAACGGTGTGGCAGACCTTTACTAACCATCTAGCCATCATACATCCATTTTAAGAACCATGGTAGTCTATGATTTTATTCACACGGCAGCTTTTTTGATGAACGTCATAAAAAAAAGAACATGTTCTATGTTGTTCATTTTCACAGAACAGTGGCCCCCATACAACTGAAGGAGACCCTTTTTAACGTCCATTTCTCAGAACGGCATCAGTGTTTTTTTCACTGTCATGTGAATGTAGCCTTATTGTATTTAAAGTCTTCAATAAAATGTGGATTTCTTATGAAATCAGTGCTCCTTGACATATTTTTTTGTAAGCTTACCTCGAAATACTCGTATGAAATGTGGTTACACTTGTATTCAGGGTGTTCCATTTCTGCAGGCAACACGAGCAGATTGGCGGTGATGCATAATGAACTTTTTGTACTTTATTTATCATTTCCTCACAGTTTTTAAGATCTCTGTTTGCTGTTATTCAATAATAGTTCATTGTTTACTAACAGTGGATAAAAATTTCTCCTGGTCTTGTGATGGAAACAATTAGTGCTGAGCGAATTTCAGGGAAAATGCGATTCGCCGCAAAGCCGAATTTCCTTGCGCTTTGTGGAAGTAAATCGATTTTCCCTAAGTGGCGGTAAAAACATTATAGTTACCTCCTCTGTTTGCGCGCGAAGAGCAGGCCGCTGCCATCTTGATTGAAGATCTAGCATGAAATCCTGTGCGTTGTGATGTATGACAGCAGATGTGATGAAGTCATCAAGGGCCGCGTGAGATCATCGCAATCAAAAGCAGGAGGTAAGTATGATTTTTTTAAAAAAAATGTATTTTACACTGTATAACTGCTGTCAGATGCCACACCACATTCATCAGTTATGAACGTGGCATTTGAGGGGTACAATGACGGGCGCGGCGCAATCACTGCTCCCTGTCATTTTGTAAAATTCGGTGAAGCAGACTAATCGAATTCTGCAATACTTCGCTCTTCACTAGACACAATGATAGTTACTGTACAGTTATCAGAGGTGTGTCTGGTAACTAGAGATGTCGCGAACATAAAAATTTACCATTCGCGAACGCGAATTTTTGCAAATGTTTGCGAACGTGCGAACAGGGCGAACCGCCATAGACTTCAATAGACAGGCGAATTTTAAAACCCACAGGGACTCCTTCTGGCCACAATAGTGATGGAAAAGTTGTTTCAAGGGGACTAACACCTGGACTGTGGCATGCCGGAGGGGGATCCATGGCAAATCTCCCATGGAAAATTACGTAGTTGACGCAGAGTGTGGCAAGTTGAATTCGCAATTCGAGTAATATAACCTGCATTAATCGCATTGCGAATTCAACTTAGAGCTGAGTTCCTAATGGTTGTTGTATTGCTAGAATATAACGAAGATTGAGAATATAGCGCTATATTCGTTATCCTCGTCATATTCTAGCAATACAACCATTGGGAACTCAGCTCTAAGTAGTAATCGCAATGCGAATAATACAGGTTATGTTAATCACATTGCGAATCCAACTTCTATAATGCACTATTCATAGATATAGCACTGTATTTATTACTTCTTTCTATCCCACCATTAGCAAACTCGCCAAAGTTGTAATCTCAAAGCGATAATACTTACAATCATTAATCGCTTTGCGAATCCATTTGATGCCTGTATTGATTGTATATGATGGTTGACTCCCACCAACATTCTGCTGCCTCCGAGGCAAGATATCTGAACCCCCCATTTGGGCATTTTTGATAAAAAACGCATCAAAAATGCATCTGCGTTTTTATAATTTTTTTATTTTTTATTTTATTTTTTTGTGTATTTTGCCACATTTGGTGTAGGCAAATATGGTAGTCTAAATCATGTGTCTATACCAAAACCTAGGATCATTGTTTGACAGCATATTTTCTAAGCCATGTAGCTGAATATAGATTTGGGCAGAATAATGGTAGCAAATTGCTAGAATATAACGACGATAACGAATATAGCGCTATATTCTCAATCTTCGTTATATTATAGCAATATAACCATTAGGAACTCAGATCTAAGTTGTAATCGCAATGCGAATAATACAGGTTATATTAATCGCACTGCCAATTAAACTTAGGTCTGAGTTCCTAATGGTTGAATTGCTAGAATAAAACGAAGATTGAGAATATAGCGCTATATTCGTTATCTTCGGTATATTCTATTAATACAACCATTAGGAACTCATTTCTAAGTTGTAATCGCAATGTGAATAATACAGGTTATATTAATCGCATTGCGATTTACAATTACTAACGCTGCAGCTTCAGAATGAATCTAAGATGGATGCTGTCCTTGTGTTTAGATAGGAGGTGGGAGGGTCTGGGAGGGAGGGTATGCTGATTGGCTGGAATGTGTCTGCTGACTGTGAGGTACAGGGTCAAAATTTGCTTAATGATAAAGTATAGGGGCAAACGCAAACATCGAATATGTTCGTCCTCCGCGGCGGACGCGAACAAGCTATGTTCGCCAGGAACTGTTCGCCGGCGAATAGTTCGGGACATCTCTACAGGTAACCGGCCAGGCACCTCTGTATCCATCCCTAGACCAGTACAGATTGTTATCTCCTAGAAGTAAACCAGCAATGTTTCTATTGAATGCCCAGAGACCTTGAAAATCATGAGGAATTGACTATAGAATATGCTTAATTTTCTGAGTTTGTAAAACCCTTTTAGAAACTATTCATATCAAAATATTCAAATAACAAAATATTCATATCTAAAAAGGAAATCAAGCACCTTTCACCTCCACTTGGGGGGGGGGGGGATTCCGAGTTATAAGTCCCTCCTTTATATAATAGGCCACTCCCAACAAACACCATACAGCTGAAATTATATTGTTGAGGATAAAGGTCAGAGTCTCACCCTCATTCTGCATAGAGGCAGTGTACTCAATACTCAGGGCCCAAACATAAAGCTGCTTTACTCAAACTCTTCTTCTTCCCTCCCTGTGACTGAAATCGCCATCCAGTTCTGTTTTACAGACTGCCCACCACATAGCTCGTGGCAGGAGCTGTTGCAGATTCCCTTCCTCCCTCCTAGTCCTGAAGGCGCCCGGGTGTCAGGCTGTCAGCTACACAGGGGGGCGCTGCCATGCCTGCCTGCGTGAGGACCTTAGATGACATCATCACCATGTGACCATTAACATATCGATATTACTGCTCACATGGCTATGAGGTAATCAAAGGTCCTTTCTACCAGGAGTGTTGCTGCAGGAGAAGTTTGCCATAATTGTGGAGCTTTTTTGGTGAAGATTACATCAGGAAAAGGTGACAGGGGCTGTTATGCTATTATACTGTAAGCTACTGTATAGTGGGGTGCTGTATATTCTGGAGTACTATACTTCTCTACTGTATATTGTGGGGCGCTGTATACTGTGGGATGCTGTATACTGAGAGGTGCTGTATATTGTATACTGTGGGGTTCTGTATAGTGTGGGGTGCTATACTGCTCTAATGTATACTGTGGCAGGGGTGTGGAATTCCTATCGCCCGACGCCCGGGACATGTAGCGCCGGGCAGGTAGTTTGTTAAGCAACTTAGCCCTGCTGCGGGCAAGTAGCGGGCTCTGCCGGGAATTTAGCACCGGCCCCGCAGCTCTTATCCAGTATTTATGTAGTTAATCTCTTTAGAAGTAGCCCGACCTTGATAACTATTGTTGCGCAGGCTCCCCGGGCAGCTCTCTGTTCCTCCATGCTCCGCCTGTCTGCTCCCCCCACTTTATGAATGAAGGGGCGGACGGCGCATGGAGGAACAGAGATGTTAAACTCAAGCTGCCCGGGGAGCCTGCGCAACAATAGTTATTAAGGTTGGGCTACTTCTAAAGAGATTAACTACATAAATACTGGATAAGAGCTGCGGGGCCGGTGTATTACTGCAGAGTAACACTGCACCGGCCGCTGCGAGTGCCCCCCCACAGTGTTGGGGGTCTGTGGCTGACACTGTTATGGGGTATATGTGGATGACACATATATAGCATAAGATGATATATATGTGTCAGCCACAGATCCCCCATAACAGTGTCAGCCACAGATCCCCCATAACAGTGCGTCATCCACGGATCCCCCCATAACAGTACGTCAACCACAGTGCCCCCCCATAACAGTGCGTCAGCCACAGTGCCCCCCCATAACAGTGCGTCAGCCACAATGCCCCCCCATAACAGTGCGTCAGCCACAGTGCCCCCCCATAACAGTGAGTCAGCCACAATGCCCCCCCATAACAGTGCGTCAGCCACAGTGCCGCCCCATAACTGTGTGTCAGCCACAGTGCCACCCCCTATAACAGTGCATCAGCCACAGTGCCCCCCCCCATATCAGTGCGTCAGCCACAGTGCCTCCCCATAACAGTACGTCATCCAAGGATCCCCCATAACAGTGCGTCAGCCACAGTGCCCCCATAACAGTGCGTCAGCCACAGTGCCCCCCATAACAGTGCGTCAGCCACAGTGCCCCCCCATAACAGTGCGTCAGCCACAGTGCCCGCCCATAACAGTGTGTCAGCCACAGTGCCCCCCCATAACAGTGTGCCAGCCACAGTGCCCCCCCATAACAGTGCGTCAGCCACAGATCGCAGGGCGGCTGTGGCTACGGTGCCATTCACTTCAATGGATCGTCACGCCCCCTCCAGGCATGAGCCGGCTGTGATGTAGTGCGTTCTGGACAAAATCATCTGGTGTGAACAAGGACTAAACTGATAGTCATTTCACGCCACCTCCCAGCATAAAGAAGCGTGGCAGAGCATTAAAGTCCATGGCACGGCAGCCACCTCCTCACCCGCAGTGGTGGCACATTACTGCCTGTGTTCCAGTCCAGTGCCATCTGCTAAAATAGTGGTCGCAGCATTCCTGCAGATTGCACTAGACCGGGACGTGGCACCAATGTCTTTAAGACCTTATTTAAATATGGTTTTGATTTTAAATAATTTTTTTTATCAGGACAAGTAGATTGTCATAAGGGACAAGTAGATCGAGCCCCCGCTTTAGTCGTTCGACAAGTAGTTTGTGGGGTGCTGTATATTGTGGAGTACTATACTGCTCTACTGTATACTGTGCGGTGCTGTATAATGTATACTGTTGGGTGCTGTATAGTGTGGGGCGCTATACTGCTCTACTGTTTACCGTGGGGTGCTGTATACTGTATACTGTGGGGTTCTGTATAGTGTGGGGTGCTATACTGCTCTAATGTATACTGTGGGGTGCTGAATATTGTGGAGTACTATACTGCTATACTGTATTCTGTGCGGTGCTGTATAATGTATACTGCGGGGTGCTCTATAGTGTGGGGTGCTATACTGCTCTACTGTATACCGTGGGGTGCTGTATATTGTGGAGTACTATACTGCTCTACTGTATAGTGTGGGGTGCTGTATATTGTGGAGTACTATAGTGCTCTAATGTATACTGTGGGGTGCTGTATAGTGTGAGGTGCTATACTGCTCTACTGTATACCGTGGGGTGCTGTATATTGTGGAGTACTATACTGCTCTAATGTATACTGTGGGGTGCTGTATAGTGTGAGGTGCTATACTGCTCAACTGTATACTGTGGGGTGCTGTATATTGTGGAATACTATACTGCTCTACTGTATACTGTGGGGTGCTGTATATTGTGGGGTACTATACTGCTCTACTGTATATTGTGGGGTACTATACTGCTCTACTGTATACCGTGGGGTGCTGTATATTGTGGAATACTATACTGCTCTACTGTATACTGTGGGGTGCTGTATAGTGTGGGGTGCTATACTGCTCTACTGTATACTATGGGGTGCTGTATACTGTGAGGTGCTGTATATTGTGGGGTGCTGTATACTGTATACTGTGGGGTGTTGTATACTGTGGGGGGCTGTATATTGTGGAATACTATACTGCTCTACTGTATACCGTGGGGTGCTGTATATTGTGAAGTACTATACTGCTCTACTGTATACTGTGGGGTGCTGTATATTGTGGAATACTATACTGCTCTACTCTATATTGTGGGGTGCTGTATACTGTGGGGTGCTCTATACTGTATACTGTGGGGTGCTGTATACTTTGGGGGCTGTATACTGTGGGGGCTGTATATTGTGGAGTACTATACTGCTCTACTGTATACTGTGGGGTGCTGTATAGTGTGGGGTGCTATACTGCTCCACTGTATAGTATGGGGTGCTGTATACTGTGGGGTGCTGTATACTGTGGGGTGCTGTATATTGTGGAGTGCTATACTGCTCTACTGTATACTGTGCGGTGCTGTATAATGTATACTGTGGGGTGCTGTATACTGTGGGGTGCTGTATATTGTGAAATACTATACTGCTCTACTGTATACCGTGGGGTGCTGTATATTGTGGAGTACTATACTGCTCCACTGTATACCGTGGGGTGCTGTATATTGTGGGGTACTATGCTGCTCTACTGTATACTGTGGGGTGCTGTATATTGTGGAATACTATACTGCTCTACTCTATATTGTGGGGTGCTGTATACTGTGGTGCTGTGGAGTACTATACTGCTCTACTGTATACTGTGGGGTGCTGTATATTGTGTAGTACTGTACTGCTCTACTGTATACTGTGGAGTGCTGTATATTGTGGAGTACTATACTGCTCTACTGTATACTGCGGGGTGCTGTATATTGTGTAGTACTATACTTCTCTACTGTATACTGTGGGTTGTTGTATATTGTGGAGTGCTATACTACTCTACTGCATACTGTGCGGTGCTGTATACTGTGGGGTGCTGTATATTGTGGGGTGCTGTATATTGTGGGGTGCTGTATATTGTGGGGTGCTGTATATTGTGGGGTGCTATACTGCTCTACTGTATACCGTGGGGTGCTGTATATTGTGGAGTACTATATTGCTCTACTGCATATTGTGGGGTGTTGTATATCGTGGGGTGCTATACTGCTCTACAGTATACTGTGGGGTGCTGTATATTGTGGAGTACTATACTGTTCTACTGTATACTGTGCGGTGCTATACTGCTCTACTGTATACTATGGGGTGCGGTATACTGTGGAGTGCTATACTGCTCTACTGTATAGTGTGGGGTGTTGTATATTGTGTAGTGCTATACTGCTCTACTGTGTACTGTGCAGTGCTGTATATTGTATACTGTGGGGTGCTGTATAGTGTGGGGTGCTGTATAGTGTGGGGTGCTGTATACAGCATACTGTGGGGTGCTGTATACTGTATAATGTGGGGTACTGTATAGTGTGGGGTGCTGTACTGCTCTACTGTATACTGTGAGGTGCTATACTGTATGCTATAGGATGCTATACTACATACTGTGGGGTGTTATACTATGTATTGCATGCTGTGGGGGTACCATATACTGCGGGGTACTTACTGTATACTATATGGTTATTTACTGCATACTGTGGGGTGCTGTATGCTATAGGGTGCTATACTGGGGGTGCTGTATACTATAAGGTGCTATACTGCATACTGTGGGGTGCTGTATACTATAGGGTGCTATACTGCATACTGTGGGGTGCTGTATACTATAGGGTGCACTGCGTACTGTGGGGTCAGGGCCGGCGCATCCTATAAGCCAGCTAAGCAGCCGCGTAGAGCGCCCCATGGGAAGGGGTGCTGCCAGGAGTGCCATCCCCCCTCATGCTGCAGCTGCCCGAGCGTTCTATATTGAGCCTCTGGCGGCTACAGCACTGCCCGGGCTGGTGCGTCCATGAGGGCGCCCCACCCAGACTCAGCAAGAGGAGATGGGCTGACAGGAGGGGAGCGCTGTCATTCCCCCATTGTAGCGTGGCCGAGCCCTGTATGGTCCGCGGATACAGGGAGCATCTGTCTCCTGTAGCTGGCCGGACTGACATGAAGTGCGCACACAGTCTGCACTTCCTGTCAGTCTGCTTGGGTACAGGAAACAAAAGCGCCTGTACCCGTGGACCATACAGAGCTTGGCCACGCTACACCAGAGGTGGGGGGGGGAGAATGACAAGAGGGACAAGGAGAATGACAAGAGGGGGAGAGAATGACATGGGGGGGAGAAAGAGAATGACAAGGGGGGGGGAGAGAGAATGATAAGAGGGGAAGAGAGAGAACTGGCGTTAGTTAAAGGGGTTCTGCAGTTTATTTAAAATGATGATCTATCCTCTGGACACCCAGGACCCCAGCCGATCAGCTGTTTGAGAAGGCAGCAGCACTGGCAATAGAGCCTCGGCCTTCTCGCTGTTTACCGCAGGCGCAGTGACGTCACGACTAGTATCGCTGGCCTCGGCGGGGCTAAGCTCCATTCAAGTGAACAGAGCTTAACCCCGCCAAGGCCAGTGATACTAGTCGTGACGTCACTGCGCCTGCGGTAAACAGCGAGAAGGCCGAGGCGCTACTGCCTTCTCTACTGCCTTCTCTATAAGGTCCCGGGTGTCGGATCCCCACCGATCATATGCGGATGATCTATCCAGAGGATAGATCATCAGTTTAAATAAACTGCAGAACCCCTTTAATATGGCAGATCATATGGGTGGGGCACTGTGATGTCACATGGGGGGGTGGCGGCAAACTTTTTTTTTGCCTAGGGCGGCAAAAATCCTTGCACCGGCACTGTGTGAGGTGCACTGCAACGCTAGAGTGAGCCGAGCCCCGGTCTCCTTCCTGAACTGCAGAGTGGTGCCCACCTCTAGCCCTGAGCCCAGCTGCCCAGAGCACTGATCCTGAGCCTGTTGGAGTCTTCATAACTGCAAGTATTTACAGTAATACACTGTACTCTTTGAGGTGTATGGATTTTTTTTGTGTGTGTGTGTGTTGTGGTGGAGGGTGTGATTGCATGCGAAGGTGTGGGAAGGCGGGATCCAGGGGGCCCAAGTAAATTCTTGCCCAGGGTCCAATAGTGCTCCCCAAAATCCCACCAATATAAATAATTTTCTGCCAGTGCACACTTAGTAGTAATAATGCCCCCATAGTGCCCATACTAGTAATCAGGTTCTCCATAGCCCAGTAGTAGTAAAACTCACCATAATGCCCCCAATAGTAATAATTCTCCTTAAAATATCACAGTACAAGAAATAGCCCCTCTTAGTGCCCGCAGTTGAGCTAATGTCTCCATAATGTATGCTAGTATAAAATACCCCTATATAGTGCCCCAGTAAATGTCCCCATAGTGCTCCTCTGCTTCTTCACCATAGTGCCCCCCATAAAGTGCCAGTATAAAATACCCCATCTTAATGCCCCCAGTACATGTCTCCATTGTCCTCCTCTCCCCCTTCCCCATAGTGCCCCCCATAATATGCCAGTAAAAAAAAATGCCCCTTCTTAGTGCCCTCAGCAGATGCCCCTATAGTGCTCCTCTCCCAATAATGTGCCAGTAGAAAATTTTTCTTCTTAGTGTCCACAGCAGATGCCCCCATAGTGCCCTCCATAAAGTGCCTGTAAACAATCCCAATTCTTAGTGCCACCAGATGCCCCCATAATGTGGCAGTAAAAAAATCCCCCTTCTTAATGCCACCCGATGCCCCCATAGTTCTCCTCTCCCCCATAATGTGCCAGTAAAAAATTCCCATTCTTAGTGTCACCAGATTCCCCCAAAGTGCTCCTCTCCCTCATAAAGTGCCAGTAAAAATGCCCCTTTAGTGCACCAAGATGCGAGCATAGTGCCCCCATAATGTGCCAGTAAAGAAATGCCCTTTTAGTGCCACCAGATACGACCATAGTGGCCTCATAATGTGACAGTAAAAAATGACCCTTTAGTGCCACTACTTCCCAATAGTGCCTCCCATAATGTGCCAGTATGTAATGCGCCTATAGTGCTACCAGATTACTCATAATGCTACTCTCTTCTATAGTGTCTCTTATAATGTGCCAGTAAAAAATGCCCCCTTAGTGCCACCAGATGCCATAGTTCCCCCCCATATGCCAGTAAAAAAAAATTCCCTTTAGAGCCACCAGATCCCCACAATGGAAGCGCTTATCTCCTACTGCTGAAGCCCAGCCGCCACTTAGATCCAGGGCCGCACTGCCTGTGAAGATCTGTGGTGCAACCCTGACTGATAAAAAAGAAAATATGAATGGTTCTAGGGGGGAGGGGGGCAGACCCGTTGGACCCTCCTGTCGGTGCTCCCATGAGTAGATATAAATTCTACTTCTACAGAGGGTTGTATTGTCTCTCCAAAATAGGAAAACTTCCCCCAAGTGAGGACAACATTTGCACAAAGTGGAGGCCAGACGCACATCTACCTCACCTTTGTGTTTTGTTTGCATGTACGCCCAAATCTGTCAGCTGCTGGCCTTTCTCAAATTCTTGCTGAATATTCAAATGATCCAAATTAATCAGCTTTAAACAATGACTTAATACAATGGTAAACTGAAACTTGAGAGTCTTCTTAGAGCCAAGCCCTTCAAATGAATCATGATAGTGCCAGGACCAAAGGCTTAAAATGCCAGGCAAACTTTTGAACTTGATACTCATCATGTGCCCATATGACTTTATATTTCTTTAGATCTGCTAATGTTATTACAGGTTACTTGTGTCTAATGTAAAACCAAGAATGGTATCAGATGATGTTAAGTTATCATGGTCCTCAGAAAACTATCAGGGCAAATATCAGAATGGCGAGTTACTAGGAATGCACTTTCCTGATAATTTTCCTGTGTAAAGGTGCTATGGTCTCCCGACAAAAGAGGAAAACCTTGTTTATCAGGTGAAAGGCAGCATCACTGATGTGGACACCTATATCATTATATTTCGGCAGCAGTGTGTACTGTCTAAAGCAATGATTCTCTATGGAGACAAGCAACTGCAGTAACGATCGCTCATGCCTATAAAGTGGCAGTGACTGTTGTATGTAAATACAGCTCTTACTTCTATTGATGAGCACAGAATTATTGGAAATAAACAGTTTGTTCCCAATATTTATAAAGAACATTTAGTATCATTAAATAGCAATATTACTCATACTTGTTTCATACATTTTTATGGGTCCAGAGGCATGTCTATATGAGGTGTAGAGTTATCAATCGCATCTATGCTACAGTGTCAGAAGGACCCTAAAAACCTCTCTACCATATTAAGAACAGTATTATAAATGATTCATGGTGGGTCAGGAGACCTTTTACAAATAAGGTGTCATGTTAGGTAGGGAACAGTAAAGGCCTGAACTCCACCCAGACCACTGTCCTTACCTAATTGGAGATCCACCCTAAATAGCGGCCCCCAACTGGGTGACAGTCCCTAGGTGCACAAGGCCTAAACGGGATAAAGGGATAGTCAGACAAATGCGTCAAAATCTGAGAACCATCACAGAACCAAAGAAGAGACAACACGCAGGGTCAAATAGCAAGCAGGATCCCAATATGGGTGAATACTCGTCAATGTAATACAGTATGCGCGTATTGCTTGCGCAGTACAAGCGTGGATAATTTTTGCTTAAGCTGCTAGAAGTTTCCTGAGACTGGAGAAAAGGGTTGCCACGGCACAACATTACAATAGCTTTATATGCAGATAGAGTGCTCCCGTATATTCACGATTGCGCAAATCAGCAATTAATAATGCGCATATTTTGGCGCAATACGTGTAACTTCACATTTTAGCAGGTCTGACTACATATTAGTGATTGGTGCACTAAGTATTGTTGTGAAATTGTGACATTACAGCACTATGTCTGTAGCATGTATGTATGGACAGCAGAACTATATCACGATCTAACCTACACTGACTATCTCCACCTAACTATCTGTATTATATATATATATATATATATATATATATATACCGAGGTTGCTGGCCTCGGTGAGGTGAGAGCCGGGTTTTTGACTGCAGCAGCTAGTGCTGTTTGGCTCTTTTAAATAGCATGGCTGCAAAGCCGATCCGGGCCGGCTCTTACTGGGAGCAGCTAAAGAGTAGGGTGGGTGGCTGCTCCCACGGTCCAGTCCGAGTTTTGGGCGGGTATAAAACACAGCCATCAGCTGTGTCTGAGGCTGTGATTATCCTGGAGACTGCTAACAGGGCTGAGGAGTTCTCTGTGCTGGAGGACGGAGCTCAGCCAGGTGGTGTTTCCCTGCAACTTGAAGGAGGAATCGCCTGCGGCTGAACCGACTGCTAAGTGTGAACCCGCACTTAAACCACCCAAGGTGACTGGACCCTGTGTTGGCCTGTTTTTGATTTTGCCACATGATTTCTGTTGTGTGTGAACTGTCACCAAGAGACTGTTTTCATTTCTGGTGTGCAAGTGTGAATAAAACACTGTTTGATGCACAATCTGGACTCCTTGTTTTGCCTCTAAACTGCACCCGCACCGCTGTCTACCAGAGCGACTCCCCACATTTGGTGTCGGATGCGGGCATGCGCAGTGAGGCTGGCGTGAACGCCGAACTTTGTTTTTGCTGAGCAAAAGTGAATGTCCTATATTAAGCCGGCAAAGTTGCAGCCTGTGATCCCCGACAAAATGGAGGCGGCTGTGAAAGCCCTCATAGAGGCTAACGTGCAGCAGCGGGAGACCAACCAGCTACTGCTACAGCACGTGATGGCGTTGCAAGCGGCAGGAGCGTCCCACCGCGGTCCATGATGCCCGGAAAGCTGTCCGTGCCGCGATCCCTAAGATGACCCCTCGGATGATGTGGAGACCTATCTGGCGGTGTTCGAGAAGGTGGCCGTGAGGGAGAAATTACCCGAGAACAGTGGGCAGAGGTCGTCGCTCCGTTCCTGGCGTCTGGACCCCAGCAAGTATTTTTGACCTCCCAGATGACCAAGCAGCTGACTACCCAACTGTGAAAGGTGAGATCCTGGCAAGACTGGGGGTGAATGTTTTGGTCCGGGCTCAGCGTGTCCACCAGTGGGACTTTAACGTGGCTTCCCATAGTCCTAATACCCAAGCCGGATGGGACGTTGCGGTTCTGCAACGACTTTCGTAAGTTAAATGAAGTATCCAAGTTTGGCGCGTATCCCATGCCCCAGTAGGCGAGCTGGTTGAAAGTTTAGGACAAGCCCGTTATTTTTCTGTGCTGGACCTCACTAAAGGGTACTGGCAGGTACCCTTAACGAAGTCGGCTAAGGAAAAACCGCATTTGTTACCCACGCAGGGCCTGTATCACTACAAGGTGTTACCCTTTGGCCTGCATGGCGCCCCGCCACTTTCCAAAGGTTAATGGACATAGTGCTGCGACCACATCGTCGGTACGCCTCGGCCTACTTAGATGATGTAGTCATCCACAGCACCGACTGGGAAAGCCATTTGCCCAAGGTGCAGGCGGTAGTGGATGCCCTGAGGAAAGCCGGACTGACCGCTAACCCAAAGAAGTGCTCCATAGGGTTAGAGGAGACAAAATATCTGGGATATATAATTGGGCGGGAGTCATCAAACCTCAGGTAACTAAGGTAGAGGCCATTCGTAACTGGCCCCGACCGGTCACCACCAGGCAGGTAAAGTCGTTCCTGGGGATTGTAGGTTACTACATGAGGTTTGTGCCCCACTTTGCCACAATAGCAGCGCCATTGACAGACCTGTTGAAGGGGCGAAAGTCTGGGAGGGTTAGCTGGAGTGAGAAGGCGGAGGAGGCTTTCTCCGCGTTGAAGTCGGCCCTGTGTGGGTCCCCGGTTTTGGTGACACCCGACTTCAACAAGGAGTTTGTCGTACAGACCGACGCCTCGGAGGTAGGCCTCGGTGCGGTACTGTCGCAGGAGGTCAACGGGGAAGAACATCCCGTTGTCTTCCTGAGCCGTAAGCTCAGTCCCGCCGAGTCCAGATATAGTATAGTGGAGAGGGAGTGCCTGGCTATCAAGTGGGCACTCGAATCTCTCCGCTACTACCTGTTAGGGAGGAGGTTCCGTCTGGTGACCGACCATTCCCCTCAAATGGATGAGTCAGGCCAAGGAGAGGAATGCTCGGGTCACCAGGTGGTTCCTATCTCTTCAAAATTTCAAGTTTTCCGTGGAACACAGGGCAGGCCGCTTGCAGGGCAACGCAGATGCCCTGTCCCGCGTCCACTGCCTCACGTGTGTTCACCCCTCAGGGTTGAACAAAGGGGGGTATGTGGTAAGGTGCAAGGTGTCATTTGCGATGGCAGGTACGTGTCACCGAGGTTGCTGGCCTCGGTGAGGTGAGAGCCGGGTTTTTGACTGCAGCAGCTAGTGCTGTTTGGCTCTTTTAAATAGCATGGCTGCAAAGCCGATCCGGGCCGGCTCTTACTGGGAGCAGCTAAAGAGTAGGGTGGGTGGCTGCTCCCCACGGTCCAGTCCGAGTTTTGGGCGGGTATAAAACACAGCCATCAGCTGTGTCTGAGGCTGTGATTATCCTGGAGACTGCTAACAGGGCTGAGGAGTTCTCTGTGCTGGAGGACGGAGCTCAGCCAGGTGGTGTTTCCTGCAACTTGAAGGAGGAATCGCCTGCGGCTGAACCGACTGCTAAGTGTGAACCCGCACTTAAACCACCCAAGGTGACTGGACCCTGTGTTGGCCTGTTTTTGATTTTGCCACATGATTTCTGTTGTGTGTGAACTGTCACCAAGAGACTGTTTTCATTTCTGGTGTGCAAGTGTGAATAAAACACTGTTTGATGCACAATCTGGACTCCTTGTTTTGCCTCTAAACTGCACCCGCACCGCTGTCTACCAGAGCGACTCCCCACAATATATATATATATATATATATATATATATATATATATGCTAACTAACTATATAATGTAATGTGACAGCAAAGCACAGAGCACAGCAATTACACTGCTGTCTCTCTCAGAACTGCAAAAACTGCAAAAAATATAGTAAGGGGTTGGCAACTTTCCTATTGGTTGCTAGGGATGTTGCTAAGCTCAGACAAAGACATTGCTGCCTTTTCATTGGCAAACAAGCAAGAAGCAGGGAGGGATCATGGGTTCAGAGGTAAAAAAAAATCTAGAATTTTCACAAATTAGAATATATAGCACTATATTCTAAATCTTCGCAAATTCTCGGAGTGTCAATATTCGCAATTAAAATTCGTGTTTCGAATATTCGCACCCAACACTATCTAGTACCTGTAAATATATACAGACTCCCTATATTAATTTTAAATCCAAGACCAGACCACTTACGAGGATGCCTATTGTGATGATCAGCTCAAATGGCGACTTCTTAAATTGTCCAAATAATTGTCTTTTTATTTTGTTCAAAAACAATATCAACAAAAAATTGGCTTACTTCAGCATGTAAACACAAAAAATATACAGTGCATGTGAACTCGCTTCACTCACAGTGTCCTCTGTAGTTCCTAGTTTCCACCATCAGCCTGAGTGGGAAGAGACATAGCAATAGGAGGCTCTCTGCTGAAGAAACTCCACACAGCTGTACTCCCAGTCTGTCTCACTTTCAGACTAGGAACCACACCCCCAGCTCTCCTGGACTTCCTAGTATAGGCCAGCCAAAACCTAGCCTGGATATGTGGTAGTAGTCATCCCACCCAATGAAACCCGGCCTGGATCAGCTGCAGCCAGCAGCTAAACTACTAATAACAAATCGGTTATAACACTACCGGTTCATTTCACCCAGGACAGGCACCTCGGTGACACATATGCATCAACCACTATAGCACCTTGTGCCTTCTCACATACCCCCCACCCTATCTGTGCCATTCCAGGGGCTTGGGCATCCTTAGCCACCAGACTGTGTACGGTTGACAGGGCATCTGCATTCCCTTGCATCTTGCCCGGCCTCTGTTTTACTTAAAATGATAAATCTTGAAGTGCAAGGAATCAGCATGTAACTCCGCATTATTCCCCATCTTCTCTCGCATTCACCTTAGTGGGGCATGGTTCAAAACTAACCTGAACCTCTTTCCCAACAGATAGTACCTGAGGGAGTCAAGTGCCCATTTGATGGCCAGACACTCCTTCTCAATGATGGCATAATTCCTTTCTGCTGGGGACAGTTTTCTGTTAAGGTATATCACTGGATGCTTTTCTCCATTCACTACCTAAGAAATGACTGCACCAAGACCCACATCAGAGGCATTGGTCTGGACCACAAACTTGTGGGAGAAGTCTGGGGCTATCAACACGGGTTGCTCACACAGTGCCTGTTTAAGCTCCTTGAAAGCCCTTTCCGCTTCTGGGGACCACTTCATGGCCGACTTCGTGCCTTTGGTCAGGTCGGTCAGGGGAACAGCTATTTCTGCGAACCCTGGGACGAACCACCAATAGCATTCCATAATTCCCAAAAATGCCTTGACCTGCTTCTTGGTTAGTGAACGGGGCCAATTTGGGGTTTAATCTCCCCCTCCCCTCTACGTAGCTCAAGTACCTGGTTTCTTCCCTCCATAGGGCACATTTGATTGGGTCAATCAAAAACCCAGCCTTACTTAAGCCATTTAGGACTGATTGAGCTTTTCTGAGAAGGCTTTCCCAGTTGTGACTAAAGATGACAATGTCATCTAAGTACACCGCTTCATACTCCCTATGGGGGTGTAGAACTTGGTCCATGGCCCTCTGGAAGGTGGCGGGGGACCCCTGCAACCCAAACGGCATTTGTATGTACTGAAATAACCCCTCAAGCATACAGAAAGCAGTCTTCTCCTAATCTCTTTTGACAGTGGGATCTGCCAATAACTTTTAGTGAGGTCTAAGGTGCTAATATACCTCGCTGGGCCTAGTCGTTCGACCAGCTCATCTACCCTGGGCATGGGGTAGGCATCAACCGTGGATACCTTATTAAGCTTGCGGTAGTCATTCCAGAATCTCCAGTCGCCGTTTTGTTTTGGCACTAGCACTATGGGGCTGGACCACCCACTTTTAGACCTCTCAATCACCTGTAGCTCTATCATCCTCCAGCCCTCTTTTGAAATGACCTCCCGGCGGGTTTCAGGA
This sequence comes from Bufotes viridis, assembly GCA_033119425.1. Classification (NCBI taxonomy): domain Eukaryota; kingdom Metazoa; phylum Chordata; class Amphibia; order Anura; family Bufonidae; genus Bufotes; species Bufotes viridis. Next base: position 442,714,100 of record CM065591.1, on the reverse strand, counting down.
ATCCTGTATGGTTTTAAGTTTACTCTTACTTGGGGATCCGTGAGGATATCATGTTCTATCACATTGGTAGGTCCAGGGGTTTCTGTGAAGAGATCCTTATTTATCTGCACCAGTTACCTACACTGTTGTTTATAAGAGGTGGCTAGGGTCTCTGACATTTTAAAAGCTTCAATGGTGGACTCTGGTTGAGTCACCAAGCAAGAAGCCTCAGGTGGGTCTCTCTCATTCCAGGATTTGATCAAATTGACATGGTAGATCTGGAAGGACTTCCTCTTCCCTGGCTGGTGTACCCTATAGTTGACCTCCCCACCTTTTCCACTATCTCGTAGGGACCCTAGCATTTGGCAAGAAACTTGCTCTCAACAGTGGGGACTAATGCTAATACATGACCTCCGGATTAAGCTGCCTCAGAAGGATGGACTTATTATAGACCATGGCCTGTGCTCCTTGTGCCTAGAGCATATGCTCCTTTACAATTGGCATCACCCTCGACATCCTCTCCTGCATCTTGGCTACATGCTCTATTACACTTTTGTTGGGTGTGACCTCACTTTTCTATGTTTCCTTTGCCCCATCCAAGAGACCCCTGGGGTGCTGGCCATACAGTAATTCAGGTGAAAACCCTGTGGAGGTTTGGGGCATTTCTCTAATGGAGAATAAGAGGTACAGTAGAAGACAATCCCAGTCCCATCCATCCATCCTTTTCTACTACCTTCCTCAGCATGGCCTTTAGGGTCTTATTAAATCGCTCCAGAAGGCCATCCATCTGAGGATGGTAGACCAATGTGCGCAACTGAGTGACTTTTAAGTCTTTACAAAGTTCCCTCATCACCTTTGACATAAACTGGGTTCCCTGCTCTGTAAGAATCTCCTTGGGAATCCCCGTTCGAGAGAAGACATAGAATAATTCCCTGGCAATATTTCTGGACGAGGGGTTCTGTAGGATGACAGCCTCGGGGCAACGGGTAATGTAATCAACGATTACAACAATGTACAGTTGCCCCCTAGCTGACTTCGCCAATGGCCCTACCAGGGCCATTGCTATTCTTTCAAAGAGGACCTCAAAGATTGGTAATGGGATCAGAGGGTCAGAATTGGGACACTGGGGAAGTGACCTGGTAAACCGGACAAGATTGACAAAAATCTCCCGGGAACACCCTTGCCAATAAAACCACTTTAGGACCTTCTCGAGCATTTTGTCTGCCCCTAGGTGACCACCCAATACATGGGAGTGGGCCATATCCATATGGTCCCAGGAAAAGTAGCTGCTCCACCACTTCATTCCGAATCTTGGTCACCCGGTATAAAAAGTCCTGATTCAGGGCAAAGTGTGAAAATCGGTCGTTGGCCTGAGGTTTGGAGTTGTACCATACCAAAATTTTCCTGGGACACCTCCAAGTTGGGGACATTTTCCTCTGTGATGGACTCTTCCTCATTGTCTCCTACCAGGACAGTCAGTGGAAACTTCTAGGTTACCTCTGGACTTCTACCCAAAAGGTTGCCTGGACCTCCTGGGTTGATTTGGCATAGCCGTTTTTGCCCACAGGTCCCAGAACAGGGTGCAGTCATGACCAATAATAGCATCATGCAGCAAGCGTTTTGCCACCCCCACATTGTGTGTTATGGTACCCTACCTGTCTCCTAGTCTCCTGGGTACACTCTGGTGTCCCCGTGGATAAATGTGACCCCAGATTTTTCCTGACACTGACTATTACTCCTTAAGCTATGACTGGGCTACTGGCTATGAGGAGCAGCAAGATTCAGAGGCAAGCAAGCTTTCTCCAGCAGAGACATCTGTGTGCTGCTCTTCAGTGGACACATATGTGTATTTGCCTCAAGAGAATCATGGGACAAAATCATGGGTCATAAAGGGACCCCCTGTATGACCATTTAAAAGGGTTTTCCAAGAGTTTATAACTGACCTATCCTCTAGCTAGGTCATCAGTATCTGATCGGTGGGGGTCTGACAACCTAGACCCCTGCTAATCAGCCATTCAAGAATCCAGTGGTGCTTCTGTGATTAGCACAGCATACTCAGTACTCACCGTGCACAGCGCTGTGCGTTGTACAGCGGCTGTGCTTTGTATTGCACTCAGCCCTATTCACTTCTATGGGGCTGAGCTGTGCCTGGGCCACATAACTGATGAACATGACATTACTGGCCTAGGGAAAGCTGAGAGAAGGCTGCAGGGCTACTGCAAGCACCACTGCCTTCTCAAACAGCTGATCGGCCGGGGTCCCAGGTGTCAGACCCCTACCGATCAGATACTTATGACCTATCCTTAGGATAGCACACCAGTTTTAAAGTCTCTGAAAACCCCTTTAACAAATAAATTTGATTTCGAGGCTATTAAAGGGGTTTTATGGAATTTTAATATTGATGACCTATCCATAGGATAGGTCATCTGTAGTTCCCCAGAAGGGGTACTAACATTCTTACACCTAGCCACTGTCTCTAATGGCTAGCAAATATTGTCATCTGTGTATTTAATTCCAGGTCCTCTGATACTGTGCCTTAATAATATTGTTATGCTACTGTTATTACATATAATGTGTCTGGTTGTGCCATAGGTGGCATTGTATCTGCCAGAGAGATCTTTAGATAAAATAGAAATTACCATTCCATTCTCCCCCTTTTGGGCAGAAGTGGGCGAGTCCTGATTCCTACCAAGGGATAGGTTGGGGGAAGCTTTAGTGGAGTCAAGAGAAGTATGTAGTTGAGAGTTGGAGCAAGAGAGTAAAGTAGCATGGTGTGGTAAGGGAGTGTTTTCCCCTCATTGCTGCAGAAGCTTTGGGAAAGTTGCTCAGAGAGCAGCCCACTCCTGATATATAACAGGACTTAGAACCTCTAAGAGGGAAAGTAGTGCCATCCTACTGGCAAAACGGGTCACTAGATACCTCACTCTTATGAGAAACAGTAACTGAAGCTGTAAGGAACCAGACTGAAGCCAGAGATTAGCACAGCAGCAGAGAGGGAAAGCAAAGTATTCAAGTTCACCTGCCAGGTTACCCTTAGACTGCTGGAGCCAAGAGAAAGATCAAACATTGTTTGGATGACACAAGTTTACTGCAAGTTCGTTAAACTTCACCAAGTCTGGACTCTACTTATTCCACCAAATACAACTCCTTTGTTGCTACGGAACCTAAACCTGGTGAGCAACAGTATCCATGTAGGACCACAGTGACACAAACTATTAAGACCGCAACATACCACTCGGCATTCCTCATTCGATCGTCCCTGGGGGGCAGCCCTTCGATATCAGATCGGCGGGGGTCTAATTCCTGGCACCCCCGCCAATCAGCTATTTGAAGAAAAGGCTGCGCTCAGTGGGAGCACAGCCTTCCCTTCATCGTTTACCTCCTCAGCAGCGAGCAGGTGTAATTACACCTAACCATCCCATTTACTTCAAATGTATAGAAATGAGCTGTTCCATAGAAGTGAATGAGACGCATGTTATTACATGTACAGCTGCTCACTGCTGTGATGTTGATGATTAGCAGGTAAACAATAAAGGGAAGGCTGCGCTTGCATAGAGTGCGGTCTTCTCTTCAAACAGCTGATCGCCAGGGGAGTCGGAATCCCACCAATCTTATATTAAAGACCTATCTTGAGGATAGGTCATCAATATTAAAATCCAAGAAAACCCTTTTAAGTGCAGCCAGCTTCCCTACCATGCTATTGATAGGTGACTAACTCTCAGTCTCACCATGACAGTGGCTTCTTACCAAACATTAGGGGATGGCTTTCCTGCTGGCAACAAATGAATGAGTAGAAGAAGCAGATGGTGCCTGGTGCAGACACCTACAACCCTTTAGAGCTTGATTCTTTTGCCACAGTGCTGCCTGCTTCAGCTACTGTAAAAGCACTGGTGCCAGGAGTTAAAAGGAAAAAATGACAAAAAAATGACAAAAACTCATACTAAGGGAGCCTTAAAAACTTAGAGAGTAAACAAGTCTGGTCACATCCCCTTTTAGGGTTCATTAAAGGACATATCTCAGCTCTCTCTTCAACTGCCACACCCTCTGCACTATATATTTCAATCTGCTCAGCAAATCCTTCTCTATAACATACTGTCTGCAGATCAGATATTTTCATGGTGACAGGTTCCCTTTTAAAGGGATTTTCCCACCAATAAATATCATACAGTAGGGAAAATAAGTGTTTGCTACATTGGCGATTTGCAAGTTTTCCCACCTACAAAGAATAGTGAGGTCTGTAATTTTTATCGTAGGTACACTTCAAATGTGAGACAGAATCTTAAAAATAAAATTGTATGATTTTTTAAAATTAATTTGCATTTTATTGCTTGAAAAAAGGATTTGATACAATAGAAAAACAGAACTTAATATTTGGTACAGAAACCTTTGTTTGCAATTACAAAGGTCAGACGTTTCCTGTAGTTGTTGACCAAGTTTACACACACTGCAGCAGGGATTTTGGCCCACTCCTCCATACAGATCTTTTCCATATTTTTCAGATTACGGGGCTGTCGTTGGGCTACATTGAGTTTCAGCTCTCTCCAAATATTTTCGCTTGGGTTCAGGTCTGGAGACTGGCTAAGCCACTCCGGGACCTTGAAATGCTTTTTTCTGAGCCAGTCCTTAGTTGCCCTGGCTATGTGTTTCCATTGTCATGCTGGAAGACTCAGCCATGACCCATCTTAAATGCTCTTACTGAGGGAAGGAAGTTGTTGGCCCCATCCATCCTCCCTTCAATATGGTGCAGTCGTCCTGTCCCCTTTACAGAAATGCACCCCCAAAGTATGATTTTTCCACCCCATGCTTCACAGTTGGGACAGTGTTCTCGGAGTTGTGCACATATTCTTCTTCCAAACATGGCGAGTGGAGTTGATACCAAAAAGTTATATTTTAATCTCATCTGACCACATGAGCTTCTCCCATTCCTCCTCTGGATTATCCAAATGGTCATTGGTGAACTTCAAACGGGCCTGGACATGTACTGGAGTGAGCAGGGGGAGCTTACATGCCCTGCAGGATTTTAATCCATGACAGCGTAGTGTGTTACTAACAGTAATCTTTGAGACTATGCTCCCAGCTTTCTTCAGGTCATTGACCAGGTCCTCCTGTGTAGTTCTGGGATGATTCCTGACCTTTCTCAAGAATCCTTCCCCCTTGAGGCGAGATCTTGCATGAAGCGTCAGACCAAGGAAGATTGACAGTCATCTTGTGTTTCTTCCATTTTCTAATAATTGTATAACTTTCTAATAGTTGTTACCTTCTTACCAAGCTGCATGCCTATTGCCCTGTAGCCCTTCCCAGCCTTGTGCTAATCTACAACTTTGTCCTGGTGTCCTTAGACAGCTCTTTGGAATTGGCCAGATTGGAGTGTGATTGATTGATTGTGTGTGTGGACAGGTGTCTTTTTTGCAGGTAACAAGTTCAAACAGGTGCAATCAATATAGGTAATAAGTGCAGGAGGGCTAACAGGTCTGTGCGAGCCAGAATTCTTGCTGGTTGGTAGGTAATCAAATACTTATTTAATGAAATAAAAATTAATTATTTAACCACTTCCAGTCTGAGCCATTTTCCCCTTCCTGACCAGGCCTAATTTTGAAAATCTGACATGTCACTTTATGTGGTGTTAACTTTAGAACACTTTTACTTATCCAGGCCATTCTGAGATTGTTTTCTCGTGACATATTGTACTTCATGATAGTCATAAATTTGAGTCAATATATTTCACCTTTATTTATGAAAAAATTCAAAATTACCCCAAAATGTAGAAACATTCTCAGTTTTCAAAATTTCAATTTCTCTTCTTTTAAAAAAGAAAGTGATACCTCATAAAATATTGATTACTTAACATTCCCCATATGTCTACTTTGTGTTGGCATCATTTAGTAAATGTCATTTTATTGTTTTAGGACGTTAGAAGGCTTAGAAGTTTAGAAGCAATTCTTAAAATTTTTAAGAACATTTTCAAAACCCACTTTTTTTTTTTTTTTTCATTTCAAATATTTATTGAAGTAAAACCCACTTTTTAAGGACCAGTTCAGGTCTGAAGTCACATTGTGGGGCTTACACAGTCAAAACCCCCATAAATGACCCCATTGTAGAAACTAGACCCCTCAGGTTACTCAAAACTGATTTTACAAACTTTGTTAACCCTTTAGGTGTTCCACAAGAATTAAAGGAAAATTTCACTTTTTTGTAGATTTTCCATTTTAATCCTTTTTCTTTAAAACATCAAGGGTTAACAGCTAAACAAAACTCAATATTTATTACCCTGATTCTGCGGTTTACAGAAATACCCCACATGTGGTCGTAAACTGATGTAAGGGCACACGGCAGTGCCCAGAAGAAAAGTAACGCCATATGGTTTTTGGAGGGCAGATTTTGCTGAACTCGTTTTTAGATGCCTTGTCCCATTTGAAGCCCCCCTGATGCACCCTGACAGTAGAAACTCACCAAAGTTGACCCTAGGGGATAAGGTGCCAGTTTTATTGGTACTATTTTGGGGTGAATATGATTTTTGATTGCTCCATATTACATTTTTTGCGAGGCAAGGTAACAAAAAAAATGAAACTGTTTATTTTGTATTTTTTTAAACATTGATCTGACATAGTAGATCATGCACTATTTTTATAGAGCAGGTTGTTACGGACGAAATGATATAAAAAATGTCTAATTTCTTTTTTGGTTTGTTTTGTTTCAGTTTTTACATAATAAAGCATTTTTGAAAAAAAAATTGTTTTTGTGTCTCCATTTTCTGAACGCCATATTTTTTTTTATTTGTCTGCCGATCGTCTTGTGTAGGGACTCGTTTTTTGCAGGAAGAGTTGATGTTTTTATTGATACCATTTTTGGGCATATATGTCTTTTTGGGCATTCATAGTGACCAAAATTTTTTTGTTGTAGCACAGTTTTTATTTATTTATTTTTACAGTGTTTACCTAAGGGGTTAAATCAATTGATATTTTTATAGAGCAGGCTGTTACGGATGCAGCAATACCTAATATGTATACTTTTCTTATTCATTTAAGTTTTACACAATAATAGCATTTTTGAAACAAAAAAATTGATATTTTAGTGTCTCCATAGTCTGGTAGCCATAGCTTTTTTATTTTTTGACCGATTATCTTAGTTAGGGTCTCATTTTTTGTGGGATGAGGAGACGGTTTGATTGGTACTATTTTTGGGGGGATATGCCTTTTTTATTGCTTGGTGTTGCACTTTATGTGATGTTAAGTGACAAAAAATGGCTTTTTTGGCACTGTTTTTATTTTATTTTTATTACAGTGTTCATGTGAGGGGTCATGTGATATTTTTATAGAGCTGTTTTTTACGAATGCGGCGATACCTGTATGTATACTTTTTTAAAATTTATTTCACTTTAACACAATAATAGTTTTTTTTTAAACAAAACATTATGTTGTAATGTCTCCATGTTCTGAGTGCTATAATTTTTTGAGAGATTTTCTTATGTATGGGATTTTCTCATGTAGGGGCTAATTTTTTGCGGGATAAGGTGACGGTTTTATTGGATTCATTTTGTGGGACATATGCGTTTTTGATCACTTGTTGCTGCACTTTTTGTGATCTAAGATGACAAAAATGTTTTGTTTTTTTTACACAGTTTTTTTTTAATGGTGTTTATCGGACAGGGTGGATGATGTGATATATTTATAGAGCCGGCCGTCACGGATGCGGCAATACCAAATATTTCCAATTTATTTTATTTTTTCTATTTTTAACTTTTTTTTTGTAAAACTATTTTTTTTTTTTGTTTTTTGAAAATACTTTATTTTTTATTTTTTTTATTTTACACTTTGTGTCCCCCATAAGGTCATACAAGACCTCTGGGGGACATTTTACTTCCCTTTTTTTTTCACTATTGATTTCTCCTGTAACTGGGGCTGGGATAGTAGCCCCAGTTACAGGTAACCCCCCCAGAGAGGATGTACAGCATAATACTATGCTGTACAGCCTCAGTGCAGGGCTGATCGAGGTCTGTGAGAGACCTGACAGCTCCTGCACACTGCCGGCCCCGGCGGTCACATGACCACCGGGCTGGGAGCAGGAAGCACAGCAGGCAACCCACTCGGTATTTGAACGATTAGCGTGCAGATGCACTCTCTGAATGGACGTTCTAAAGCGTCCATTCAGAGATAGACAACCGCCCATAGGACGTTTATAGTCTATGGGCGGTCGTCAAGTGGTTAAAAATCATACAATGTGATTTTCTGTATTTTTTTAGATTCTGTATCTCATAGTTGAAGTGTAGCTACGATAAAAATTACAGACCTCTCCATTCTTTGTAGGTGGGAAAACTTGCAAAATCACCAGTGTATTAAATACTTATTTTCCCCACTGTATTAATCTGCTCAGCTCCTCCTGCCCTATAACATGCAGCCTGTAGATTGAACTGCATTTTCATGGTGACAGGTTCCCTTTAAGAATAACATAGATTTAAAATTTTGGGTTTCAGTTTTCACTAAAATCACAACTGAAAGAGGTATTTGGTAGATTTCTGCATGTGCATAATTATTTTGATATCAAGATATAATGTATGTAAATAACCTTTTCTCATAAAACAGTACATACGGTCTATTTAGACTATTTTTACCTGCTGCACATGTACCTAACATACAGTATATCACATGCAACTATTAGTTACAGTGAACAGATTGCTGTGGATCTGACTAAAGGCTCTTATCCACACCCACACAAATCCAGGGTAAATATACTGCAAATAGTAGATTAAGAATTAAAGTATAAGGTGCTCACACTGATGCCAAGACAGTAATAGCAATGCAATATCAATAGTAATGTTAGTAGCTATATAGTGTAAAAACAAAAGGCAATACATGGGCACCAGCTGTGTGCAACGCGCAACACGGATGCTGACGTGTTGACTTTTTTTTGGGATTCACTTGAATCGGTCCGCAATCCGGACGGTCGGTGCGGAGCGGAGGCATGGAACCCTATGGAAGCACTACGGCGTGCTTCTGTGGGGTTTCTGCCTGTGCCTCTGCACCGCATGCATTACTTTTTTGCTTAAACAAGTAGAGTGGAGAGGGTGTCAGTAGTAAATTTGTGTTGACGTCCCTCATTATTATGCCCATCCTCTGATCCGTCAGAACAATAACCTCCAAAAAAACGGATCCTGTCTGTTGAGCATCCACCTTGACTCTGTCAGTATTTAACCTCCAAAATGTAGTCTGCGCCAGTATAAAGCGTGACCGCGCCAAATTAGAAACCCCAATAAGCACACGCCAAAAAGTACCAAATATATATAATCTTTATTAAATCCATATTATAAAAATGCACATATCAATAATAAATAATCTGCAGTGTCCCAGGGGGTCAGTAGTGTAGCTTCAGGTATGCTGGGCTTTGTAGTGCAGGGCAACCCACTAGCCTGGGACCGACTGTCGTCTTCAATCGGGTCAGCACTGGAACAGGCAGGTGATGAATGTCGTGACGCCAGTGCCAATTGAACGGTGGCACACCGTGTAGTGATAGGTGGAATAATTGAGGAATCCTTATACTTGAATAACAGGATAACTTTACTGAACGTAGTTGTAGATAGATGAACAGTTAATAAGTACAGTTCCAGAATGTTCCACTCGTTACAATACAGTCACAGAAGTGGTTCAAGTTAGTAATTACAGTCCCAAAAGGCTATCTTCAAGACAGGCCTCCTAAGATCGGGGTTTCATCTTACTCTTGATGTAACAATACACTTCAGGCAACTGTTCTCTCTCTCCAGGGATACTTGTCCTGCTTGCAGCTTGACTAAGGAGGCAACACTTCTCCACTAGTTCTAGGGTCTGGACTGCTCCTCCTAGGGAATGAATCTTCCTAGGCTGGACCCCCTCAGGCTATAGGGCCTGGGCTGACTTCAGTGGGTACAAGGCCTGGGCCTTGCCTTCACAGGCACATGCTAGATTAGACTGCTCACAGGCTCAAGGCCTGAGCTAGACTTTCACAGGCGCATGGCCTGGGCTTAACTGCCTTTTCCTTCCCTGACTGGGCCTATATATAAACTAGGGCTCCCTTGCTCCCTCTAGCATCTTAGAGCTGGAATGACACCCCTAGCAGGCCTGCACATGGCAAATATCACAGTAACAGGGAAATACACAGCATTGCATTACATGAAGATGTTTTACACCAACCTCCCCATAACTGAGGGGAACGACCGCACACAAGTGACCCTTCTGTAGTGACGGGCATTACAGCTCCCGTACACTACAAATCCACCAGCAGAAATTAGTTATACATAACGGCATGAAAGGTCACGGACAACACCCAATACAAACTCATCGGTACATAGAGGTAAAAAGAGAGGGGCATATATATCAATGGCAGCAATGGCCTTATTATACAAACTATTAACCTCCCACAATGGTTACATATACCATCGATATAAATAATCCTGTGTATCTTGCGAGGGTAAACGAGTGAGTCCAGGAGAAAAGAAATATAATCTCCAAAAGTGGAGGCGTAATCGCCAGGAACCAATCACTCTTTTGTACCCCCCAACATGATCCTTAATGGATCCAACAAATCATAGAATACATTAACAAAGAATCATAGTGTTACCGATGAGCTGAACTGAGTACTGGCACGCGACTCGTCCACAAATCCCCAACGCGCGCTTCGCCCGTAGCTTTGTCAAGGGGGGGATTTGTGGACGAGTCGCGTGCCAGTACTCAGTGCAGCTCATCGGTAACACTAGACAAAGTTCCCAATGTCCACTGTTCAACTGACCACTGAGGAGTGTCAGCAGGCCGATACATATCTATATGGACTAAGTTTGCCAAAGACATTTATGAGCAACATTTTTGCAGTGGAGAAAAGTTCGTACAAAATTGCAGGACCTGTGAAACCTCTCCAGTTACGTGGACTTCACCCCGATCACATGAGACGCCGCAGGTCACGTTGGATGCCGCGTTTGACCGGGACCACACGGGACGCGGTGCAAGGACTGGGCGGCTAGCAGCAAGAGCAGAGAGACCCACGGGAGTTGGTACAGTACCAACATATACATTACTACCGATGTGTTATACTTACCTTGGTACTGGCTACTCATAATATACTGTGGAACTTATGCCATAGTGTCCGCTATATATTGATCACTGGACATTGGAAACATTATAGAACTTGGTATATATTGAACAGTGGATATTGGGAACTTTGTCTAGGTCCAAGAAGTGGATTATACCATATTGTTGCATACCATGTACTCAGTGCCACCATACTAATATTGTTATGGTACCGAAACCGTTTTGAATATACACCACCAAGTACATATAGTAAACACTAAGTTAATATTGATGAACTAGCGTATTTAATCACAACTCATCATACATGAGGCAACTATCTGAGGCAACTATTGTATTGTATGTGTAACTAGGCTATTTTTGAAGACATCACTCCGGATGCTAGGCCAATATTTTAGCCTGTGTTTGTTTGTTTTAAGATGTTTTAGTCATTGCTTGTTTTTAATAGGAGTAATAAAACCTTGTGTATAGCACAACCTAATGTGTCCAGGTTTCCTGGATATTTGAGTGCCCCCCACTCTTCTATATATTTTTTGTCTCTGGTTCTGGAGACCTTACAGCTGCTACATAGACAGGATCTATTGTGCGTCTCATTTTTCCTTCCTTCTGACAGATCAGAAGAAGGGTCAAATAAATGATGATGTCAGCCAGGCCAAAACGGCAAAATAGTTGTCCAGTCATAGAGTCTGGAGGGTGGGAACAGCATGAGAAGTCCACAGAGGGGCCCAATAGCAGAGTGCTAAGGTTTCAGCAGCATGAGGAGAGCACAGAGTGGCCCAGTATCAGAGTGGTGAGGTGGCAGCAGCATGAGGAGACCCCAGAGTGGCCCAGTGACATAGAAGTGTGCTAGCAGATGCATGAGGAGACCACAGAGTGGCCCAGTCACATACTGATGAGGTGGCAGCAGCATCAGAAGACCACAGAGTGGCCCAGTGACATAGTGGTGAGGTGGCAGCAGCATGAGGAAACCTCAAAGTGTTGAGGTGGCAGCAGCATAAGCAGACCCCAGAGTGGCCCAGTGACAGAGTGGTGAGGTGGCAGCAACATGAGGAGACCATAGAGTGTGAGGTGACACAGTGCTGAGGTGGCAGCAGCATGAGGGGACAACAGAGTGGCCCAGTGACAGAGTAGGAAGGTATGGGGCAATACCAGTAAGAGCTGAAGATGGTGGGTGGCAGTAGGAACACCGTGTAGCAGGTGTGGCATCAGGCGGGTGGCAGCACCAGAATATTAGCTGAAGCAGGTAGTCAGAAGAAGCAGGTCTCTTGACAAAATTTAGGTATAGCACCATGGATAATCTAGTCTTATGCATCAGGCACTGGTGTTTGAAAACTCTGGCTGATCCACGCCTGATTCATCTTCATACAGTTCAGTTTCTTCACATTTTAGGTGGACAGGCGAGTTCTCCTTGGGGTAACTATGGGCCCAGCCGCATTAAACACCCACTCTGGTTCCACACTGCTGGCCGGGAAGGAATCCTTGTCCAGGGCAAACTCGGCCAGTTGTGGCCATAAATCAAGTTTGGCTGCCCAGTAGTCCAGGGGATCTTCGATGTGGGGTGGCAGGGTGCACTCCAAGAATGCCACAACCTGCTGGTTCAGGTTCTGCTCTATGTCTAGCTGCTGCTGCTGGTGAGTAGTTTCTTCAGTAGGCGGGTAAAGAAAAGTGCTCATCGGTACTGCTTCTGCCCCTACCCCCCCTCATCAGCCATGGCAGTGTAACGTGAGCACAGAGGTCAGACCTGCGTGAGGATGGGCGATGGCGCACATAGGCAGTGGCCAAGTGACTACATAGGATGCCTCAATATTAGTTCAGTTTGTCCTCCCTCTCAGCGGGTGTAAAAAAAGGCCCCATTTTGGACCGGTAGTGATATTCTAACATGGTGGAGAGCCAGTAGTCATTCCTCTGCCAAATGTTGACAATTCGGCTGTCACTACGCAAGCAACTGAGCACGCATGGGGCATTTGTGCAAGTGACTCGGAAGGACCCTCTGCCTCTGTGTCTGGGTCATCTGCCTCGTCTTCCTCATCGCCCTGTAGTTCCTCCTGCTGCTCCTCCTCTCCTGTCACTTGTGGAGAAAAATCTGCCATTTCTTTACGCATTGCTTGTGCTCAAATGCCCTCCTCCATTTCAGCCCCCACAGGGCGTGTGGCCATGAGATGTAGTCGCAATGTCTCCAGTCCCCTGGCCAGACAGATTTAGCAGCATCTGTTCCAGGACATGAATCAGTGGAATGACGTTGTTCATCCCGTAGTCCTGGCAACTGACAAATAAAGTGGCCTCCTCAAAGGACCCGAGCAAGCGGCAGGTCTCACGCATGAGCTGCCACTGGCTGACATTGAAGTTACACAAAGGAGTACTTCAGTCCGCCTATATCATCAAAAAATTGTTTATGGCCTTTCTCTGTTCATATAATCAGTCCAACATATGGAGGGTGGAATTCCAACGGGTGGAAAAGTCTCATATCAGCCTATGTTGGGGGACGCCGTTCTGCCGCTGCAGCTCAAGGAGGGTGTGCTTTGCTGTGTACGAGTGGCTGAAGTGCATACAAAGTTTCCTGGCCATTTTCAGGATGACTTGCAGATGGGGTGAAGACTTCAGGAACCGCTGTGCAACCAGATTGAACACATGCGCCATGCAAGGCCCATGGCTCAGCCCTCCTTGACGCAGTGCCGACACAATGTTCTTCCCGTTGTCGGTCACCTTGGTTCAGATTTTGAGTGGTCGCAGAAAAAGCCAGGATTCGAGTTCTTGATGAAGGATGCAGAGCATTTTCTCCCCTGTGTGACTCCATTCGCGTGAGAGAACGTGGAGGCGGAATCGTCGTCACCCGGCCAAGTTGCTGGTGTGGCTGACCAGAAACCACATTTACCCTGTGGGCCGTAAAGGACATATATTGTACTTTGACCGTAGGTATAGTTCCACACGTCGGCACTGCCGGTCATTTTGGTAAACACCGACAGGCTCAAGGACTGGCACACCTTCTGTTCTACACATGTGTGTGCAACAGGCGGCCTCGCCCAGGGCCCTCTATATTGCATCCCAGGTTTGGTAGGAATGCCGAGAGGTGTAGTGCGGCCTTTATGTGCGTCACGGTGCTCCTACCTGGATATGGTTGAACTGCAGGCTTTGTCTCTCTCTCACTGTGTTGTACTGACAAGCAAATTTGGTGTCTTTGATTCCTCTTTATGCTGCACTTCACTTTTGTAGTCGGACTTATATTCAGCCAAAAAGTAGGTTAGAACCCTGGCAACTAAAACATGGAGTCTCAACCAGAACAAACTAGAACTGCCCCACCTCATTCTAGCAGTAAGCAGGACTGCCCACTTCTGCCCAAAGGGGAAAGAATGGAATAGTAAATTCCATTCTCTCTAAGGATAGCTGTGCCATTTTCGCTGCCATCTGTTGGTGAACCAGGCACATTGCATGTAATAAACAGTTACATAACAAGATTATGAATGCACATTGTGGAGGACCTGGAAAGACATACATAAGATTACATTATATTTGCCCATTAGAGATAGTAACAGGGTGCAGTAGTGATAACACTACTCTGGAGTGTTACATAGCCCCTTACTTAAAACCATCCCGCCCTCAGCTTGTGCTTAGGGTGTGCACTAAGGGTACCCAAGGAAAGTTAGAGTGCTGCATGAGACTATTTACTATTGCTGACATACATAGACTGATATAGCAACAGCTACCACTAGGTCTCTGACCGTATGAGTAGGGAACTTTGCACTTCGGATTGCTGTGTTGAGACTCTTAAGTGAGGCTCCGCGGTGTTTTTTGTAGCTGGTCTCCCTGAGATCAGCTATTGTTGTGTTTGGGTGGTCTCCGAGGCATTGCTCCCGGTTAGCCAGAATCCTACTCCGCACTGATGACGGGCAAGACCCCGAAACAGCTGTCTGTGGATGGATAACTGGCTTAGGTTTTCCCTGTCACATCCTTAAAGCTTGTAAAAAAAAGCGGGATCTTGACATAGGGGACCACTTAATATGGTGGATTTGGTGATCTCTGTAATGGAGACACCCCTTTGCTTGGTTTTCCTTCCTTTGAGGGATATCTGGCTTTCATTGTGTATGTAGACCCATAACTGGGGCTCCACATTTATTTTGCGTATGAGTAGGGTGTCTATTCACAGTTTTCCCTCTTGGTAATAACCAGAGAACCAAAAGTCTGCAGGTAAACGTTGCTGTCTTCCAAACATGAGGTTGTTTTATGGGGTCTACCCGGTGAAGCAATGAGTTGTGTTATTGTACAGGTACACTAATTCAGGGAGAAGCAAAGGCCACTCAGCCCTCTTATGAGGTGGCATAGTCTTGAGCATATTGATCAATGTCTGGTTCATCTTCTCGCACAGCCCATTTCCCTGAGTGGTCCTCAGTTTTTTGCAGTTGTACAGGGCACAAAGTTCATATAACAACTGAGAATCGAATGTGGATCCTTGATTAGTGAGTATCTTGTCAGGACACCCATATGGCAGAATGAAGCTCTTCTACATAGCGGCTGCTGTAGTTTTAGCAGTTAAGTTCTTCCAGTTAAGTCCTTTACAGGTAAAGCCACGACAAACTTGGTGTAGTGGTCTATGATTGTCATAGCATAGGTGTATCCGGATCTGCTGGGTTTAAGTTTCACGTGGTCGATAGCAATGATTTCCAGAGGACTCCTACTCACTATTGGATGAAGGGGGGCTCGCTGGTCATGTCTTTATCCTCTAGCCACAGCACAGGTGGGATACTCCTGACACCAGGTTTCAATATCACTTCTCATGCAATCCAGTAGAAACGCCGCCTGATGGTGGCTTCGGGTTTTTTAGTTCCAAAATGACCAGACCTGTTATGGTACATGTCCATTGCCATCTTAGCATCTCTTCGGGGCACTACTATCTGATGGAGGCGCTCACAGATGACTGGATCAAGCTTTCTACTCAGGAGCAGATCTCTTTGTAGGAAGAGTAGTTTCCGTCGTCTCCAGAGGCAAACCAGCTCCTAGTCAGCTCTCCGCTGCCGGATTCCCTCTGGTACACACCCACTGGAAAAATTATCTAACAGTTCTCCGATGACTCTACTCTCTGCTTGTAGTTTGAGCCAGAGCTTTTTCTCAACTGGCGGTGAGGGACCATAGGTCTTTGGAGAACTAGTGGCTTTGGAGGCCTGATGCCTAGTGTGTAGAGCTTCCTGCTGGGCAAATCGGGAGTAGAACATTGGCATTTCTACATCTTCCTACTGATCATCTTTAGAAATTAGTTCCTTCTGGGCAGGTAGCCTGGAAAAGGCGTCGTCATTGTCATTAGTTTTTAGTGAAGTCGAAGTTCGCCAGTCTAGAGGCCCATCTTTGCTCCATCTTGGCTCAAGTGAGCCAGCAGATTATCAGTGTAGACATTGAAAGGAGTGGCCCTAGATAATCCTCAAACTTCTCAGTTACAGCCCATACCAAGGCTAGGAATTCCAGTTTGAAAGAGCTATAATTCTGGTCATTCCACTCCGGCTCTCGTAAAAACCTGCTGGCATAGGCGATGACTCTTTCAGTACCGGCTTGTGTCTGAGATAGTAGAACTTTTAAACCTTTTCTTACTGGCGTCAGTATAGAGGCAGAATGGCAGGCCATAGTCAGGGTAGCCCAGGACTGGTGGCTCAGTAAGTTTTTCTGTCAACAGTCGCAAAGCTGCTTATCTCTTTGCGTTTTACTCTACTGGTATCTTTGCATTCTGACAGCCTTTATAATGACCTTTTAAAAACTCCTGGATAGGCGCCGCAAATTGATCGAAATGCAGGATAAATCTCTGGTAGTAACAGCAATACGGTTTCAAAGTTTTTGTGTCCAAGACATCTCTCAATGAGTCTCTTGAATGTCCCAGGGGCATTGCACAGCCTGAATGGCATGTAGTTGAACTCGAACAGACCCATTGGGGTGGTGAAAGACGTTTTCTCTTCATTTTCCGGTGCCATGGGGACTTGCCAATAGCCACTGGTTAGATCTAGGGTTGAGAAGTAAGCAGCATATCCCAGGCCTGCTGAAGACTCCTCACTTCGTAGCAGGGGGTACACATCCTTGTGCGTAATGTTGTTGATCTTGCGGTAATCCACACAGAAACGTCGGTTTCGTCGATGGTTCCGTCCTTCTTTTTTACAAGGACCAGAGGGGCAGCGACTATCCTGGATAAAATTAGCTGTCTTCATATCCTGAACCGTCTTATTCTTGCTCAGGCGGGTCTTTGGCTGCATCCGCTGATTGGAGCAATTGTTGGGCCACAGCAGTAGGGGCATCCAGGATATCCTGCTGACGGACTGGAAAATACTTTTTTAATTCTACAGCTTCACCACTTAGATTAACCAAGCTAATGGGTACATTTCCATGTGACACATTGACCAAGCTACTAGCGGCTAGTACAAGTTGATGATCTTGTAGATGCAGGGGTTCCATGAGGGCTGGGTAATCCTGACCTCGGACACTGATGCAAGCCTTGCATTATATCAGGGTCTCTGCTCCAGGCTGGAGTCTAATAGGCTGAGCATTCTTAATGCGAACATGGCAGATTTCCCCTGTCAGTTGCTGAATTTTTGTTGGGAAGCTAGCACCTGGATGGTCTGGTTTATGATCCATTGAGTTACACGGGGTGCGGTCAGTAGGGTTTTCTTCAAGGCTTCCAGCACTTCAGTATAACAGTTGGCAAGTACATTTATCCTCAGGACCACAGGGCAATTGTCATCTTCCGGGACCTGGATCACTACTACCCCTTGGTGTGGGAGTTTGATATCTTCAATCTGTAAGGTAGGTTCCCAATACTAAACAAAAGCAAAGACAGGTGCACTCTGCGGTAATACTAAAGCCTCACACTGATGTAAAATTGAGAGGTTAGTTCGACATATCATACTAGGAGGAAATGTCTTAAGCTCGGGCACCACGCCAAGGTCTTTCAAAGTAGCCCGAGGCCCTATCACTCACCTACCTGTGCCGTTTGGGCAATACTAGGGGCCAGTGGGCAGATTACAGGAGCATAAGGCCTGACTCACAGACAGCTTACCAGTAACCTCCAGCATGTAGCCATGCCTGCAATGGAAGGTGGGAAGTGCCTGTGAGCCCCACCCGAGACTGGCTGATATGACCCAGGGCCTAAACAGGTGCACCTGAATGTAGCCTGTAGATGAAAAACAGGCACATTTAAATAGGAGTTTATACACCTCCATACATAAGACTATACAAACCATGGGGGGCTCCCATTGCAGGCATGGCTACATGCTGAAGGTTACTGGTAAGCTGTCTGTGAGTCAGGCCTTATGCTCCCGTAATCCGCCCACTGGCCCCTGGTATTGCCCAAATGGCACAGGCAGGTGAGTGATAGGGCCTCGGGCTACTTTGAGAGACCTTGGCGTGGTGCCTGAGCTTAAGACATGTCCTCCTAGTAGGATATGTCAAACTAAACCTCTCAATTTTACATCAGTGTGAGGGTTTAGTATTACCGCAGAGTGCACCTGTCTTTGCTTTTGTTTAGTCTTTGATTGTTCATCAAATCCACATAATTGTTACCTTATGTAGGATGGTTATTAGTCTGTTGCTGGCATCTTCCATTGTATGCAATTTTTTGCTGTTGATTGCCATAAGCAACGGACTACAAGTGCAGGATATGCTCCCCAATATATATATGCACAACCGCATATGGGTTTGAGCATATCCTGCCTGTTTAACATCACATTTTCTAATGGTTTGTAGGTTCCCAATAGCCTAATATAGGCAATGGTTGGCCATTAGTTGCTTTGATGTGGAGCCAGAATTCAGGGGGTTGTGTCAGCTGGACAAGTTCTGGCATCTTTCGAATGCGAATTGATGGATGGCAGTTACTTGAGATCCAGTATCAAAGCAGAAAACATTTCTCTGTTGATGCTAACTTCAAACATTGGGCGCATGTCCACATACCTAGGCATAAAGGCTGGATCTTTGGGACCTAGCATTATTACTCCTGAGGGGCGGTCCTTCAGCTCAGGGGATATCTATTTAACTGCCAGCAGTTCATTTCGATGTGTCCATGCTTCTGACAATGCAGGCATATTCATTTCCTGGTGTCTCGATACCTGGGGTCTGGTAACCTACCGGTCGGCCGGCGCTGATCTTCTCGTGGACCGGGTGTAGGACGGTCTTTTGGTGCAGAAGTCACTTTCTCAGCCTTGGGCTGCTGTTCCAGTCGTTCTAGCTGCTTCCTTACCCTCTTCATACTCTCAGCTAGGAGGGAGACTTGAACAGTCAGGGCTGCGACGGCATCTGGGAGGGGTGCCTGAGCCCCATGCTATCATGCTATCTGGCCATGGGCAGCAGGCCATAGCACGGGCCATGCCTTTTTGTCTTCGGGAGGTTCAGATTGGTGACTTTCCCCCAGGATGAAAATAGCAAGCTCCCTAAAATCCAAGAAAGGGGTATCTAGGTTCTGAGCTGACAGCATCTTCAGCTGACATTTGAGGTATTTGTCGAGGATACCTTGAATAAACTGCCCACTGAGGGTTTGATTTTTTCACTCAGCTTTACGGGGATCTATGTGGATAACAGCCCTCAGGGCTTCTTGCAAGGACAGGGTCAAGTCTCTCAAAGTCTCCTTTGACTGCTGTCGCTTCTCAAAGAAGCACATCTTAAGCTCAGAGGCGATCCTAATTTCAAAGGTGGTACTGGGTCGGTCTAGGATCTGCTCAGCTGTTTTTCGCTCTGGCCGAGGCCAGGACTTGACCTCCCGGAGTACTGCTCCCTGTAACTGGCCAATCAGGATTTCCACTCTCTGGTCCTGAGATACTGGATATAGCTTAAACGTAGCCAACATTTTATCACGGAATTCCCTGAGTGAATGCGGTTCTCCTGAATAACGTGAGAGCCAAGGTTCCCCAAAGTAGTATGGCATAGTAAGAGGCATGATGCAAGTGCAGCGACCGGACACCCTAGGGGATGATGTGCGTGAGCGTACTAGTGATGAGGTGCAAGGATAATAGTACTCATGGTTAAGTTGTCCTTTGGGGCAGGCGTGCAGTGGATAGAAAGACAGCACGAGATCCTCCGGGGCACTCTCGGTTGCAGAGAACACCAGCCAGGTGTTGGTTGAGGTGCCTTTGATGGTACTTGGTGTTTAGGGTTCTTTGGTGGCTGGGCCCCTGTGTTTGTGACACCAGCACCGTAAGGTGCAAATAGGAGATGGAGCAGAAGAATGAGGAGTGAGGCAGAGGTTAATCCAAGCAGGAACTTTACTTATCAGATGTAGTAAGGCATTCAATCTCATCGCTTTGTCTTTCATACAGATGGCAAAAATAGTAATGCTGCAAATTCACATTAGCAGGCTCCTTGAGGTGAAGTATATAAGTTGGCTCCAGCTCTCTTTAGTAGGAGAAGAGAGCTTACTTGTACTTAGTTTCTGATGTTGATCTGTTCACTGAACCTTGTAATGGTAGTTTAGATCATCTGTAAACAAGTGTTCTAACCGATGGCCTTTCTGTCCTTAAGTAGAGGGGGGGGCAGCTTGTAGCTTAGAATTTCTCCACCTGATGCAAAGGTGACTAAAGCCTGATAAACGGCAGTTACCTTCCTTTGTCAATATTTTATGGTTCAGTAGTCCAACAACCCCAGGGCGATTTCCCTCACGGCAGGCAAACACTCTGCTTCATTATTCGTAAAGGTTGTGGTCTTCAGAGTAGTAATCCACTTGGTACCCTGGAAGGGTAATCTACAGTGTAGGATCATATAGTCCTAATCCCAGACTTAATCGTTGAGGTAAATTGATTCCCCTGGGCTAGGCCCAGGAGGACAGAAACAAGCCTGCCTCCTCTCCTTCCTCCTAACTCCTCCACTCAACTCTGTCTAATCTGACTTCATGTAACAGCAGTATATAACTGGTGTGATAGAGACCTCTAGTGGTGAAAATATGCAGTGTGTTACCAGCCTGAAATATGGATTTAGCAGCAAAGACAAAGGACTAGTGCAAAATGACAGCATAATATAAATAATAATGTGGACCATACACACATATGTGAGACACTACACATGTGGCTATGGGTAACAGCAGCAGAATTGGTGCGTGGCTCCTTTAAGAGTTGTTGCAACTGTTCAATTTTTGGGAGTATGATGCTCTGGCAGGCAGATTATAGGCCCTAACAGTCTCTAGCAAGGTTATTTTCCCCAGCAGTACTCACTCAGACCTCTGTACATTGCTTCTCAGGACCAGGGAAGAAGAAACTATATTTTCCTGGTACTATCTTTTTCGCAAAGAAATGATGGCTTAGGACTCTCCACCTTGGTGTGGCACAAGCCATCAGTTCTCTGAAAGGTACAGAGTCCACCACTTGGAAAGGGAGGGACTGTAGCACCAGCAACTTTGCCAGGAGCATGTTCATCTTCTGCGCCGTTTGATAAGTGCACTCATACTGTTGTCTCTTGGCAATTGGTTCAGTAATAGATTGCTGACAGAATAACTGACGAGGAGTAGGACGACGAGGAGCAGGAGCATCAGAACCAGCAGATGATGGAAAGGAAAGACAGCTCCCTTCGGCTGAGGTGGTGGAGCCTCGACAGCATGAAATTGGGTGCATGCCAGTAGGCAGGCTGAGCCACGGTTCTCCCAGGCCTCTTTAAGGTGAGGCTGCATGTGTTTATGCAGAGCCGTGGTGCAAACATTGGCTTCACCATCTGCCCACAAATTCAGCAAATGGCCATGTTCACCTCCTCCGTCCGCCTAATAAAGAACTGCTACACCGCTGAGTAGGTGATTTTACCCCCAACACTCCGCACTGACTGACTGCTACCACCGCTGTCTCTGTGAACCCCTGCACCGCTACTTTCTGCGCTGGTGGGCTCCTGCAAAGTGGGTAGTCTACCCAGGGCATGTTTGTCCCCTGACCTCCTACTGCTGCCACCCTACTGACTCACGGCCACACTACCTCACGTGCAAGCTGCCATCCTCTTCTCCTGATGATGATGATGGTGAAGCCCCCTCTTCACCCAGCTCCCAAGTGCGATCGGCTACATAATCATCATTCGCTACTAACTGTACGTCACTGATGTCCTCCTCAACGGTCTCCGGGCCAGGGGCCTGACAGATCTCAATACCTGCTCCCACGCGACTCTAATCATCACTACTTGCCCACCTACCAGAGGAAGTGGTGGATGTCTCCTCCAGATCATGGCTGGGCAGTAGCTGCTGACTGTCCTCTAGTAGCTTGTCCTTGCTAAAAATTGGAGCTGAGCCTACAGCATATAATACTTCTCACGCTGAGGGAACAGAAAATGACAAAGGCAGGTTGTGGACAGTTGGTGACACAAGGCCTGCTCCCAAGCCATGCTAACTAAGCGTTGTGTCAGAGAAACCCACCGACTCTTGGCTGGGGGTGTCGGATGTCACTTACGACGAAGTCGAAGACCGAGTCAACCATTCAAGCACTGTTTGGTTGCTAGTCAAGACACAACGATAGATGACATCGGGAGCTCAGGCCTCACACTGCGACTCCTGCTGCCACCCCCTTCTTCTGCTGCTACTTCTGCTTGCGACAGAAACATTTTGGCCACTGCCCGTTCCCTTTCATGGGCCTGTCATCTGTTTGTCTGACATACTGTAAAATAAAAATAAAAAACGGCAATTAAGATGTTTTCTTTTTCCTTTCAATGCACCCCCACCCCCCAAAAAAATAAAAATATACCAATCACAATTCCCCGTAGAATGGCTAGTAGGACGTATGTGTATTTCCTTTCAATAAACTCTGTAAATGGTTGTAGTACAATGTAACTTCACCGCAGAAGGGCAATTAAAGGGGTTGTCTCATCATGGACAATGGGGGCATATCGCTAGTATATGCCCCCATTGTCTTATAGGTGTGGTTCCCAACACTGGGACCCGCACCTATATCGAGAACGGAGCTCCGCAAGTGAAGGAAGGCACACTCTGCATGCACAGCTGCCCTCCATTCATTTTCTATGGGGCCGGCGAAAATAGCTGGCTCGGCTATTTCCGTTGGCCCCATAGAAATGAATGGGAGCAAGGGGCCGCGCATGCACGGTACGTTCCCATTCACTTCTATGGGGAGCCGGCTTGTTGATGGCCAACCGAAGTTCTCAAGCCAACACCTTGCGGAGTTCCTTTCTCGATCCTAGAGATATGCGCCCATTGTCTATGATGAGACAACCCCTTCAAGACATATTCTTCTTCCTATTAATACACTCCAAACAAGAATTATGACAATCACAATTCACCGCAGAACAGCTAATAGGACGTATGTATCTTTCCTATTAATACACCCCGTAAATGGCTGTATCACACAGAACTTGCACCCCATTAACAAGAAAGGTTTGCTGGAATTACTGATGTATCATATAATGCAAACAACTTAAAAGCAGCGGTATAACTGCAATCTGGATCCCCAATTAGGGCAGCAAGGTGTAACAGAATCTCTCCTATTACCCAGGCTATACACTCTCCTATTGTACTTTATTCTCCTTTTATAGCGTAGATAATTCCTCCCTATCCTTTTCCTACACCTTGAATAAACTTTCCCTGAACTTCTAAATCGATTTTTCAGCACTAAGTACACTGTAAAATGGCTGAATCCAAGATGGCTGAGGGTATTTATAGGGCTGTGACATCACAGGGCTGGCTGCTGATCATGCATGGCATTGTGGATGATGCCTCGTTCCCAGAGCTCTTTGCTCCATGTCCTAACACGTGCAGCAGCCACCATTTTTTGCAATTCGTTACCACAAAGCTTGATGACATTTGGCTTCTGTGCAAATCGAATTTTTTCTGAAATTCTCATCGAATTCCACTTCGTCAACTTTGATTCGCTCATCTCTAATCATGAGCAGTGCAGACAAGGGTGCACACCTTTGCTGGCGTGAATGCAGGCTGGTGCCAAATACCTTTCAGTTTGGATAATTAGTTTTGTTGAGATTATTCCCTGTGGCAAGAATGGTTAGCAAAACAAGTTCTTAATCTTCTTATCTCAATGTTGAAGCATATTTAATATCATGACATTGCACAAGCCCACAGCCAAATAAACAACATTGCTTAAAGTGGAAGGGAGCTCCTTTATAGGCCTGCCCTTAGTTTATTAATTATTTTGAGTTAATGAAATCTCCTTTGTGTCTTATCATTTCTTTGTATTTCCTTTTGTGAAACAAGATAGTGTTCCTGTGACGCTGGCTTGTGCATAACTGGACAACAGGTGACATGAGGTGAAGTCAAAAGGGATTTTAGGGGTCATTGACTAAGCTGAAATATGCCTAAATTTGGCGTATTTCAGGCGCAGATGGCAGCGCAACGGTTAGTTGCGCCGCTATCTGTGACTTCGTCATGCTCACACCAGGTCTGAAATGCCTGTCTTAATAAATGTGCCCCTTTGTTTCTCATTTTAAAAGTTCTATGCACATAGGACATGCTCTATCTTTTGCGGAGCCGCGGCCGGATGTTTTGGGGCAAAACCAGGAAGTTTGGGGCCGCGGCTCCGCAAATGCGGAAGCGGAGAGCACATATTGTGCTCTCCGCATCACGTCCGCCCCATTCACAATGAATGGGTCTGCATCTATTCCACAAAATTGCGGAATAGATGCGGGCGTGTGAATGGGGCCTTAAGGAATATTTGTTTGAGGAAAACATCTTTGCTTTTCTTCATTTGGAGCACATCTGACTGCACAATAAAGATGCTCATGAGATGTTAGCACATCTCACTTCAAAATTGTTGCAAAATGTATTGTTCCAAAAAATAACACCAACACCTAGGATATCAGCTCATAAAATCTTTAGCCCTTGAGAAAGTCTAAAACTGCTTATTCTTCTGGCCCACCTGCTCCTGCACTCAGTTTTGGACTAACATGCTCAGTAACTTCCCTGCTCTATTTCTCTTAATACTTGCAGAGTCATCTCACAGAGGACCCCTCATCTCAAGTGAAATTTTTCAAACACCTTTCATTTATTCATCCCTACTTCTAAAGTCATAGAATATATAGTTATATCTCTCTCTTTACGGTGGAGAAGGTAATTTTGGGCCATTACATATCATGTGTAACTCTGGGGCTTTATATCTATGCAGAAGAGGAAGAGGTTCATTGGAGGAAGAAGCTCATTGCAATGCACCCTGGAAGATTGTCTCAAGCGAGTTTCTGCCCGCCCACAGAAAGAGAAGAAAGGCCTCCAGATGATGCCTCATTCACACTTTAGTGTTTTGGTCAGTGATCTCAACCGGTGATTGTGAGCCAAAGACTAATTTCACATCTGGGGACCCGCACCTATACTTGGAACGGTGCAGAATTTTTGGGTGCAGATTTTATGTAGAAAATCTGCATGGAAATCTGTGTGGATTTTCTGTTTGTAAACCTGCACCTGTGTGCAGGTATCCTTATGTCGCAGATGAACTCATCTCTGTAGTGGAAAGGTATGCAGCAGTGCAGGACATGAGAAATAAATCTCAGATGACACATGGAAACCCTTTTTTGTACAAACCAATGCTTCAAACACAGGCTTAGTGGCAGTGTTGTCACAAGTAGTGTTGAGCGAACAGTTCGAGAATAGTTCGGGTTCGTACCGAATTTTGGGGTGTCCGGGACCCGGACCCGAACCCGGACATTTTCAAAAAAGTTCGGGTTCGGGTTCGGTGTTCGTCGATTACTTCCCGCTTTCTGAAGGGCTGCACAGCAGCCAATCAGCTAGCGTTTTACTTCTTGCCCTAAGAGCCCATCACAGCCATGCCTACTAATGGCATGGCTGTGATTGGCCAAGTGCAGCATGTGACCCAGCCTCTATTTAAGCTGGAGTCACGTAGCGCCGCACGTCACACTGCTCTGATTAGTGTAGGGAGAGGACGCAGCTTCTGTCAGGGCGAGATTAGGCAGGTTAAAGTCAGCAACAGCACCTAATGAACGGATCAATTTACAGCTGAGAATCATTGAACTTCTGCTAGTTACTTGCTCGCTGGTTTTTAGGCTGCACAGAGCGTTTTCTGTCACTTATTTTCTGGGTTGATCGGCGGCCATTTTGTGACTTGTGGTGCGCCAGAAGAAGCTGCCACCAAGTCCATCAATCCATCAATACTAGTTTTTTTTTTTTGCTATATCCTACATCAGGGGCTTGGCTGTGCTAATTGTCACCCCTAGAAACTCAGGAAAGAAATTTCTATATTTTATTAAGGGTTAAATACAATTGCCCAAATACCAATCCCTAAATCTGGTGTTCCAGCTTTGGTTAGACAAGTATAATACTGTCTGCTGTCTGGCAAAGGATAGATTATTTTCTGGGGTTAAATTCAATTGCCAAAATAGCAATACCATAAATCAGTGGTTTCAGCTGTGGCTGGCAAAATAGAATAGTGTCCGAGGTAACGCACACACGTACAGACGCACGTACACGATTCTTGAATAGTTGTATTATCGCGATAATAAAACTAACAGTGTAAAGTTGACTGTATTGCTCTAAGTTATATTCGGCATCGAATGTAACTTCTATTACAGCACACCAATACTAAAACTGACTAAGAGACAGCTTTAAGTTCTATTCGAACGCGATTGCAACTTTGGAACTTAAAGTGGTGTACGATTTTAAAAGTTGAGTACTAAATAGTTGGAATCGCAATGCGATTATTATATATCTGCTTAATCGCATTGCCGTTTCAACTTAGCATTGCTAAATAATTCCATCCATATTCGTTAACTTACTGACTCAGTAAGTTAACGATATGGATGGAATTATTTAGCAATGCTAAGTTGAAATCGCAATGCGATTAAGCAAATATATAAGAATCGCATTGCGATTTCAACTTAATTCTCAGATCCGACAGTACATTCTACTGGAGGAGGCGTTCCCATGGTGATCGTTAGCTCAAAGTTGTAATCGCAATGCGTTTATTGCGGTATATTATCCCTCTGGGTGTCTTTTACAGCCTTTTTAGTGCCCAAAAGTTCGGGTCCCCATTGACTTCTATGGGGTTCGGGTTCGGGATGAAGTTCGGGTTGAGTTCGGATCACGAACCCGGACATTTTCCGGAAGTTCGGCCGAACCTCTCGAACCCGAACATCCAGGTGTTCGCTCATCTCTAGTCACAAGTCATTAATGGGGAAGATTTGTTAATTTCTAACGATAATTTGTTTTCCCTTAGTCCTAACAGCAGCACAGATGGGATTAACTGCCCCCTGTGGACTGGTAAGACCGGCGGAATTTTAATGAGCCCAAAAGAACCAATGAACAAACTCCACCTCCCATAGGATCACCCCCCAGCCCACCGTGTCTATAACAAGAATGTACTTAGGGTGGGAAAATTTGTGTGCTGCTGTTAGGACTAAGGAAAAACAAATTATCGTTAGAAATTAACGATTCCCACAACGCGATGATGTGAGGCACGCACGTTGCGCTCTCCTCTCCTCCCCCCCTCCTGCCTCGCTCTCTGGCTGATGCCCTGCCACCGTAGATGCCGTGGACGCTGAGCACCATCCTACAGCGTACCGCCGTGTCTTTCTTCCCTCTGCCGCTCTGATCCTTCGGTGCTCTGTGGACACTGAGTACCTTTTCCTCCGTGCCGCCGTGCCTTCCCTCCTTCCGCTGCGGTGGTGAACTTACAGGGGGCTCTTTGCCGTGTCTCCTGTTTGCCTCCTGCCGCCTTCTGCCTCCTGCTGCCGCTGTCTGCCGTTTCGGCTCGGGCCGCTTCTGCTGTCGGTGTCGGTGAGCTGTCCCCCTTCCTGTGCCCTCCATCTGCCCCCGTTCTGGTGGGTGAAGACGCCGGTCACGTGAGCCTCCCTGTTTGATTGATATGATGGTCTGAACTTGGCATTGTTCTCTGTATATTTTTTCTGCTGTCTTTGCCCCTTGTGAAAAGCTGCTTCTTGCAATTTAAAGGGAAGGAAAAGAGAGAAAAAAAGAAAAGGAGGGGAAAAAAAAAAAAAAGAGAAAGGGGCAGGAAATATAAAAAAAAAAAGCGAGAGGGAGGAAGAAAAAAAAAAAAAACAGAGAAGGAGGAAGAAGGGGAAGAAAAAAAAAAAAAAAAAAAAAAAAAGGGGGCAATGGCGCCCAAGCGGCATTCAGTGGACACTTCCGGAGCAAAGATAGGGGTTAAAGCCCCAGAGGGGAAAATTGATAAATATTTAAAATCCCCTGTTTCAACTGAAAAAGGACTGTTCAGGGGGAAACCGAGTGTAAATCTCAAGAAGAATGCAGCTACCCCTCAAACAGAAGAACCTTCTGAAGATGGGTCATCAGAAGTAGATCAGGAGGAAAGCTTGCCGAAACAAACTGAGTCTGAACAGGACCCTTTGGCCTTGGAAAAAATCCTGAGAGCGGTAAAAAGTAATGGTACCTTAATACAAGGGATGGCCACCCAACTGGGGTCAATGCAGAACGATATATCCCTAATAAGGGAAGATCTGGCCAAAATCCGAGAGCGAGTTCTTAATGTGGAGAAGATGGCTGACTCCCTGCAATCTGATGTTGATATGTTAAAATTAAAGATTGGGACTCTTGCCTCAGAAAATCATCAATTACAAACTAAGCTTGAGGACTTGGAAAACAGATCAAGGCGATATAATATCCGTATAATTGGGTATCCAGAAGGAGTGGAAGGCCGGCAGTTGACTGAACAGCTTAAGGATGTGATTTTTAAAAATTTTGGAAATGAATGTTTTTCCTCTATGTTTCAAATAGAAAGAGCACATCGCATTCCAGGGGGGAAACTCATTCCAGGAAAACCACCACGGGTGATCCTAATGAAGCTGCTACTGTCTATGGAAGAGACACGATATTGAGAAGAGCAAGGGAATGCCCCCCTATTGAACATCAGGGTACTAAATTGTTATTGTTTCCTGATTTTGCTCGGGAGACTCAGGAAAAAAGAAGAAGCTTTATGGAGATTAAGAAGCACCTGGCTGCTAAGGACATTAAATACTCATTATTGTACCCAGCGAAGTTAAGAGTGATCTACAACGGGACTTCCCACTTCTTTGAAAAATCGGAGCAAGCACGAGACTGGATTGAACGAATGGGCATCTGAAATATTGTGTCTTGGCGATCGGGGGAACGGGGGAGGACGGGTTTGTGGGAGGAGAATGGTTGGAAGGTAGAGGTTTGCTGACAGGATCGGGCGGACCAATGGAGGGGGAGGGGAATGGGGAGGGGATCTTGCCTTGCAGGGATACGTTTTTTTTTTTTTTTTTCTCTTTCTCTCTCTTGATTGATGTCAGTTAGAATTGTCTCATGGAACGTTAGAGGTCTCGGGGAAAGGGTTAAGAGACAAGCCATCATGGATGCAATTAAAAGATTTCTCCCCGCAATTATTTGTATAGTGGAAACTCACCTTACTAAGGAAACTGTGTCCCGTTTGACAACGGGATGGCAGGTACAATCGTATCATTCCCCCTTTAGTAGTGCCTCAAGGGGCGTTTCGGTCTTAATTCATCACTCTGTAGATTTTACGTTAATAGAATCTTCTATAGATGAGCAGGGCAGATTTATTTTTTTACATGGCAGACTTTATGGACAGAGTTATACTTTAGCTTTTTTCTATATACCCCCGCCGTTTTCGATGTATGCACTCAATCAACTATTATTATTTCTGGAGAAAAGGCCAGATGGTCAGCTTGTCCTGATGGGAGATTTTAACGCTGTTATGGATCCTAAAACGGACAGACTGACCCTGGATGCAGACTTGGGGAGGAACATGGGTTCCTCTCTATTACGCCAGTATTGTCTAGAGGTTGGACTGGTGGATATATGGGGTCATCTTGGTGGAGGAAAGAGAGTGTACTCCTTTGTTAGCAGGGGCGGTAGAACAATGTCCAGAATTGATTTAGCATTTACTAACGAGAGCAATCTGAATAACATCAAAAGGATACGATATGGAGTAAGAACTATCTCAGA
The DNA here is from genome assembly GCA_033119425.1 of Bufotes viridis. Taxonomy (NCBI): domain Eukaryota; kingdom Metazoa; phylum Chordata; class Amphibia; order Anura; family Bufonidae; genus Bufotes; species Bufotes viridis. The sequence continues at coordinate 442,684,226 of CM065591.1, read as the reverse complement.
TCATTCACCCGTATCAATTGAGGTTCGCATGAGGGGGAATAAAGATAATAGGGGGCTTGGTTTTAAATTGAATCCATACTGGTTTACCACTATGGACAATTATCATTCTACCAAGCTACTTATATCCTCCTTTTGGGAGGTGAACTTTCCCTCTGCCAACATCAATTCGGTATGGGATGCCCTGAAAGCGTATCTGAGAGGGGTTCTTATCAGTGATATTACAGCTATGAGGAGAATTTTTAGGAAAAAGGAGGAGGAACTGGTAAGGCTGTGGCGTCCACAACAGAGCGATTCACCAATCAGCCTACGGATTATAATAAGGAAGAGATGCAGAAAGCTAGCCGTTCTCTTGAGGAACATGTAATTGAAAAAGCAAATCATAGACTATTCTTTAAAGGACAAAAGTATTTTTCAGAGTCTGGGCGTCCCGGTAAACTTTTAGCCAGAATAGTTTCACAACAGGAGAGGAAAAAGAAAGCTATCGCTTCGATTCGTAATCTAGATGGTGCGATTATACGTGACCCAGAGGGAATTAGAGATATTTGTTTACAATATTTCGTTCAGATATATAGGGCTTCCCCTGGTATCTCCTCTGACCTGGCGAGGTTGTTCCTGGAGAGAATTTCGCTTCCAGTGCTAACTGAGATTCAGAAAAATTCTTTGGAAAAAGAAGTGACCCTCCTTGAGCTTCAGGATGCCCTGAAGGCTATCTCTGGGAACTCATCGCCAGGCCTAGATGGTCTCCCGTATGAACTTTATCGCAAATACGGCGATTTCATTCTTCCGCATTTACTAGAAGTGTTCTCTCAAGCATTACAGAGAGGGGATCTTCCAAGGTCCATGATGGAAGCCTTGATAGTTTTGATCCCGAAAAAAGATAAAGACTTGGTAGACTTGAGTTCTTATAGGCCAATCTCTTTGTTAAATACGGATGTTAAGTTATTATCAAAAGTCCTGGCTAGGAGGCTCTCTAGGGTCATGCCATCTATTATTCATCCAGATCAAAATGGTTTTATGTCAGGAAGAGGTACCGACTATAATTTACATAGGCTCTTTGCTAATATTCAGTCTCCTGGGGATGGTGCCCGCTCTATCCTGTCGTTGGACGCCACTAAGGCGTTCAACAGGGTCGAGTGGGTATTTCTCTGGGAGGTGATGAAAAAGATGGGCTTTGGTCCCAAATTTATTGCAATGATACAGTTGTTATATAGATCTCCGACCGCCAGGATTAGGATCAATGATATGCTGACTGAGAGTTTTGAACTAGAGAGAGGCACCCGGCAAGGTTGTCCTCTCTCTCCTCTTTTGTTTAACATCTATATTGAACCCCTGGCGGTTAGTATAAGGCAGGACCCGAGGGTAGCTGGCTTTGGGGTAAGGGGGAAGCAGGATCGTATATCCCTTTATGCAGATGATATTCAATTTTTCATTCATCAAACAGAAAGTACACTTCCTCGAGTTATGGAGTTAGTTAATTTATTTTGCAACTCCTCCGGTCTAGAGGTCAACTGGACCAATAGATGAATTGCGAGGAACGTTTGATGATTCGATCAATCGATTATTGATCTCCGAGACAATGAAGTACCTGTGGATAGTGATCTCCGCCAAGGTTCAAGACTATTTGCAGCTGAATTTGATTCCGTTGTTGCAAAAGTTGAGATAAAAAATTAGGATATGGCAAAGAATTCTGCCTGCAAGAGCGGACAGAATTTCGTTAATAAAAATGGTGATGCTGCCCCAGGTTCTTTATGTTCTTCGGAATTCTCCTATTTGGATTAAAGATAAGTATTTTAGATTGATAGAGCGGTTGATTAATGATCTACTATGGGGGAGGAAACGGGTGAGATTAAAGTCAGTTTACTTTTCTATGCCCTACAAGCAGGGAGGTCTTAACAAGCAGGGAGGTCTTAATCTCCCCTACTTTAAGGGTTATTTTATGGCATCACAACTTTGCTTTTTTGACGACTGGGAAAATAGCCATCTCTGCAGGAAATTGGTTACAGATTCAGGCTTCCCGGACTTTTTTACAGTACTGGAGTCGGAGTATTTACTTAAGTTTCAGAATGATCACCTACTTTTCTGCAGAATGGCTATGAAAGCCTGGATGGTCATAAAGAGCTGGTTTAAAGTTAGGGCATCACTTACTTGTACCCCATTGTGGTATAATTTGAAACTTCTAAACCTTGATGACCCGAACTGTCAGCAATATTGGAGGAATAAAAGGATTAATTATTTGAGTCAAGTGGTTGAAAATGGACAAATCTTGACCCTTGGGGAGTTAAAACAAAAGGAAAATGTAGGTGAGGTAGCTTTGTATGCATATTTTCAATTGCGGTCTGCACTTTCTAGTACTTCTGATAATCACTTACTTAAGATAGACACCCCGGATTTTTTGCAAAATTTGATTCAAAACAAGGATGATATGAAAGTTAAAGTATCACACTGTTATAGGCACTTGATAAAAAATCTTTTTTGGGATAGTCTGTCTCCAGGGCAAAGAGCCTGGTCTACTTCACTGTTAGGTTTGGGTCCTCCGGATTGGGAGAATGTAGGTAATAGTTTAAGCTATGTCTCGCACAATTTTAATCACACTGTGGTTCAGTTTAATATTATGCACAAAATATATATAACACCCCTGTGGCTTTACAAGAGAGGATTTGCAGCTTCCTCTGAGTGCCCTCGCTGTGGGGATCCCGGGGCAGATCATTTACATCTGTTCTGGGATTGTTTTTGTAACTATGTTCTTTTTATAAACTGTATGTTATGATGCAAATTGAAAAATAAAAAAAGTATTAAAAAAAAAAAAAAAAAGAAATTAACGATTCCCTTACATCCTACCAGCAGCACAGATGGGAAGATAGCAAGAAGAATCCCCTAGGGAGGGTTCTCATGCCTGGCAGAAGTAAGAACTGTCTGCCCGAAGGCCGAAAACTCTGCTACCTTAGCATCTATACTATAATGAGAGATGAAGGTTGATTCAGAGCTCCAGGAAGCTGACTTACAGATCAACTCTAAGGGGAGAAGGCTTCTCTCAGCAACAGAGGTTGCAAAGGCCCTAGTAGAATGGGCCCTCACAAACTCCGGAGGATCCAAAGATTGGGACATAAAAGCCTCCCTGATGGCTTCCCTGACCCAGCGACTAATAGTAGCTTTAGACGCTTTACGGCCTTTAGACTTACCGGCAAACAGGATGAAGAGGTTCTCCTCTATCCTTAACTCCCTAGATCTATCCACATAGACCTGGAGGCATCTCGAAATGTCCAGTGGATGTCTAACCGGAGCATCAGAGGAGGAGGCGGAGAATAATACAGGTAGAGATTACCTGGTTAATATTTTGAAAAGTTGGAACCTTATGTCTAAAATAAGGTAGAAATTTCAGAAGGACTCTGTCCTGTAAAAAAATTATATATGGATGCATTGCAGAAAAAGCTTGCAGCTCAGAGATTCTCTTGGCTGAGGTTATAGCCAGAAGAAAAACCACTTTAAGAGTTAAGAATTTAAAGTTTGCCTCCTCCAAAGGTTCAAAGGGGGGAGATGCTAACCCCTTAAGAACTACTGATAGGTCTGATTGGGGAACAGGTTTTAGTATTGTAGGTTTCAATCGTTCAGCATCCTTAAGGAAGCGTTTGATGAGCAGGTCCCGAGAGTATGGTCTGTTGAGACAGGCCGAGATGGCAAAGATTTGAACCTTCAGGGTAGATGGGGAGAGACCTTTATCTAGTCCATCCTGAAGGAATTGTAATATCGCAGGAAGGGGCAGATCTGCAAACGCCACCTGGTTGGAACTACACCATGACGTGAAGATCCTCAAAATCCGGGAGTAGGCCTTCTTCGTAGACTCTGCTCTGGAATGCGACAGGGTTCTCAGGACCGACTCAGAGAGCCCTCCCACTCTGGGAAGGGACTGATCAACTTCCAGGCTGTCAGGTTGAATCTGTGCAGATCTGGGCAGAGATGAGTGTCCCACGACACCAGGGTCTGCTCCGGGGAGTCTACAATATTGTCCCTGACTCATCTGAATGAGCTGGGTAAACCAGGATCTCCTGGGCCAAAATGGTATGATGGCTATTACCGAGGCCTGATCCTGACGGATTTTCATCAATACCCTCGGTATCATGGAAAAAGGAGGGAAGATGTAAGCCAGCCTGAACCTCCATGGTATCGTCAGAGCGTCTATCGCCAGGGGGTTGTCCTCCCTGTATAGGGAACAGAACCTCTGTACCTTGGCGTTGAACCTAGTTGCCATGAGATCCACCTCTGGCAAGCCCCATCTGTGGACTAACTGCCTGAAGATCTCCAGATGCAGAGACCACTCCATAGTCGGTAAGCCGCGACTTAGGCGATCCACAATGATGTTGAGGGAGCCTCGGATGTTAGTGGCAGATAGATGGGATAGGTTCAGCTCTGCCCACTGCAGAATTACCCCGATCTCTGAGAGAAGGGGTAAGGATCTTGTGCCTCCCTGCTTGTTTATGTAAAGCACCGCAGTCATGTTGTCTGACTGGACTTTCACTGCCTTGCCCCGGATCTGAGGTGCGAAGTGGAGGAGGGCTAGCCGGATAGCACGCATCTCGCGGAGATTCGAATAAAGATGCCGCTCCTGAGGAGACCAAGATCCCCGAACCGGGGATCCGTCTAAATTGGCGCCCCAGCCTACAAGGGACGCGTCTGTTGTCAATATGAGCCAAACTGGTTGGGTCATAGACTTTCCCGCCGGCAGATGGAACCACCATCTGAGGCAATTCCGGGTTTGGTTGGATAGGGAGCACAGGGAATCTAGCCCCGTAGGGCTGCCGTTCCATCTGTGTATGACCTCCGATTGGAGAGGACGGAGGTGCCATAAAGCCCAAGGGACTGCATCTGCAGCCGCTGACATGAGCCCCAGCATCTTTATGAGAGTCCGAATGGAGACTCAACGTGGGATAGAAAGGAACCTCGCCATGTCCTGAATCCGCGCTCTTCTTTTTGGGGTCAACTGGAGGGACATCTCCAGAGAGTCGACCACGAATCCTAAAGTATTGGATTGAAGACGATGGGCTCACATTTGACTTCTACCAGTTGATGATCCAGCCTAGGCAGAGCAGAAAGGAAATTGCGACATGAAGATGATGAGTAAGTATTGGAACTGAAGAGGCTAGAAGAAGCCAATGGTCCAAGTAGGGAACAATGGTCAGTCCCTGAAGTCTCAGAGCTGCCACCACTGACACTACCACCTTGGTGAAGATAAGAGGGGCAGATGAGATTCCAAAAGGGAGGGCAGCAAACTGGAAGTGCCTGCGCACTCCTGAAATCTGGACCACGATCCTTAGAAATTTCCGAGAGGAAGGGTGGATCGGGATGTGGAGGTAAACATCCTTGAGGTCCAGAGTATCCATCACGTCTCCAGGGTTGAGGATGTGGCTGACTGACCTTATGGTTTCCATCCGGAACCTGGTTTTCCTTACGAATCGATTGAGAAATCTCAAATCTATGATCATTCGGAGATGTCCTGTTTTCTTGGGCACCAGGAATACTGGAGAATAAATCCCTAACCCGCTCTCCCCTGCCAGTACCTCCTCCACGGCTCCCTTGGACATGTAGTCCTGAATATAGGACTCTAGGATCCTCTGTTTGGCAGGCAGAAAACTTTGAGTAACAATGAATCTTTCTGGGGGGAGAGAAACGAGATCTATTAGATAACCGGCAGAAACTATGCTTTGAACCCAGGAGTCTGAAATTTCCTGGGCCCATACATGTTTAAAATGGGAAAGATGTCCCCCCACGAGAAGCTGGGGGAGGGGTACGGGAAAATCCAGAGGCGTAACGACAGAGGCAGCAGGGTTTAACTGAGAGCCTCTGAGAGGCCCATAGTCAGGAGGGTTTTGCCTCCTTGGTGGGTCTGCGGGAGCATCTCGAGGATCTTCGAGACTGCCCCCCCAATCTCTACGTGCCCTGGGCTGCTGTCTGGATCTTGCCTGCCACGACCCTGAAAGGGCTGTTGGGGGAGACTCTTCCATTTCTTATCGGAGAGCCCCTCCATGATCCTGTTTAATTCCGAACCGAACAGGCGGTCCGGCTCGAAGGGGAGCCCACACAAATTGTATTTAGAAGCGGTATCCACATTCCAGGGTTTCAGCCATAAAGGTCTTCGGGCAGCCGACACTAGGGCCATTGTTTTGGCTGCCAACTTCAGTTGTAACTGGGACGAGTCACATAAGAAGTCCATGGCCAAATTAACCAAATTAAATGCGGCCAGGATATCATCCCGGGAGACACTCTGGTCGACATCCGTTTGAATCTGGTTCAACTTGGAGCGCAAAAAGGAAGTGACCTCCGTAGCTGCAATAGACGTTGAAGCCGAGGCTGCGGCCGCCACGTAGCTCCTTCTCAGGGTGCTCTCTGCCCTCCTATCAAGAGGGTCCTGAAGACTAGACCCATCATCCGCAGGGACCAGAGTGCGCTTGGACAATTTGGCTATAGCCATGTCCACCTTGGGAATGGAACCCCATGATTCCACCAAGGGTTTGGCCATCGGGAACATCAATTTAAATTTTCTGGTGAGGATTGGAGCTTTTTCCGGTTTCCTCCATTCTGTGTGCATCACAGAGAGAAGGGTCTCATCTGTCCTGAAGACACACTGTGTCCGACCAGCGGGATCGGAGGACTCCCCTGTGTCAACATCATGGTTCCCCGACCTGATGGACTTCAATAACTTCTGCGTTTTTCGGGTGGGAAAAAGCACAAAGTTGATTCCTCATCCTCTGAGGAAGATGACCCCACTGAGAAGGGCGTGGGTCTGGCAGCAGGGGCGGCAACTTCCATCGGAGTCTGGGGGGGAACCGGTAGCCTCTCATTCAGTAAACGCACTACCCCCTTGATGGAGTAGTCCACATACGTCTTCTCCCACTGGTACATATCTTGCATAGTGGGTTCAGTGGTGGTGCGGGAACGACAACTGTCACACCTGGAGTAGGGGCAACTGTCATCCAAGGGCGTGTTGCAGTCATAACAGGCCAGGTGTTTCCTCTTGGCCGACGACTTCCGCTGCTGATCTGACTCTCTAGGAGAAGCCATCACTGTAACGAAAGGATAGATTAAAACATCTCTAAAGCCCAACAACAGGGAGTTAAAAAACAAATAACAGTATGCCCACCAACACTGGAAAAGAACCAGTGGCTGAAGAAAACACAGAGAAATACAGAGAAACTCTCAGTCAAAGCGCAAATGTACTCTGGAGCTAGCTTGTCACAGCAGCGCAACCAGAGACAGAATGATGGGATCAAAGAGCCTAAAAATGAAAAGCTCCGCCCAGGGGTGGAATTTCCTGTTGAAATCCTTCCCCCTGAAAGAATGACCCCTATAAGCAATTTAGGTTTAAAATAACCTAATACTATCTTGTATTTATATTTAATAATAAATGTAGTGCCCTTCCAGTGGAATGCTCCGGCTGGCAGCAGGAGAAAGCGCCACTGGCCGGGAACGGAGAAGCCGGAAGTGATGTCGTCGCTGGCCGCGCATCACTTCCAGACATGGCGGCGCCCAAACCTCGCCGGCATCAGAGCGCGAGAGAGAGGGCGGCAACGCCAGGAGGAGAGCGCCACACCAAGAAATGGAACTGGATTACCCAAACACGTAGGACCAGAGGTAGGTCCGATGGGGGGAAAAAAGAAGAGCGCAACAATAAGCGCAGACAGCAAGAAAAAATTAGACTAAAATAAAAATACAGCCTCCTGCTCTCCCAAAAAAGAGGGGGGAGCAGCTCGCCAGTCCACCTGTCCAAAGGACAGAAAAAAACACGGTGGGCTGGGGGGTGATCCCCTCCCTTTATGGAAGGTTGAGTTTGTTCATTGGTTCTTTTGGGCTCATTAAAATTCCGCCGGTCCTACTAGTCCACAGGGGGCAGTTAACCCCATCTGTGCTGCTGGTAGGACGTAAGGGAATACCCTGTGCTACATATAGGGTGGGGTCACGAGTGAAGGAAAATCCAGAGGAAAGAAAAAAAACGCACAAAAGCTGCAACAAAATCACACACGACATGCGATTTTTGCTGCAGAAAAGGCAGTAGATTTTACCCTCTCCATCAAAAAGGGTGAAATCCCCAAGAGAAATCTGCCATATAAATTGACATGCTGAGAATTTTAAACGCGCAATATTGCACATTTTCTGCTATGTTTATTTCATGCAGTGTGATTATAAGAATTCTGAAATTCTCCTCTATTTTGCTAGTACTGTTGCAGAGGATGTGAGTGATAGACACCCTGATGAGGTGTTGTGTCACGGTGTACTCCCTTTGGCCATTGCACCCTGGGGATCAATGCAGTGGAAAGTGTCAATGCAGTGTCTTTATGCAAAGTATAATTTGTGGCGCATTGGGCAGTATGAAGTACAAAGTGCAGTTTCTGTCACCAGATGAAGTGGTATGGTGGCTGTTTGGATGGCAATTTATAAGCACTTGCAGGCACTTGTGGATATAGGTGTCCACTGTGTTATTCAGGCTTGTTGTTTGTCTGTCCTGGTTGTTAGCAAGGTAATGGGTATCTGTGCCATAGTCCCTGACCAGCAACAGTGTCAGTAAAACTGTAATTTCACTGATCACTCTGCTGTCTTAGCACACTGCTGCTTTCTGGAAGGAGTATTCTGAAATGTGATGATCTCTCTGGAGTAATAGTCTTGCAGGACAGCTGGATACAGTCCCTAGGAGTAAGAGCTCTGTACATGTGCTTCCTCTCCCTTTGCTGTCTATTCAGGAACTCTCCCCCTTCCCCCCTTCCTTCCTGGCAGGAAGCAGCACCAGCCCACGCCTACCAAGAGGAAAGGAACAGGGTGGTTAGCCCTGTTCCTGCCAAACATTGTCAACCATTCCTCCTCTGCTGGAAAATAGGTTCAAAACATATGAAAATACACAACAATGCATAACAATACATAATAAACATTTGCAGATACCTCCAGGTCTGGGGTATTGCACTGTAAAACCCTGTGCATTTGCAAGCTCAAAATCAGCAATGGCAAATATGCAGCTAATCAGTGGCTCTGACTGTTAATTTTGCCAAGGAATATCTCAGGTACTATTTGCTTGCCAGACACTTTAATCTTACCATAGGCCATGCACTTTCGGGATGCATTCAAAATAACAAAGAAAATAATAGTAGAGTAACATTAAAGGATCAATCTGATTGGTTGGTATGGGAAACTAAACCAGTTTCCCTTTACACCACTTTTAATATAACTTCCTCTTTGTGTTTATGATTTTGTTTTTGTGTCATTCAACCTGTGGAATAAAACTGGTGAAGAGGCCAAAGTAAACATATTGGCAGTGCAGGACATGCAGATTATGCCTTATCTTTTACCCCAGGAAAAGGCCATCACTCAAGACTGGGTGTCACAATATATACACAACATAAAGATGATGAACCTTGGAGCTGTAAGGGACTCCATTAAAGTCCCCTGCTGCTGAAAGTAAAAATTGGATCTAAACCTGAATTAGGCTTATTGTGAGAAATTTTTATTAAGCAGAGCCATAAGGAAGCCAATTTTAGCATTAGTTCTGGATCTCTTAGTCCATCACATTGGCTGGTTCTAGAGAAGGTAAAGGAAGTTGGCAGTGAGCAATGCAATTCCTGGAGACATTAGGGGTCATTTACTAAGACCGGCTTATTAGGAGGCCTGTGCGTCTGCAACTGGACGCCTCCCCCCAGGGCCACTCTATCGCGACCCAGGTTTAGTAGGAATGCCGAGTGGTGTAGTGCGGCCTAAATGTGTCTTTATGTGTGTCATGGTGCTCTTACCTGGATACCGCTGGACCCCATGCTTTGGAGCCGAAGCAATAAAAAGGGGGAATAATTGAGGGATGGAGGAAAAAATAACTTGAGTCCAGACCTTGAGATGAAGTTCAATGGCAGCTTTACTTGAATAAATGTTTCTCCAAAACTGTTTTAGGCTTTGTCTTGGTCCCAGCAGGCTTTAGCATGAACTGGCAGGCAAACTCAGCACTGCTTTATCTCTTTCTCTCTGCTGTACTGACAGGATAGCTTAGTAACTTTGATTCCTTCTTTAGGCTGAACTCTACTCTTTAGTCCGACTTAGTTTTAGGCAAGGAATAGGTTAGTGTCCTGTCAGCTCCAACATGGAGTTTACAACCGGAATCAAAACCTCCTTCTGGTAGCAAGCAGCTCTAGCCAACGTCTGCCCAAAGAGGGGGAGAATGGAATGGTGAGTTCCATTCTGTCTAAGATAGCTCTGCCAGAAACGCTGCCACCTGCCCATTAGCCTGGTAGCCCATTAGAGATAGTAGCAGGGTGCAGGAATGGTAACGCCACTCTGGGGTGTTACACATCTAAGGCCCCTTTGCACACGGGCGAGTTTTCCGCGCGGGTGCAATGCGTGAGGAGGACGCATTGCACCCGCACTGAATCCGGACCCAATAATTTCTATGGGGCTGTGCACATGAGCGGTGATTTTCACGCATCACTTCTGCGTTGCGTGAAAATCGCAGCATGCTCTATATTGTGCATTTTTCACGCAACGCAGGCCCCATAGAAGTGAGTGGGGCTGCAGGAAAATCGCAAGCATCCGCAAGCAAGTGCGGATGCAGTGCAATTTTCCCGCATGGTTGCTTAGCAACGGGACCAGATCTTTATTATTTTCCCTTATAACCATGTTATAAGGGAAAATAATAAAATCTACAGAATACTTTACCCGAAACCGGACTTCAGTGATGAAGTCCGGCTTCGGGTCTGGGTACCAAACATGGCGATATTTCACACGCGCGTGCAAAACGCATTACAAACGTTTGCACCCGCGCGGAAATATTCCTGCAACGCACCCGCCTCTTATCCGGGCGTCAAACATGACGTCCGTGTGAAAGAGGCCTAAGGCAGTCTGCTCCTAGGCTTGAGTAGTTTCCAGCCAACATTTAAGCTTTTTTTTAGGTGCCCTTGACACTCCCCTGTCCTTCCCAACTATTGAACATGGTGCAATACAGGCCGTCCAACTAAATATTGTCGCAATGCAGTTCAAAAAAGGGACTTTCATTTTTTTTTCCATTGAGTCCAAAGGGATTAAATGAAAGCGGTCATTTAAGCGTGTATTTTTAATGTTTTGGAGGTTTATCTGCCCTATATTATATGACAGTGTGAGTCCTGGGATTGTGGGTAATTTAGTTATTAATTTGCAGTGTATTATACTTTCTCATACAAAGATTCCTATCATATTGTTTATTTGTTAAACAGGTATGTTCTCCCCGATCAATTATCCACCTTGCCAAGTCTATCACTCTGTACATAGGGTTTTACATATGTATAAATGGGGTTAATAGATCACATGATTTTCTGCTATTTGAGCTTTGCGTGAGAAAGGCTATGGAGCACCCAAACTGTAGCTCACGTGTGCTCCTGACCTGTATCCCTCCAGGCAGCATCTTCAAGAAATTAAAATTCTTTACAAAATGAAATATGCATTTTATGGACATGTATTTGCAGCTATGAACTGTGGATATTCTGTATGCTGCTGGATTTATTACATTGGTATGAAGATACATTCAATTAGCAGATATTTTGCCTGCCATGCCTAATTCCATGAAGGTCATTTAAAAATAGCTTTACACCTCTTTTTTAAATGCCTGTTCAAAAATATTTGTCGCACAGGTGTTTTTACGCAGCGTTCAATACACTGGAGTGTCGAGGGCTGGGGGCATGCTGGGGGCCAGGGAATAATTTTACTTCGGTAAAAAGGCATAAAAGTGGCAAAGAAAAGCTATGCCAGCCCCTGATTTTTGGGCAGGCTCAAACACTACCAATGATGCGCCTAATTTTTGAGGAGATGCACACCCTGTTAACAGTTAGGCCTCTTTCACACGAGCGTGTCCGGATTAGGTCCCGATGCGTTCAGTGAAAACTGTGCGATTTCACAGGCAAAGCCATTCAGTTTTGCCTGCGATTGCGTTCAGTTGTTCCGTTTTTTCCACGCAGGTGCAATGCGTTTTGATGTGTTTTTCACGCGTGTGATAAAAAACTGAAGGTTTACAAACAACATCTCCTAGCAACCATCAGTGAAAAACGCAACGCACCCGCACTTGCTTCAATATCTACTACTTTATCTGTACACAGAAAGTCATCACTGTTATCTGGGCTGTTACAAATTTGCCAAATTTAACCGCTACAGGACCGCCTAATGCAGGGATGCGTCCTGCAGGCGGTCCTGTAGCTCTGAGACGACGCATCGGCACGTCATCTCGTCATCGCGCACCGAGACTTCCAGTGAAGCGCGTCTCAGGAGTTCTGCTACAGCCTGCCAGCGATGATCCATCGCTGGCAGGCTGTAGATGCGAATTAAATCGCATCAAAGAGCTATATCAGACGCTGTTTTGTGAACAGCGTCTGATATAGCTGCTACCTGGTCCTCTGGTGGTCCCATGTGCTGGGATCGACCACCAGAGGACCAGGTAACTATGTAAAGTTGCACCAAACACTACACTAACCCCCCCCCCCATCCCCCCTCACCTATTAACCCCTTGTTAACCCCTTGATCACCCCATCTAGACCCCCTGATCACCCCCCTGTCATTGATCACACCCCTTGTAAGGCTCAATTCAGACGTCCATATGTGTTTTGCGGATCCGCGGATCGGATCCGCGGATCCGCAGATCCTCAAAACACGGACACTGGCAATGTGCTTTCCGCATTTTGCAGATCCGCACATTGCCAGAACTATATAGAAAATGCTTTTTCTTGTTCCGGATCCGAGCGGGACAAAGTCTGTCCCCATAGAAATGAATGGGTCCACAATTCCATTCCGCAAACAGAATTGCGGACGTGTGAATGGGGCATAAGGGTCCCTTATCACCGCCAGTTAGTTAGCTACTTGTTAGGTAGCTAGCGCCCAGCCCACCGCACCGCAGTCACTGATTTTGGCAGAGATTTTTTCATCCACATTGATCGATGGGAATGAAAAAATCTGTGCCGTTCATTTTTTTTTTTTTTCAGCACAGAGGCTGAACGGAAAAACAAAATCTCATTACCCGTATGCTCAATATAAGGAGAATCGCAGATACTCCTGATGCTGGCCATACGTGTAATGATTGCGGAGACCTTCAAATGCCAGGGCAGTATAAATACCCCACATGTGACCCCATTTTAGAAAGAAGACACCCCAAGGTATTCCGTGAGGGGTATGATGAGTTCATGCAAAATTTTATTTTTTGTCACAAGTTAGTGGAATATGAGAATGTAAAAAAAAAAAAAAAATCTATTTCCGCTAACTTGTGCCAATTCTTTTTTTTTCTGTGAACTCGCCATGCCCCTCATGGAATATCTTGGGGTGTCTTCTTTCCACAATGGGGTCACTTGTGGGGTTTTTATACTATCCTGGCATTTTAGGGGTCCTAAAGCGTGAGAATCCAAATGCGTAAAAATGGCCTGTGAAATCCTAAAGGTACTCATTGGTTTTAGGGCCCCTTTGCGCATCTTGGCTGCAAAAAAGTGTCACACATGTGGTATCGCTGTACTCAGGAGAAGTAGGGCAATGTGTTTTGGGGTGTATTTTTATATATACCCATACTTTGTGTGAGAAATATCGCTGTAAACGACAACTTTTTAAATTTTTTTATTCAAAGTTGTCAATTTACAGAGATATTTCTCTCACCAGCATGGGTATATGTAAAAATACACCTCAAACACATTGCCTACTTCTCTGAGTACTGGCGATACCACATGAGTGACACTTTTGCAGCCAAGATCGCAAAGGGCCCAAATTTAATGAGTACCTTTTAGGAGGGCATTTTACGCATTTTCTTCTCACGCTTTAGGGCCCCTAAAATGCCAGGGCAGTATAAATACCCCACATGTGACCCCATTTTAGAAAGAAGACACCCCAAGGTATTCTCTGAGGGGCATAATGAGTCCATGAGAAATTAAACTTTTTGTCAAAAGTTAGCGGAAAGAGAGACTTTGTGAGAAAAAACAATAAAAAATCAATTTCCACTAACTTTTGCCCAAAAAAAATATCTTCTATGAACTCACCATGCCCCTCATGGAATACCTTGGGGTGTCTTCTTTCCAAAATGGGGTCACATGTGGGTAATTTATACTGCCCTGGCATTTTAGGGGCCCTAAAGCATGAGAAGAAAAATGCGTAAAAATGCCCTCCTAAAGGTACTCATTGGAATTTGGGCCCCTTTGCGCATCTTGGCTGCAAAAAAGTATCACTCATGTGGTATCGCCGTACTCAGGAGTAGTAGGGCAATGTGTTTTGGGGTGTATTTTTACATATACCAATGCTGGGTGAGAGAAATATCTCTGTAAATTGACAACTTTGAATAAAAATTTTAAAAAGTTGTCGTTTACAGCGATATTTCTCACACAAAGTATGGGTATATATAAAAATACACCCCAAAACACATTGCCCTACTTCTCCTGAGTACGGCGATACCACATGAGTGACACTTTTGCAGCCTGAGTGCAAAGGGGCCCTAAAACCAATGAGTACCTTTAGGATTTCACAGGGCATTTTTACGCATTTGGATTCTCACGCTTTAGGGCCCCTAAAATGCCAGGTCAGTATAAATACCCACATGTGACCCCATTTTGGAAAGAAGACACCTAAGGTATTCCGTGAGGGGCATGGCGAGTTCACAGAATTTTTATTTTTGGCACAAGTTAGCGGAAATTGATATATTTTTTTTTTTTTGTTTTTACAAAGTCTCATATTCCACTAACTTGTGACAAAAATAAAATTTTACATGAACTCACCATACCCCTCACGGAATACCTTGGGGTGTCTTCTTTCCAAAATGGGTCACATGTGAGGTATTTATACTGTCCTGGCATTTTAGGGCCCCTAAAGCGTGAGAAGAAGTCTGGAATCCAAATGCGTAAAAATGCCCTGTGAAATCCTAAAGGTACTCATTGGTTTTAGGGCCCCTTTGCGCATCCAGGCTGCAAAAAACTGGCACACATGTGGTATCGCCGTACTCAGGAGAAGTAGGGCAATGTGTTTTGGGTGTATTTTTATATATACCCATGCTTTGTGTGAAAAATATCTCTGTAAACGACAGCTTTTAAATTTTTTTATACAAAGTTGACAATTTACAGAGATATTTCTCTCACCCAGCATGGGTATATGTAAAAATACACCCCAAAACACATTGCCCTACTTCTCCTGAGTACGGCGATACCACATAAGTGACACTTTTTTGCAGCCTGGGTGCGCAAAGGGGCCCAAATTCCAATGAGTACCTTTAGGTTTTACATGGCGGCTCACAATTTAGCCCCGCCCAAAATGCCAGAACAGTAAACACACGCCACAAATGACCCCATTTCGGAAAGTAGACACCCCGAGGTATTCACTGAGGGGCATAGTGAGTCCGTCTGAGATTTTTATTTTTTTGCCAGAAGTTAGCAGAAATTAAAACTTTTTTTTTTCCTCAGAAAGTGTCATTTTCCGCTAACTTGTGAAAAAAAATCAAATGATACATGAACTTACCATTAGTGATGTCGCGAACATAAAATTTTCAGTTCGCGAACAGCGAACGCGAACTTCCGCAAATGTTCGCGAACAGGCGAACCGGGCGAACCGCCATAGACTTCAATAGACAGGCGAATTTTAAAAACCAAAGGGACTCTTTCTGGCCACAATAGTGATGGAAAAGTTGTTTCAAGGGGACTAACACCTGGACTGTGGCATGCTGGAGGGGGATCCATGGCAAAACTCCCATGGAAAATTACGTAGTGGACGCAGAGTCGGGTTTTAATCCATAAAGGGCATAAATCAACTAACATTCCTAAATTGTTTGGAATAACGTGCTTTAAAACATCCAGTGTGTGTATACGATCAGGTATGATGTTGTTTTGATCAGGTAGTGTAAGGGTTACGCCCGATTCTCAGACATTGACATACCAAACTCCTCTTTTAATGCACCGCAAACAGTCCATTTGCACAACCGCAAACTCCCAATTTGCACAAGGTTGGATACCAAGCTAGCCACGTCCCGGTGATGTCATTGAAGGTTTCTTCCTCCACCCAGCCACGTACAACACCAAGGGTCCCCGAAAGGTCAATTGAATTGATTTTTCGAACGGGGAGATGGTTAAAAAAACGCTGGCTCCCTCCCCTTTGTTTTAATCCACGGTCACTGCTTCTGCGCCGTGCAATTTACTCTCACACCCGATATGAGTGGTATTTTCTGTAGTACTATTCTCATCAGTTTAATCCCTCTAACGTCCCCAATCTGGGGGCCATTTATTGAATAGATTTTTCGAACGAGGAGATGGTTAAAAACGCTGGCTCCCTCCACTCTGTTTTAATCCACGGTGACTGCGTCTGCGCCGTGCAATTTACTGTCACACCCGATATGAGTGGTATTTTCTGTAGTACTATTCTCATCAGTTTAATCCCTGTTACATCCCATATCAGGGATTGCCTTTTGTGAAAACAAATTTAGGCCTGGTACCTTCGACTGCCTTCACAATGACAGACCAAACTCTCATACACCAAACTGAATTGATTTCAGGAACCGGGAGATAGAAAAAGCAGCTTGGTCGGTCCTCATACTCCCAAATTGGGGCACTGCGCGTGCACAGAGCAATGTGCTGTGACACCCTATATGAGTGGTGTCTTAACTAGTACTATTCCTATCAGCGGCGGGCGGGTGCGTGGTAACTTGAGCAGGTGACCAAAGCTGAGCTGGAGGAAGATGGTGCGTCAAGGTTCTTAGCGGAAGCTGTTGAAGATTGGGTGTCCTGTCTAAGCCAGTCAACTACGTCCTCAGAATTTTTCGGGTTCAGGGTACATGGCCTCTGAACACTAGGCATTATTCAGGGACAGTGGAAATCACAGCACCACGACCACGACGGCCCCTGCGGGGTCGCCTGCCTCTGCCTGTCATTTCTTTTTCGATAAGTGGTACTGTGCCACCCTGTATCAGTGGTGGGCACTGGCAGTGGGCACACTACAGTCTGTGGAAGTGGGCCTGACACACACTGGCAGCAGGCAAGCAACTGAAATTAGACTAATGTGTAAAAATGAAATGCCTTATTTATCGTCAAGCTACTGTGCCACCCAGTATCAGTGGTTGGCACTGGCAGTGGGCACACTACAGTCAGTGGAAGTGGGCCTGACACGCACTGGCAGCAGGCAAGCAACTGAAATTAGACTAATGTGTAAAAATTAAATGCCTTTTTTTATGCAAAGTCCTTTGCCAGCCGGTATGAGTAGTGGGCACTGGCAGTGGGCACACTACAGTCACTGGAAGTCAGTCTGACACACACTGGCAGGCAACTAAACTTAGATTAAAGTGTAAAAATTAAATGCCTTTTTTTGATGCAAAGTCCTGTGCCACATGGGATGACAGGGGTGGGCACTGGCAGTGGGCACACTACAGTCAGTGGAAGTCGGCCTGACACACACTAGCAGCAGGCAAGCAGCTGAAATTACACTAAAGTGTAAAAATTAATACAAAAATACATATGATTATAATAATAAAAAAGACTTGAAGGAGAATACAGCACCACATACCTCTTACATTCGGGGACATCTCCTGTCATGTAGACCTTCTCTTTCCTCTTCTCCTGTGTCTGACCCAGACCACCATGACAAATCCTTTCAGCCGCATCTCGTCTCTACAGAGTTTGTAACACAGACACGTTAGATTTCTCAATTTTTCCATCCTAGTGTCCCATCAATGTCTTCCTGCTGCCACCCCCAAAACTGTGCTCTTTGTGCTACCCAATGTCCCAGGTACTATACTGCTGAAAAAATAGTGACCCTATTAGACATAATGGAGTCATTTATCAAACTGGTGTATAGTAAAACTGGATAAGTTACCAATAGCAGCCAATGAGATTCCACCTTTCATTTTCCAAAGGAGCTGTCAAAAATGAAAGGTGAGATCTGATTGGTTGCTATGGGCAACTAAGCCAGTTCTATTTTTCACCAGCTTGATAAACTATCCCAAAGATCCCTGTAGTGTCTGCAACAATTATAATGTCTCCTAGAGTGCCCCCAGTAATAATTACATCCTATATTGTGCTCCAGGTAATAATTAGAGATGAGCGAATCGAAGCTGACAAAATGGAATTCGATCCAAATTTCACAAAAAATTCGATTTGCACCGAATCCAAATTTCATCACGTTTCGTGGTAACGAATCGCACTTATTCCTGAAATGGCTGCTGCATGTGTGAGGACATTGAGCAAGGAACTCTGGGAAGGCAGAATCACCCATAATGCCATGCATGCAGCCAATCAGTAGCGAGCCAGCCCCTGTGATGTCACAGCCCAATAAATAACCTCAGCCATCTTGGATTCTGCCATTTTCCAGTGAACTTAATGCAGGGAGAGATGTCAGCAGGTGTTAGGGACAGTGCTAGAAAAAACTTCATTGTGCTAAAAAAAACGATTTACAAGTGCAGGCAAAGATTATTCAAGGTGTAGGAAAAGGATAGGGAGGAATCATTCCACCAGCATTTATGTTGAACAGGGTTCAGTAGGGGAAGTTGCAGCCTGGGTAATAGGAACAATCCTATTACACCTTGCTGCACTGACTGGGGACCCAAATTGCCATTATACAGCTCTGTAATTCCAGCAAACCGTTCTTGTTATTAGGGTGCAAGTGCTGTTTGATAAAGCCATTAACAGGGTTTATTACAAGGAAATATTTCTATGTCTTATTTGCCCTTGTGCGGTGCAGTTATATGTTCTAAAGCAGTTTTTGGCTTGTATTAGTGGGGAAAAAGGGCTTATTAGCCGTTCTGTGGTGAAGTGAGAAAATTACAGCCCTTTTTGTTATGTATTAGTGGCAAAAGTAAAATATATTTGCCTTATAGCGGTTCAGTTATATGTTCTAAAGCATTTTGTGGCGTGTATAAGTAGGGTTGTTTCGAAGCCAAAATTTTGATTTGGTTTCGATACCATAAAAAAGTATTACGATACTCGATACCACGCAAAAAAAAAGAAAACACCAAAAAAAGCCGCGCCCCATAATCGAACAGTCCGATCCTATTTTTTCACTGCATGGGAGATTTTTTAAAATATTTTAATAGTTTGGACTTTTTGATCGTGGCGATATGTGATATGTTTATTTATATATTTTATATGTAAAATTGGGAAAGGGGGTGATTTATACTTAATATATGTTTTTTTTACTTTTTTTTACCTTTTATTTAATAACTATTTACCCCCCTAGGGGCAGAACCTGTAATCTTTTGATCCCTTCGCCTATTCAGCCTAATAGAGATCTCTCCCTGCTGCCCTCTGCATAGTGCACACAGCACTAGGGAGATTACCATGGCAGCCAGGGCTTCAGCAGCATCCTGGCGGCCATGGTAACCGATCGGAGCCCCAGGATTACACTGCTGGGGCTCCGATCAGAAGAGAGGAGGTGAGAGGACTCTGAGACCACTGCCACCAATGATTTTTAAAACTGGGGGGTGGGACTCCATATCGGGCGAGTAAATTAGTATGTCATAGAGGTAGATAACGACAAACCTTCCAACCAGATGATAAAAAATGTCATTGATAAAGTGCTGTAAGACCGCCAGAGCGTTAGTCAAACCAAAGGGCATTACCAAGTTTTCGAAGTGACCCTCAGGGGTATTGAAGGCTGTCTTCCAGTCATCCCCTTCCCTGATTCTTATCAGATTATAAGCCCCTCTTAAATCCAACTTAAAGAACACCTTGGCTCCGACAATCTGATCAAATAAATCCGAGTTCAAGGGAAGGAGATAAGGATCACGGACAGTAATAAGATTCAGCTCATGGAAATCTAAGCACGGTCTATAGGTCCCATTTTTTTAGTGGATACCACAGAAATAGATGCGCTGAGACAGTTGTCCATACAAAATTCACTCCAATTACTGATCTGTCTAGTTTGCCAGTCGATAGTAGGATTATGTTTAGTTAACCATGGTAAACCTAGTACCAGAGGAGTAGGCAAACCCTTCAGCACAAAACAAGAAATGGACTCAACATGAGAATCACCTATCCTCAAATGAATATCCTGCACAATAGGAGTTAGACACTTTTGTGAGAAAAGAGCAGAATCAAAACTACAACTCCCAGCATGCCTGGATAGCCTACAGCTATTAGGGCATGCTGGGAGTTATAGTTTTGCAACAGCTGGAGGGCTGCAGTTTGGACATGCCTGCTGTAAGACCATGACTCTGAACAAATTGATAATCAACAAGGTTAACTCCCGCACCACGGTCAACAAATACCTCTAATTCAATACATTCAGAGTCTAGTGCCACTATGGCAGGCAGGAGAAATCAGGTACTGCAGGTAGAAGACAAAAATACATTTTCCGACTCCCCATTCACGCTACCAAGCGTAAAGGAACTTGATTTATTGGAAAGACACCCCTTTTTTCTTTCTTTTCCACCTTGAGGTTTAATAAAAGGACAGATCTTAATGAAATGTCCTTATTTACCACAGAAAAAAAAAAAGTCTCTTCTGAACCCTAAAGTTCCTATTAACAGAGCATGAAGAGACCTGACCTAACTGCAAAGGCTCATCTCCAAACACAGGCTCAAGTGTCTCTGTACCGGGAGGCTCAAGTGTCTCCCCACATGATAGTGCATCCCGATTGAGGGGAAACTTGCAACTCTCTCGCAGGCGTCTATTAATCCGTATGGCTAGGGACATAGCCGCCTCCAAAGAATCAGGGTTTTCATGAAATGCCAGAGCGTCTTTTAATATTTCAGACAGCCCCTGATAGAATTGACTACGGAGTGCTGGGTAATTCCACTCCGAGTCAGGGCTCTTTCACACTAGCGTTGTTTCTTTCCATCCTAGAGTTCTGTCCTCGGGGCTCTAGGACGGAAAGAAACTGATCAGGATAATCCTAATGCATTCTGAATGGAGAGAAATCCGTTCAGGATGCATCAGGATGTCATCCGTTCAGTATGTCAACGTTTTTTGGACGTTGACAAAAGCGCAGCATGCTGCGGATTTGTCTCCGTCCAAAAAGCCGGAAGACATGCCGCAATGCCGGATCCGGAATTAATGCCCATTGAAGAGCATTATTCCGGATCCGGCATTAGCTAACGTCGATTCGGCGCATCGCCGAATCCGACGCTTAGCGCTACGCATGCGCAGCAGCCGTTCGATCGGGGCCCCAGTGTAAGCTGGGGCTCGATCGAGTACCATGGCAGCCAGGACGCTAATGGAGTCCTGGCTGCCATGGTAGTACTACGCAGCAGTGTACTTACCTGCGCTGCGGCCGCCGGGCGCTCCATTATGACATCACAGGTTCGGCCGGCGCATTGATCTATGCGCCGCCCGGACCTGTAACGTCATTAAGGAGTGCCTGGCCGCCGCAGCGCAGGTAAGTACACCGCTGCTGAGTACCATGGCAGCCAGGACTCCAGTAGCGTCCTGGCTGCCATGGTAACAATGAAAGCATGTTGAAGACTGATCAGGAAACTGATCAGTCTTCAAATGCTCTCCGGGCACTTGCGTTCTGACGGATCCGGCGGGACGGAAGTGCCCACCGGATCCTCAGAACGCAAGTGTGAAAAAGGCCTCAGTCGCCCATCTTCTAAATTTAGAGCAATAAGATTCAGCCGAATGTTCTCCCTGACTCAAGCTACGCAGCTTTGATTCGGCCAGAGAGACCCGGTCTGGATCATCATAAATCAGGCCCAGGGCACTGAAAAATTCATCCACCAATGAGGAGGACGCATTGCACCCGCACTGAATCCGGACCCATTCATTTCTATGGGGCTGTGCACATGAGCGGTGATTTTCACGCATCACTTCTGCGTTGCGTGAAAATCGCAGAATGCTCTATATTGTGCGTTTTTCACGCAATGCAGGCCCCATAGAAGTGAATAGGGCTGCAGGAAAATCGCAAGCATTCGCAAGCAAGTGCGGATGCAGTACGATTTTCCCGCATGGTTGCTTAGCAACGGGACCAGATCTTTATAACCATGGTTATAAGGGAAAATATTAGCATTCTTAATAAAGAATGCTTAGTAAAATGAAGATGAAGGGGTTAAAAATAATAAAACTTAACTTACCTTTGCCACTTGATCGCGTAGTTGCGATCTGTCATCTCTCTTCATGCTTTAACTAACAGCTTAAGGACCTGTGATGACGTCATGTCACATGGTCCAATCACATGGTCCATCTTACAATGGTGATGGACCATGTGATTGGACCATGTGATGTGATGTCATCACAGGTACTTAAGCTGTTAGTTAAAGCATGAAGAGAGATGACAGATCGCAACTACGCGATCAAGTGGCAAAGGTAAGTTAAGTTTTATTATTTTTAACCCCTTCATCTTCATTTTACTAAGCATTCTTTATTAAGATTGCTAATATTTTCCCTTATAACCATGTTATAAGGGAAAATAATAAATTCTCCAGAATACTCTACCCGAAACCGGACTTCAGTGATGAAGTCCGGCTTCGGGTCTGGGTACCAAACATGGCGATTTTTCACACGCGCGTGCAAAACGCATTTCAAACGTTTGCCCCCGCGCGGAAAAATCACGCATATTCCCGCAACGCACCCGTCTCTTATCCGGGCGTCAAACATGACGCCTGTGTGAAAGAGGCCTTAGCAGAGAAATGATAATCCCTGCTCTTTGATTTTCATCCACAGGTGAGATAGGACGCAGACGAAAATACAATTTACAAGATTCTCTGAAGCAAAGTTGTCCCTTCCCCCAGAAAACCTATCTGGGAGAGCGACCTTCGGTTCAAGGCTAGCCTGGTTCCCACCAGTGAAACCAGACGACAGAGATCTCTGACACAGTGCGACAGAATTACGGAGGTCAGCTACCTCCAAAGAAAACCCCTGCATGCGATCCACCAAAGCATCAACAGTTTCTATTTCTGCTCAGTGCAAGGAAAACACAAAATGACGGAATTGGCGGGTTATAATGTCACGGTAGGTGAGGGAAGGGAAGAACACCAAAAACAACAACAACAGACTAGGCCCCAAAGCTAGGGAACAGGGAAAGGTGATCACTTTACAATCCCTGAGCCTTTCCCTGACTGCTAACAACATGAACAGATCCTGAAGGTGGAAGTGTTCATCCACTGGAACCTAGGCCTAGCTGAAACTGTATCAAACCCTCAGCTAGGGATAAGGAGATGAGCCAACCATTTCCTTTCACCGTTGAAGGAACCAGAGTCTCCCTGAGGCCTAGTCAAAAGGAACACAAACCAAGGGCAGGAAGGAAAACTTATCTTAAGACAAACAGGGAGCAGGAGATCCACCAAACACTTGCAGAGAGCACAAGGAGGAAATATAACCCCCACAGAATAGCTAATGAGCAGAACCCCAGGAGAGGTGGGATTCTGCCCAAATCAAAACACAGAAGGGGAAAATAGAAAGATCAGTCAGATAGATTCCCGTGCAGCAAGTCTGTCAGATCTTCTCAGGCCCCTGCCAGGGCAGGCAGTAACAATTTGCCGTTCAGCGGTGCATTTATATGTTCTAAAGCCTTTTGTTGCGTGTATAAGGGAAAAAATAAAAATATATTTGCCATTCAGCGGTGCAGTTATATGTTCTAAAGTCTTTTGTGGCGTGTATAAGTGGAAAAAGAAAAATATATTTGTCGTTCAGCTGTGCAGTTATATTTTCTAAAGCCCTTTTTTGTGTGTATTAGTGGGGAAAAAGGGCTTATTAGTCGTTGTGTGGTAAAGTCAGAAAATTACAGACTTTTTGGGGTGTTTTAATTTCCTTTTTAGTTATTTATTTGATCTAACAGTATGTCAGACAGAGAAGTGCTATGCCCTGCACAGGGGAGTGGCAGAGGCCTAAATGTTTCTGGCGCAGACAGAGGTCGCAGCAGAGTAAGGGGCCGTGGCAGCAGGGGTCACTTCCAGAGGCCTGAGCTCCCAGTGTCAGCTAGCGGTCGTGTTGTGACCAGCAACCCAGCGGTTCTTGAATGGTTGACTCGGTCTTCTACTTTGTTGCAAGTGACATCAGAAACACCCAGCCAAGAGTCAGTGGGTAAGTCAGACACAACCCTTAGTTGGCATTGCCTGGGAACAGGCCCTGTGCCCTCACCTGTCCTCAACCTGCCTCTTTCCTTTTCTTTTCCCTCAGCCAGAGAAGTATTGTATGCTATGGGCTCAGCTCTACTATACAGTGAGGGTGAGCTACTAGAAGACAATCAGCAGCTACTGGCAAGCCAGGAAATGGAGGAGACATCCGCTGCTTCCTCCACTAGGTGGTCAAGTAGTGATGAGGAGAGTGGTGTGGGAGCTAGTGTTGCCAGCGGTCAGGCTACTGACTCAGAGACGGTTGAGGAGGACATCAGTGACGTGCAGACAGTACTCGATGTTGATGATGCAGCTGATCACACTTGGGAGCCGGGTGACGAAGGGGCTTCATCATCATCGGGAGAAGAGGGTGGCAGCTTGCCCGTGAGGCAGTGGCGGAGCTAGCAAGTCCCAAGCATGGCCAGGAGGCAGCAGGGTGGCAGCAGTGTGAGGTCGGGAGCCAATAGTGCCCAGGGTAGACCACCCACTTTGCAGGAGCCTACCTGCCAGGGAAGTAGCGGTGCATGGGTTCATGGAGGAAGCGGCTGTAGCATTCAGTCAGTGCATAGTGTTGCGGGTAAAATTAAATACTCTGTGGTGTGGCAGTTTTTTGTTAAGCCAACAGAGAAGGTGAACATGGCCATATATACAATCTGTGGGCAGAAGGTGAAGCGTGTACAGGGTGAAGAGTGCACCATGGCTCTGCGTCAACATATGCAGGGTCTCCATAAAGTGGCCTGGGAGAACCGTGGCTCTGATGTAGTGGTCCAGCCTGCCGCAGTAACTGCTGCATCACCCAGTGGCACGCAGACGATTTCAGGCAGTCAAGGGCCCACCACCAAAGCCGAAGAGAGCTGTCTGTCCTCCTACTCCTCATCATTCATTCCGCCAGCAATCCATCACTGAAGTGATTGCCAAGGGACAACAGTATGCGTGCACTCATCCATCAGTGCAGAAGCTAAACGTGTACCTGTCCAAGTTGCTGGTGCTGCAGTCCCTCCCTTTCCAAGTGGTGGACTCTGCACCTTTCAGAAAACTGATGGCTTGTGCCGAGCCAAGAGGGAGAGTCCCAAGTCATCATTTCTTTGCCAAAAAGGCAGTGCCAGCCCTGCACACACATGTAGAACAGAAGGTGGGCAAGTCCTTGAGCCTGTCATTGTCTTCCAAAGTGCATGGCAGCGCCGACGTGTGGAGCTGTAACTATGGATTAGGGACAATAGATGTCCTTTACGGCCCACTGGGTGAATGTGGTTCCTGCACAGCCACACCTGCAACTTGCCCAGGTGATGCGGCTTCCGCCTTCACGTTCTCACTCTGTTGGTCCTGGAACAATGTCCACCTCTGCCTCCTCATCCTCCACCATGACCTCAGCTTTCACTGCAGGGACAATTCACAGTGCCCTCCAGCATACCATATATTCAGGGCACGGAGGTGTCACACTGTTCTGCACCTCGTTTGCCTGGGCGAACCGAGTCACAGGAAATGCTCTGTGTCCTTCATCAAGAAATCTAATCCTGGCTTTCTCTACGACAACTGAAAATCGTAACCATGGTGACCGACAATGAGAAGAACATGTTGTCGGCGCTGCATCAAGGTGGGCTGAGCCATGCACCCTGCATGGCACACTAGATTACTCTAGTTGTCAAGCGGTTCCTGAAGTCTTCCACCCATCTGCAAGACATCCTAAAAATGGCCGGGAAACTTTGCATGCACTTCAGCCACTCATACACCACAAAGCACACCCTCGTTGAGCTGCAGCGGCAGAACGGCATCCCCCAACATAGGCTGATATATGACGTTTCAACCCATTTGAATTCCACCCTCCATATGTTGGACCGACTATGCAAACAGAGATAGGCCATAAACAATTTCTTGATGATCCATGCGGACAGGAGTACTCCCCTGTGTAACTTCCATTGTCAGCCAGTGGCAGCTTATGCGTGACACCTGCCGTTTGCTCAGGCCCTTAGAGGAGGCCACGTTATTTGTCTGTCGCCAAGACTACAGGATGAACGATGTCATTCCACTGCTTCATTACTGTTGGGCGCGAATATTCGAATCGAGAATATTTATGGCGAAAATTTAGAATATAGTGCTATATATTCGTATTTTCCAATATTCGCAACTTTTTTCCCATCTGAACACATGATTCCTCCCTGCTTCTGGGCCAATGAGAAGGCAGCAATGTATTTATTTGAGCTTAGCAACATCGGAATAGGAAAGGAATAGGAAAGGTGCCTACCCCTTTGCTATATAATAACCTTCCCAGCAAGCATTTTCTTAGTAATAAGAGAGACAGCAGTGTCATTGCTGTGCTCTGTGTTTTGCTGTTACATTACATAGTTAATTAGTGTATGTACAGTCATGTGAAAAAATTAGGACACCCTTTGAAAGCATGTGGTTTTTTGTAACATTTTTAATAAATGGTTATTTCATCTCCGTTTCAACAATACAGAGAGATTAAAGTAATCCAACTAAACAAAGAAAACTGAAGAAAAGTCTTTTCAAGATCTTCTGTAAATGTCATTCTACAAAAATGCCTATTCTAACTGAGGAAAAAGATAGGACACCCTCACATGTATTCCCTCTTAAATTGGCTCAGATCTCACACAGGTATATCACACCAGGTGCACATAATTAGTAGATCGTTACTCTGCATGTTGAATGAGGCTTGCCCTATTTAAACCTCAGACATTTAGTTTGGTGTGCTCCTGACTGTTGAAGTGAGAGTGAGCACCATGGTGAGAGCAAAAGAGCTGTCAGAGGACTTCAGAAAAAGATTGTAGCAGCCTATGAGTCTGGGAAGGGATTTAAAAAGATCTCCAAAGATTTTGAAATCAGCCATTCCACTGTCCGGAAGATAGTCTACAAGTGGAGGGCTTTCAAAACAACTGCCAACATGCCCAGGACTGGTCGCCCCAGCAAGTTCACCCCAAGAGCAGACCGCAAGATGCTAAAGAGGTCTCCAAAAACCCTAAAGTGTCATCTCGAGAACTACAGCAGGCTCTGGCTACTGTTGATGTAGAAGTACATGCCTCTACAATCAGAAAGAGACTGTACAAGTTTAACTTGCATGGGAGGTGTGCAAGGAGAAACCTTTGCTTTCAAGAGAAACATCGAGGCCAGACTGACATTTGCCAGAGATAAAGTTGACAAAGACCAGGACTTCTGGAATAATGTTCTTTGGACAGATGAGTCCAAAGTGAATTATTTGGACACAACAGCAGAGGACATGTTTGGCGTAAACCAAACACAGCATTCCAAGAAAAGAACCTCATACCAACTGTGAAGCATGGAGGTGGAAGTGTCATGGTTTGGGGCTGCTTTGCTGCAGCAGGACCTGGTCAGCTCACCATCATAGAATCCACGATGAATTCTACTGTGTATCAGAAGGTGCTTGAAGAACATGTGAGACCATCAGTTAGAAAATTAAAGCTGAAGCGGAACTGGACCATGCAACATGACAATGACCCAAAACATACTAGTAAATCAACCAAAGATTGGCTGAAAAAGAAGAAATGGAGAGTCCTGGAATGGCCAAGTCAAAGTCCAGATTTGAATCCCATTGAGATGCTGTGGGAGTGACTTGAAAAGGGCTGTACGTGCAAGAAACCCCTCAAACATCTCACAGCTGAAAAAGTTCTGCATTGAGGAGTGGGGTAAAATTTCCTCAGACCGATGTCGAAGACTGGTAGATGGCTACAAGAACCGTCTCACTGCAGTTATTTCAGCCAAAGGAGGTAACACTCGCTATTAGGGGCAAGGGTGTCCTATCTTTTTCCTCAGTTAGAATAGGCATTTTTGTAGAATGACATTTACAGAAGATCTTGAAAAGACTTTTCTTCAGTTTTCTTTGTTTAGTCGGATTACTTTAATCTCTCTGTATTGTTGAAACGGAGATGAAATAACCATTTATTAAAAATGTTACAAAAAACCACATGCTTTCAAAGGGTGTCCTAATTTTTTCACATGACTGTATATATATATATATATATATATATATATATAAGAACTCTTTTGGATGCACAAGTTGCATACATTAAAACCTTATGGTTTAAATACTGAGTTCAGATGGGAGTTGTTTGAGAGATAGGTGCTGCCCCTCTTTTTTTTAGTGGGGGTTATTATAATTTTCCAGCCTGTGTGTGGGAATATATAACAGTGTTTCCTCTAGTAATGATATTTACTTTTGTTTTTTATAGATTCTCATGATGTCCATATTTATCATCCATCTACATTACCTGCAGTGGTTCTCTGTCGTCATTTGTCTTTTAATGTACACTGTTCACACTCTTTCCCTGTTTTTGATATTTTGGTTATCAGTGATTCCATTTCACTAATAAAGTCTCATTCTTTATATCTAGTATATTCATTTGTGACACAACTCCTGGATTCATGGCCATTTAGATTGGGGCAGTTAAATGCACCCATTTGATGTGCCGTGTTGGAAGGGTCAATTTGACCTGGGTTAGTCCGCAACCAATATGGGGTAATATCATTCCACCTTGTGGTGTATCGCCTAATTGTGACTGGTTGGGCTTTTCACCACATAACAAAGGTGTAGTGGTGATGCTTGACAGGTATCACGGCTGCACTGGGAATGGTAAACCCCTCTATAGAGAATATCCCCCCCAGTCATAACACTTATCTGTTGGGATGTTTCCTCTAATGGTCTCACTGATACCGCTTTACTGTTTGTGTGTAAACTTCTGGTCACCAGGGAGACCAGACACGCCCCTGATACTGATTTACCTGGGGGTCACATGATGCGCCTCTGCGCCCTTCCCTTATGTGATGCGGCCGGTCCGGCCACTCCTCCGGTCATGTGAGAGGCTGGTGCCAGCGTCCGCACACTGGTCGGGTATGTAAGTACACCGGCGTGAGGACTTCAGGATCAGGGACGCTAACTCCATGCAGCCACACTGAACCACCAATGGTATGTTGTTACTAGATGTGATATTTATAATCCAACACAGCTGAGCTGTGCAGTCTGCGTATGTCTAGGCCAAGCCTTTTCTGTTTTTAACTCTTTAATCACACTGTATAATCATGTTGGTGTATACTTCTACCACACATGCTGAAACATGAATTGTATTATGATCACATGTGATTACACTGCAATTATGTCACGATATATATCATTGATGCACTTTATTATCAATTGTATTTTTTTTGTGATTATATCACTTATGAACTTACACACCATGGGTTCATTTTGCTATGTCATGTAATTTGATTGCAAGGAAGGATCTTGGGTATATAAGTCCATATGTTACCCTGTTGTATTTCTCGACAAAGGTCTTATTGTGTGGACCGAAATGTTGCCTGGGGAATAAATATTCTCACTAAAGCTGGAGTGCTGCCTCGTCTTTGGATTATATATAATAAATATAGTTATTGTGAGATAGCCAGTGTAGGTTAGATAGTGATATAGTGTAGCTGATAGGTTCCAGTGCAGGGTGTTAGGTAGGGTGATAGGTTCTGCTGTCCATACATACATGCTACAGACATAGTGCTGTGATGTCACAAGTTCACAACAATACTTAGTGCACCAATTAGTAATATGTAGTCAGACCTGCTAAAATGTGAAGTTGCCCGTATTGCGCAAAGATATGGGCATCAATTGCCGATTTGCGCAATTATGAATATATTGGAGCACTCTATCTGCATGTAAAGCAATCGTAATGTTCTGCCGTGCCAGCCATTTTCTCTAGTCTCAGTAAACTTCTAGCAGCTTGAAAAATGTAGCAAAGGTGACCTACGCCTGTATTGCGCACGAAATACGCGAATATTACACTCCCGATTTTTGCAATCAAGAAAATAATCGCAAAGAATATATGACGAATATTTGCACAAATATTCGAGAAATATTGCTAATTCGAATATTGTCCCTGCTGCTCATTACTATGCTTCATGTCCTGGAACAGATGCTGGTAAATCTGGCTGGTCAGGGGACTGGAGACGTGGCGCCTAGATCCCATGGCCACATGAGCACTGTGGGGGCTGAACTGGAGGAGGAGGACATTGGAGCACAAGCAATGTGTAGCGAAAAAATGGGTGGTTTTTCTACACAGGTTAGAGTACAGGAGGAAGAGCAGGAACAGCCAGAGGAGCTACAGGGCAATGAGGAAGAGGAGGCAGAGGACCCAGACACACCGTGGCAGTATGCAGTGGAGATGGAGGCAGGGAGTCCCTCCGAGTCACTTGAACAAATGGCCCGATGCATGCTCACTTGCTTGCGTAGTGACAGCCGAATTGTCACATTCGGCAGAGGGATGACTTGCTCACCAACTTTTGGACACTCGCTACTGGTTCAAACTGGGGGCCTTTTTTTACACCCGCTGAGAGGGAGGACAAACTGAACAACTATGGAGACATCCTATGTAGTCAATTGCCCCTGCCTATCTGCGCCATCGTTCATCCTCTTGCAAGTCTGACCAGGGGGGTCCTCTGCGCTCACGTTCCACTGTCATCACTGCTGGGGAGGGGTGGGGTGGCAGCAGCAGCCTGAGTCTAGAGTCACTGATGAGCAGTTTTCTTCACCCGCATGGTGATGAAACTACTCACCAGCAGCTAGACATAGAGCAGGACCTGAACCAGCAGGTGGTGTCTTACTTGGACAGCACCCTGCCACCCCACATTGAAGATCCGCTGGACTACTGGGCAGTCAAAATTGAGGCCGCAACTGGCAGAGTTTGATCCAGAAAAGCTGTCCTTTCCGGCCAGTAGGGTGACATCAGAGCAGGTGTTTAGTGCGGCAGGGGCCATAGTTACCCCAAGAAGAATTCGCTTGTCCACCCAAAATGTGGAGAGATTGACCTTTGTCAAGATGAATCAGGCGTGGATCAGTCCGGATTTCCACCAACCAATGCCTGATGCATCAGACTACATCATCCATGGTGCCACACCAACACTTTGACAAAAGAGACCGGTTTCTTCTGGCTACCTGCCTCAGCTACTATTCTGATGCTGTCACCCGCCTGATGCCACACCCCTGATGCTAAGAGCTCTTTATTTCACCCACCTTCGGTCAGCGGGTACTGGTACAGCCACCCACCGCCCCACCCTGTCACCGTGTCAATTTCTGGTCTCCTGATGCAGCTGCTGCTGCCATCTCCAAACTATGTCACCTTGCCACTCTATGGTATCCTCCTGATGCTGCTGCTGCCATCAGGGCCGGGCCGACACAGAGGCTGGGGGGCTTCAGCCTCAGGGCACTCCAGCCTCAGGGCGCAGGCAGGGGCCGGCCAGAGGGAGAGGGACTGACAGGGGGGAACTACTCAGCACTCCCTCCTGTCATTCCCTGATTGTAGCATAACCGAGCTCTGTCCGGTCCGCAGGTACAGAGAGCATCAGTCTCCTGTACCCGGCCGGACTGACAGGAAGTGCGCACACAGTTTGCACTTCAAGTCAGTCGGCTCGGTACAGGAGACTAAAGCTCCTCCTCCTGTATCCGCGGAGGCGCAGACCATGCAGAGCTCGGGCACGCTACAGCAGAGGTAGGAGGAGAGGAGGGGAGAAGAAGGAGCAAACATGGGGGCAGAAAGCATGATAACATGGGGGAGAAGAAGGAGCATGACAACATGGGGGGGAGAGGAAAGAGCATGACAACATTGGGGGAGAAAGAGCATGACAACATGGGAGGGGGAGAAGAAAGAGCATGACAACATGGGGGGAGAAGACAGAGCATGACAACATGGGGCGGGAAGAAGAAAGGGCATGACAACATGGGGGAGAAGAAAGAGCATGACAACATGGGGGGAAAGAAAGAGCATGACAACATGGGGGGAGAAGAAAGAGCATGACAACATGGGGGAGAAGAAAGAGCATGACAACATGGGGGGGACAAGAAAGAGCATGACAACATGGGGGGAGAAAGAGCATGACAACATGGGGGCAGAAAGCATGACAACATGGGGGGCAGAAAGAGCATGACAACATGGGGGGCAGAAAGAGCATGACAACATAGGGGGTATAAAGAGCATGAACAGATAGGGGAGAATGAAAGGGGGCAGAAAAGAGCATGACAAGAAGAGGGATTATGACAAGATGGGGGAGAATGACAAGAGGGGAGAGAATGACAAATTACTATGTGGGGGCACTGCTGTGTGGTTGAGGGTGTGTGGGGGACATTACTGTGTGGCGGACAATTAGTAATATGTAGTCAGACCTGCTAAAATGTGAAGTTGCCCGTATTACGCAAAGATATGGGCATCAATTGCCGATTTGCGCAATTATGAATATATTGGAGCACTCTATCTGCATGTAAAGCAATTGTAATGTTCTGCCGTGCCAGCCATTTCTCTAGTCTCAGTAAACTTCTAGCAGCTTAAAAAATGTAGCAAAGGTGACCTACGCCTGTATTGCGCACGAAATACGCGAATATTACACTCCCGATTTTTGCAATCAAGAAAATAATCGCAAAGAATATATGACGAATATTTGCACAAATATTCGAGAAATATTGCTAATTCGAATATTGTCCCTGCTGCTCATTACTATGCTTCATGTCCTGGAACAGATGCTGGTAAATCAGGCTGGTCAGGGGACTGGAGACGTGGCGCCTAGATCCCATGGCCACATGAGCACTGTGGGGGCTGAACTGGAGGAGGAGGACATTGGAGCACAAGCAATGTGTAGCAAAAAAAATGGGTGGTTTTTCTACACAGGTTAGAGTACAGGAGGAAGAGCAGGAACAGCCAGAGGAGCTACAGGGCAATGAGGAAGAGGAGGCAGAGGACCCAGACACACCGTGGCAGTATGCAGTGGAGATGGAGGCAGGGAGTCCCTCCGAGTCACTTGAACAAATGGCCCGATGCATGCTCACTTGCTTGCGTAGTGACAGCCGAATTGTCACATTCGGCAGAGGGATGACTTGCTCACCAACTTTTTGGACACTCGCTACTGGTTCAAACTGGGGGCCTTTTTTTACACCCGCTGAGAGGGAGGACAAACTGAACAACTATGGAGACATCCTATGTAGTCAATTGGCCCCTGCCTATCTGCGCCATCATTCATCCTCTTGCAAGTCTGACCAGGGGGGTCCTCTGCGCTCACGTTCCACTGTCATCACTGCTGGGGAGGGGTGGGGTGGCAGCAGCAGCCTGAGTCTAGAGTCACTGATGAGCAGCTTTCTTCACCCGCATGGTGATGAAACTACTCACCAGCAGCTAGACATAGAGCAGGACCTGAACCAGCAGGTGGTGTCTTACTTGGACAGCACCCTGCCACCCCACATTGAAGATCCGCTGGACTACTGGGCAGTCAAAATGGATTTGTGGCCGCAACTGGCAGAGTTTGATCCAGAAAAGCTGTCCTTTCCGGCCAGTAGGGTGACATCAGAGCAGGTGTTTAGTGCGGCAGGGGCCATAGTTACCCCAAGAAGAATTCGCTTGTCCACCCAAAATGTGGAGAGATTGACCTTTGTCAAGATGAATCAGGCGTGGATCAGTCCGGATTTCCACCAGCCAATGCCTGATGCATCAGACTAGATCATCCATGGTGCCACACCAACACTTTGACAAAAGAGACCGGTTTCTTCTGGCTACCTGCCTCAGCTACTATTCTGATGCTGTCACCCGCCTGATGCCACACACCTGATGCTAAGAGCTCTTTATTTCACCCACCTTCGGTCAGCGGGTACTGGTACAGCCACCCACCGCCCCACCCTGTCACCGTGTCAATTTCTGGTCTCCTGATGCAGCTGCTGCTGCCATCTCCAAACTATGTCACCTTGCCACTCTATGGTATCTTCCTGATGCTACTGCTGCCATCAGGGCCGGGCCGACACAGAGGCTGGGGAGCCTTCAGCCTCAGGGCACTCCAGCCTCAGGGCGCAGGCAGGGGCCGGCCAGAGGGAGAGGGACTGACAGGGGGGAACTACTCAGCACTCCCTCCTGTCATTCCCTGATTGTAGCATAACCGAGCTCTGTCCGGTCCGCAGGTACAGAGAGCATCAGTCTCCTGTACCCGGCCGGACTGACAGGAAGTGCGCACACAGTTTGCACTTCAAGTCAGTCGGCTCGGTACAGGAGACAAAAGCTCCTCCTCCTGTATCCGCGGAGGCGCAGACCATGCAGAGCTCGGCCACGCTACAGCAGAGGTAGGAGGAGAGGAGGGGGAGAAGAAGGAGCAAACATGGGGGCAGAAAGCATGATAACATGGGGGAGAAGAAGGAGCATGACAACATGGGGGAGAGGGAAAGAGCATGACAACATTGGGGGGAGAAAGAGCATGACAACATGGGAGGGGGAGAAGAAAGAGCATGACAACATGGGGGAGAAGACAGAGCATGACAACATGGGGCGGGAAGAAGAAAGGGCATGACAACATGGGGGGAGAAGAAAGAGCATGACAACATGGGGGGAAAGAAAGAGCATGACAACATGGGGGGAGAAGAAAGAGCATGACAACATGGGGGAGAAGAAAGAGCATGACAACATGGGGGGGGACAAGAAAGAGCATGACAACATGGGGGGGGGAGAAAGAGCATGACAACATGGGGGGGCAGAAAGCATGACAACATGGGGGGGGGCAGAAAGAGCATGACAACATGGGGGGCAGAAAGAGCATGACAACATAGGGGGGTATAAAGAGCATGAACAGATAGGGGAGAATGAAAGGGGGCAGAAAGAGCATGACAAGAAGAGGGGATTATGACAAGATGGGGGGAGAATGACAAGAGGGGGAGAGAATGACAAATTACTATGTGGGGGCACTGCTGTGTGGTTGAGGGGTGTGTGGGGGACATTACTGTGTGGCGGACAATTAGTAATATGTAGTCAGACCTGCTAAAATGTGAAGTTGCCCGTATTGCGCAAAGATATGGGCATCAATTGCCGATTTGCGCAATTATGAATATATTGGAGCACTCTATCTGCATGTAAAGCAATCGTAATGTTCTGCCGTGCCAGCCATTTTCTCTAGTCTCAGTAAACTTCTAGCAGCTTGAAAAATGTAGCAAAGGTGACCTACGCCTGTATTGCGCACGAAATACGCGAAGATTACACTCCCGATTTTTGCAATCAAGAAAATAATCGCGAAGAATATATGACGAATATTTGCACAAATATTCGAGAAATATTGCTAATTCGAATATTGTCCCTGCTGCTCATTACTATGCTTCATGTCCTGGAACAGATGCTGGTAAATCTGGCTGGTCAGGGGACTGGAGACGTGGCGCCTAGATCCCATGGCCACATGAGCACTGTGGGGGCTGAACTGGAGGAGGAGGACATTGGAGCACAAGCAATGTGTAGCGAAAAAAATGGGTGGTTTTTCTACACAGGTTAGAGTACAGGAGGAAGAGCAGGAACAGCCAGAGGAGCTACAGGGCAATGAGGAAGAGGAGGCAGAGGACCCAGACACACCGTGGCAGTATGCAGTGGAGATGGAGGCAGGGAGTCCCTCCGAGTCACTTGAACAAATGGCCCGATGCATGCTCACTTGCTTGCGTAGTGACAGCCGAATTGTCACATTCGGCAGAGGGATGACTTGCTCACCAACTTTTTGTATGGGGGGCAGTGTGGCGGACATTACTGTGTGGGGGGCAGTGTGGCAGACATTACTGTGTGGGGGACACTACATTGTGGGGTGGCATTATACAAAAGCTCTGCAGATGCAACTCCCATGTATTGGGTCACTACAATTTGGGTGGTCATTCACTAAATGAACCCTGTTATTGGGAGAATCTGTGGATGACACATATTTGTCATCCACAGACACCCCCCCCCCAAAACAGGGTTAATTTACTGAATGACCACCAATAAAAGAGGTGGGGGTCACATATGCTATTTCATAATGACAGCAGGGCCCATGCAGTGACTGTATTCTACTACACCCCCCCCCCCACCCCCGCTAACTGGATATAATCTTATTAACTATACAACTGTAGTAATTCACTACAGTTATATAGTTAAGATTATATACAGTGTGGGGGGGGGGAGTGTAGTAGAATACAGTCACTGCACGGGCCCCGCTGGCGCTGTCATCAAAAAAGCAGATACAACCCCACAGCCTCACCCCTTGTATTGGGGGTCATTCCTACACGGACCCTGTTATGGGGAGGGGGGATCTGTGGATGACACAGATGTGTCATCCACAGATTCCCCAATAACAATGTCATCCATCACAGATCCCCCATAGCAGTGTCATCCACAAGTTGGAGGAGGGGGGGCGCACTTGGGCAGCTCAGCCTCTGTTGGTGGTGGACCTTGTCCCAGCCCTGGCTGCTATCTCCACAATATATAAACTTGCCACTCTGTGGTCTCCTCATTCTGCTTCTGCCATCTACACACTATGTCAACTTGCCACTTTCTGGTCTTCTCATGCTGCTGCTGCTGCTGCTGCTACTGCCATCTCCAAACTATGGGGTCTCCTCCTTCTGCTGCCATCTCCACACTGTCACCTTGTCACTCGTTGGTCTCCTCTTGCAGCTGCCATCTCAACACTTTGTCACCTTGCCACTCTATGGTCTCCTCCTGATGCTGCCATCTCCACAATGTCACCTTGCCACTCTATGGTATCCTCCTGATGCTGATGCTGCTACTGCCATCTCCATACTATGTTACCTTGCCACTCTGTGGTCTCCCCTGCTACTGTCATCTCCACACTATGTCACCTTGCTACTCTGTGGGATCCTTCTGCTGCTGCTGCCATCTCCTCACTATGTCACCGTGCGACCTCTTGTATCGTGTTAAAAAATGGCTATTTCTGGTCTGCAAGGAGACTTTATAGGGGTGTAGAACACTGTGCCTTGCAGTAACACGCATAGGGAGTCTGCTGTGGGTGTGAAACAATACTGTGAGTCAGTATGACAAGCACATGACAGGTGTCGCTCTTAGAATCACTGCATACTTCACTTATTCGGGCAGTCACGGGGCCAAAACTGACTAAATAACTCAAGTATTAACTCAGCCTTACAGGTAGATGTTAGCGTCAAGAAGAAGCACACTCCTTTTACACCCTCGTCAGCTGATTCCACATAGATGTCTACTGAACCTGTTCTATTAAACACTTATACAAGCAGAGCCCCCCAAAAAATGGAGAGGGTGTCAGCAGTATGTTTGTAGTGAGTTCCATGATTAATTTTCCCCATTCTCTGATCCTTCAGAACAACAACCCAGAAAAAACGGATCCTGTCTGTGGAGCATACACCTTCACTCGGTAAGCATTTGCTCAATAATTCATCAGTGTTGCTAAAGGCAAAAAAAAAAACAGTGAATCTAAAACAGCGATGTCACATGAATGGAATATTTGCATGTCTTCTGTGTTTTCTACCCACTCCTGCTTTTGGCTACCAAATCATAAGCCAGTTCTGAAGGGACCATACAGGCCTCAAAGCTGCTACACAGACAGGATCCGTTGAGCGTCAAAAAAGTGTAAAAAAAATGATGATGTCAGCCAGGCCGAAAGCCAAAATAGTGGACCAGTCATGAAGTGGGGAGGGTGGGAATAGCATGAGAAGGCCACAGAGTGGACCTATGACATAGTGGTGAGGTGGAAACAGCATAAGGAGACCGCAGAGTGGTCCAATGACAGGGTCTGGAGGTGGAAGCAGTATGAGGAGGCCACCGAGTGGCACAATGACAGAGGCTGTAGGTGGCGGCAGCAGCAGCAGCTTTAGGAGAAGGTCACTGAGTGGCACAATGACAGGGTCTGGAGGTGGTGGCAGTGTGAGGAGGCCACCGAGTGGCACAATGACCTAGTCTGCAGGTGGCGGCAGCCTGAGTAGGCCACAGAGTGGCACAATGACAGAGTCTGGAGGTTTTAAAAGAATCAGGAGGCCACAGAATGGCGCAACGACAGAGTCTGGAGTTGTTGGCAGCAAGAGTAAGCTACAGAGTGGCACAATGACAGAGTCTGGAGGTGTCGGCAGCATGAGTAAGCTACAGAGTGGCACAATGACAGAGTGTGGAGGTGGCAGCAGCAAGAGTAGGTAATAGAGAGGCACAATGACCGAGTCTGGTGGTGGTGGCAGCATAAAGAAGCCACAGAGTGGCACAATCACAGAGTGTGGAGGTGGCAGAAGCATGAGGAAGCCACAGAATGGCACAATCACAGAGTGTGGAGGTGGCAGCAGCATTACTGCAGTGCTGAACGCTGAATAAGAATAGTTTTTTTACTGAAATACGTCACTAAAGATTTTACCACATATAACTGCAGCACTGAACGCTGTATAAAGTTTGTTTTTCCACCGAAATAAGTGACAAAAGATTTTACCACAAATAACTGCAGTGCTGAACGCTGAATTCAATTTTTTTTCGACCAAAATAAGTCACTAAAGATTTTACCGCACATAACTGCAGTACTGAACGCTAAATATATATAAAGATTCTTTATATATCTTCTATAAAGAAGATATCTTCTATAAAGATTTTACCACATACGAGGGAGCACGGAGATGGAGAGACACTATACGGACATCTTAGAAATGAACGGCTGCTCCCGACAGCAGCTCCTGGGAAGGCCATGGAGCGTCTCGGTCATCTGGCATCTATTCGCTCCGCTGAAGGATTATTTTGAAAGTGTGTAGAAGCCACACGGGGCCCCCATCCTGCAGATTTATTATGGAGACATCATGGAGATTTTACCACATATAACTGCAGCGCTGAACACTGAATATAATTTGTTTTTCCACCGAAATACGTCAATAAAGATTTTACTCCATATAACTGCAGCGCTTTGGTTTTCGACCTAAATACGTCACAAATGATTTTACCGCTAGAGTTGAGCGAACACCTGGATGTTCAGGTTCGAGAAGTTCGGCCGAACCCCATTGAAGTCAATGGGGACCCGAACTTTTGGGCACTTAAATGGTTGTAAAATAGCCCTGGAAAGGGCTAGAGGGCTGCAAAAGGCAGCAAAATGTAGGTAAATGCCCTGCAAACATAGGTGAATAGGGAAATAACTTAAAATAAAATAAAATACAGAAAAATAATAAATAAACATTCTAAACTTGAGCCCAAGTGAGTGACAGTGGCACCTGTCACCCAGCAAACAGAGGATGTGGCAGCAACGCCACCACCTCTGTCATTGTCACCAAGCATCTCCACCAAATCCCATGGAAGTGTTCAGCTATAAGCTTTCTATCTCCCAAACACTAGAGAGAAAAAGAAATAGAAAGAGGAAGTACCCCCTACCCATGGCTCTGAATGCCTTATTTCAAACTTCCTGGTCCTTTGAAATGCTGTCATTCTGTCTGGTGGACAGTTTTAAAAACCTTATGGCCGTGGCTATCCCACAGTACGTGTATCCCAGCCGCCGCTACTTTTGCAGGCGAGCCATCCCTTCCCTGCACAACCAAGTGGCGGACAAAATCAATAGAGATGTCCCAAACTATTCGCCGTCAAACAGTTCCCGGCGAACATAGCTTGTTCACGTCCGCCGCGGCTGGCGAACATATGCGATGTTCGCGTTCGCCCGTATACTTTATCATTGAGCAAACTTTGACCCTGTACCTAACAATCAGCAGACACATTCTAGCCAATCAGCATACCCTCCCTCCCAGATCCTCCCACCTCCTATCTAAACGCAAGGACAGCATTCATCTTAGATTCATTCTAAAGCTGCAGTGTTAGTGATTCTAAATCGCAATGCGATTAATATAACCTGTATTATTCGCATTGCGATTACAACTTAGATCTGAGTTTCATCCTGTAATGGTTGTATTGCTAGAATATAACGAAGATAGCGAATATAGCACTATATTCTCAATCTTTGTTATATTCTAGCAATACAACAACCATTCGGAACTCAGATCTAAGTTTAATTCGCAATGCGATTAATATAACCTGCATTAATCGCATTGCGAATTCAACTTAGAGCTGAGTTCCTAATGGTTGTTGTATTGCTAGAATATACGTTATATTCTAGCAATACAACCATTAGGAACTCAGCTCTAAGTTTTAATCGCAATGCGAATAATACTTACAATTATTAATCGGTTTGCAAATCCATTTGATGCCTCTATTTGATTGTATATGACGGTTGACTATGACTACCACCAACGTTCTGCTGCCTCCAAAGCAAGATATCTGAACTCCCCTGGGGCCATTCGTGCGTTTTTGATAGAAAACACATCAAAAACGCATGTGCGTTTTTATAATTTTTCATTTTTTATTTTGTTTTTTTTTGTGTATTTTGCCACATTTGGTTGCATATTTACATTTGGTATAGGCAAATATGGTAGTCTAGATCATGTGTCTATACCAGAACCTAGGATCATTGTTTGACAGCATATTTTCTAAGCCATGTAGCTGAATATAGATTTGGGCAGAGTAATGATCTAGACCTGTGTTTCCCAACCAGTGTGCCTCCAGCTGTTGCAAAACTACAACTCCCAGCATGCCTGCACAGCCAAAGGCTGTCCGGGCATGCTGGGAGTTGTAGTTTTGCAAAAGCTGGAGGCACACTGGTTGGTAAACACTGAATTCTAGACTACCATATTTGCCTATACCAAATGTAAATATGCAACCAAATATGGCAAAATGCACAAAAAAATTATATAAAAAATGATAAAAACGCATATGCGTTTTTGATGCGTTTTCTATCAAAAACGCCCAAATGGCCCCTGGGGGGTTCAGATATCTTGCCTCGGAGGCAGCAGAATGTTGGTGGTAGTCATAGTCAACCGTCATATACAATCAAATAGAGGCATCAAATGGATACGCAAAGCAATTAATAATTGTAAGTATTATTCGCATTGCGATTACAACTTAGAGCTGAGTTCCTAATGGTTGTATTGCTAGAATATAACGAAGATTGAGAATTCAATCTTCGTTATATTCTAGCAATACAACCATTAGGAACTCAGATCTAAGTTGTAATCCCAATGCGATTAATACAGGTTATATTAATCGCATTGCGATTACAACATAGAGCTGGGTTCCTAATGGTTGTATTGCTAGAATATAACGAAGATTGAGAATATAGCACTATATTCTCACTCTTCGTTATATTCTAGCAATACAACCATTAGGAACCCAGCTTTAAGTTGAATTTGCAATGCGATTAATGCAGGTTATATTAATCGCATTGCGAATTCAACTTACCACACTCTGGGTCAACTACGTAATTTTCCATGAGAGTTTTGCCATGGATCCCCCTCCGGCATGCCACAGTCCAGGTGTTAGTCCC
The DNA here is from genome assembly GCA_033119425.1 of Bufotes viridis. Classification (NCBI taxonomy): domain Eukaryota; kingdom Metazoa; phylum Chordata; class Amphibia; order Anura; family Bufonidae; genus Bufotes; species Bufotes viridis. The sequence continues at coordinate 442,643,122 of CM065591.1, read as the reverse complement.
CTTGAAACAACTTTTCCATCACTATTGTGGCCAGAAAGAGTCCCTGTGGGTTTTAAAATCTGCCTGTCTATTGAAGTCTATGGCGTTTCGTCCTGTTCGCATGTTCGCGAACATTTGCATAAATTCGCGTTCGCCACATCTCTAAAAATCAAGTGTGCACTGCGTAGTGCTATCTGTGGCAACGTCCACAAAACCAACAACACAGTGGGTAAATGTAGCGGCTGGCCCAAAGGCGGATAGCATTTTTGCAAATATCCTTCCTCCCCCGAGGATTGTTGGGCATTTCTCTTTGTATCTTGTTACCTCCTCCTCCTACTCAGCTTCCTCCTCCTCTACCTCCTCCTCATCCACTCAGCGTAACACCTTCACCACCCACAGCAGCACAGCCAGGGGAAACGACAGCAGGTTGTTTTAAAACTTGTGTGTTTGTGGGACAAACCCCGCACCGCGCAGGAGCTGTGGACAGGCATGGAACAACAGACCGACCATTGGTTGGTGCCACTGAGCCTCCAGCCTGGCCTGGTGTTGTGCGCTAATGATCAAAATATACTAGCAGGTCTGAGCCTAGCCAGTTTGACACACATCCCCTGCCTGCCACATGTGCTGAATTTGGGGTGCAGAAATTCCTAAACACCAGACAGTGAAAATCAATACAGTTAGGCTACATGCACACGACCGTTGCCTGCCTACGCGTCCGCTCCTCCTTGAAATTTTGCGTCCGTCAAAAAAAACGGATGACGGACCGTTTTTTTTGACGGATCCGAGTTTTATGGCAGATCCATTGTAAAAATGCCTATCCTTGTCCGCAAACGTGAAAAAAATAGGACATGCACTATTTTTTTGACGGAATGAAAACACGGATCACGGATGCGGAACAAAAACGGTTGACCATCCGCATTTTTTGACGGACCCATTGAAATGAATGGGGAAGCATCCTATCCGTGAAAAAAAACGGAACGGACGCGGAAACAAACAACGGTCGTGTGCATGTAGCCTTAATCGAACACACACAACACCCCCAACCCCCCTTTCACTCAAACCATTAACAAACTATTTACAAATTTTCTTAAAAACATATAAAAATACCTATAATGCAGCTAAACTTACTATATAAACAAACAAAACTATATACACGCCTTATACTTAACTTAAGGCCAGTGACATCCAAGTGGCTCGAAGGGTGGGTTCCTGCACCAACATAGTCCCTGGCCTGGAACACAATTGTCCAGCCAGGGCACAGTTCTGGAGGATGAGGAGGATAAGTAGGATGAGGAGGATAAGGAGGAGCTGCGTTCTCAGCAGGGTGGCACCCAAGCCAGCATTAGCATTGGCGAAATGTGGGAAAGCTTTGTCATCACTCCTCAACAACCTGCACCACCAGCAGATCTGGAACGTCTTAGCAGGTGGCAGCATTTCAGCAACATGGTGGAAGTGTACACGTACTTACTGATGGGATGCCCAGGGGCGTAGCTACAGGGAAGCGTGGGAAGCTACTGTTTTGGGTCCCTGACCTAGAAGGGGCCCATCTAGGAGGAGGAGGAGGACTAAAAGACTTTGTCAGGGCCCCCTCAACAGTATTATACAATGAAATTAGATACAGTGGCAGTATAGACAGTGTAGAAAGCGGATGGAAAATAAACCCAAACAGCCTCATACCCTACACACTCAACACCCCCCCCCCCTTCACTCAAACAATTAACAAACTATTTACAAATTTACTTAAAAACATATTAAAATAACTATAAGGCAGCAAAACTAACCATATAAAGAAACAAAACTATATACACGCCTTATCCTTAACTTAAGGCTAACCAAATACAAGTGGCTCGGAGGGTGGTTATCTGCACCAACATAGGCCCTGGCCTTAAACACAATTGTCCAGCCAGGACACAGTTCTGGAGGATGAGGAAGAGGAGTAGGAGGAATGCTGGCGGATACAGAGGACAAAGACCATATACGTCCCTCAAAGAGGATAGCTTGTCCTTGCCCCTGGGCAGCCTGGCAGACATGAGCGACTACATGCTGCAGTGCCTGAGCAATGACCGCCCAGTTACTGCCACATTCCAACTTTTGCTGATTACTGGGTGGCCACCCTGCTGCATCCCCGTTACAAGGACAACGTGCCGTCCTTAATTCCCTCACTGGAGTGTAATAGGAAGATGAGCCCGCTAGTAGACACACTGCTGATGGCATTCACACCTGACACCGGGGACTCAGTGGAAGCACAAGGTGATGGCAGAGGAGGAGGAGGAAGAATTTGCCAATGCAGCTGGGTAACTAGCAACACCTCAGAAGGCAGGGTTAGCATGGGCAAAATGTGGAAAAGCTTTGTCATCACGCCACAACAACCTGCACCACCAGCAGATCTGGAACATCTTAGCAGGAGGCAGCATTTCAGCAACATGGTGGAACAGTACACGTACTGACTGATGGGTCTGCCTAGGGGAATAGCTACAGGGGAAGCAGGGAAGCAACTGCTTTGGGGCCGTGACCTAGAAAGGGCCCATCCAGGAGGAGGAGGAGGACTAACAGTATTATACAATGAAATTATATACAGTGGCAGTATAGACAGTGTAGAAAGCGAATGGAACAGCTGCTGGGCCTGGTCTGAGAGAGCGATCTTTAGTAGCCACAGGCATAGCGGCATGAAAGGAAGGGGTTTGCGCAAAAATTACTGGGGAGGGGGCCCCATTCAAAAATTTGCTGTGGTGCCCAATCATTTCTAGCTACGCCACTGGGTCTGCCCCATTCAACTTCTGGGTCATCAAATTGGGCACATGTCCTGAGGTTGCCCTTTACGCCTTGGAGGTGCTGGCCTACCCTGCAGCCACTGTATTGTCTGAACGTGTGTTTAGCAGGGCTGGTGGCATTATCACAGACAAGCGCAGCCGCCTATCTGCAGACAATGTGGGCAAGCTTTCGTTTATTAAAAAGAACCAGGCATGGATCCCACAGGACTTGTTTGTACCTTATGCAGAATAGACATGCATACTGGCCTCACCCAACCACTGTTATACTACCGTGCACTTACACTTTGTTTTATTTTTTTATTTTCCCAATGTTTTGGGGTCTACACTAATTTATTTAAAAAAATTAAAAAAAAAATCAGTTATTGGCGACTACCTTTGGCTTCACAGCCCAAAAAGGCTTTATTTTATGCAAGAAGTAATTGTAAGTTCCCTGTCAGTTATGCAGTGCAGGGGTTTGTACCTGGCAAAAATCGTAATATTTCACCCAACAATTTAAAATCTATCCTTTGCCGGACAGTATTAAACTTGGCCAGCCACAGCTGGAACCACTGATTAACGATATTGCTATTTTGGCAATTGAATTTCACGCCAGAACAAAATATATCCTTTGCCGGACACTATTAAACTTGCCAGCCACTGCCGGGACACCAGATTTAGGGGATTGCTATTTTGGCAATATAATTTCACCCCATAACAAAATCTACCCTTTGCCGGACACTATTAAACTTGGCCAGCCACAGCTGAAACCACTGATTTACGGTATTGCTATTTTGGCAATTGAATTTCACCCAAGAAGATAATATATCCTTTGATGAACACTATGAAACTTGTCCAGTCACAGCTGGAACACCAGATTTACAGTATTGCTATTTTGGTAATTGAATTTCACCCTAGAACAAAAGCTATAATTTGACGGACACTATTAAACTTGTCCTGCCACAGCAGAAACCACTGATTTAGGGTATTGCTATTTTGGCAATTGAATTTCACCCCAGAACAAAATATATCCTTTGCCGGACACTATTAAACTTGGCCAGCCACTGCTGGAACACCAGATTTGCGGTATTTCTATTTTTGCAACTGAATTTCACCCCAGAAAATAATATATCCTTTGACGGACACTATGAAACTTGTCCAGTCACAGCTGGAACACCAGATTTACGGTATTTCTATTTTTGCAACTGAATTTCACCACAGAAAATAATGTATCTTTTGACGGACACTATGAAACTTGTCCAGTCACAGCTGGAACACCAGATTTACGGTATTTCTATTTTTGCAACTGAATTTCACCCCAGAAAATAATATATCCTTTGACGGACACTATTAAACTTGGCCAGCCACAGCTCAAACCACTGATTTATGGTATTGCTATTTTGGCAATTAAATTTCATCCCAGAACAAAATATATTCTTTGACGGACACTATTAAACTTGGCCAGCCACTGCTGGAACACCAGATTTGCAGTATTTCTATTTTTGCTACTGAATTTCACCCCAGAAATAAATATATCCTTTGCCGGACACTATTGAACTTGGCCAGCCACAGCTGAAACCACTGATTTACGGTATTGCTATTTTGGCAATTGAATTTCACCCCAGAACAAAATCGATCCTTTGCCGGACACTAATAAACTTGGCCAGCCACTGCCGGAACACCAGATTTAGGGGATTGCTATTTTAGCTATTGAATTTCACCCCAGAACAAAATATCTCCTTTGCCAGACACTATTAAACTTGGGCAGCCACTGCTGGGACACCATATTTACGGTATTGCTATTCTTGCAATTGAATTTCACCCCAGAACAAAATATATCCTTTGCCGGACACTATTTAACTTGGCCAGTCACAGCTGAAACCACTGATTTATGGTATTGCTATTTTGGCAATTGAATTTCACCCCAGAAAAAAAAATATCCTTTGCCGGACACTATTAAACTTGGCCAGCCACTGCTGGGACACCAGATTTAGGGGATTGCTATTTTGGCTATTGAATTTCACCACAGAAAAAAATCTATCCTTTGCCAGACAGCAGACAGTATTACACTTGGCTAGCCACAGCTGGAACACCAGATTTAGGGGATTGCTATTTTGGCAATTGAATTTAACCCCTCAATAAAATATAGAAATTTCTATCCTGAGTTTCTAGGGGTGACAATAAGCACAGTCAAGCCCCTGATGTAGGATATAGCAAAAAAAAAACTAGGATTGATGGACTTGGTGGCAGCTTGTGCTGGTGCACCACAAGACACAAAATGGCCACGAATCACCCCAGAAAAAAGTGACAGAAAAACGCTCTGTGCAGCCTAAAAACCAGTGAGCAATTAACTAGCAGAAAGTGAATGTTTCACAGCTGTAGATCGATCACTTCATTAGGTGTTTTTGCTGAGTTTTCCCTGCCTTATCTCACTCGAACAGCAGCTGCGTCCTATCCCTACACTAATCAGAGCAGAGTGACGTGTGGTGCTATGTGACTCCAGCTTAAATAGAGGCTGGGTCACATGCTGCACTTGGCCAATCAAAGCCATGCCATTAGTAGGCATGGCTGTGGTGGCATCTTAGGGCAAGAAGTTAAACGCTAGCTGATTGGCTGCTGTGCAGCCCTTCAGAAAGCGGGAAGAAATCGCCGAACCTGAACTTTTTGAAAATGTTCGGGTCCGGGTCCCGAACACCCCAAAATTCGGTACGAACCCGAACTATACAGTTCGGTTTCACTCATCCCTATTTACCGCATATAACTACAGCGCTCAACGCTGAATAAAATTAGTTTTTAGACCGAAATACGTCAGTAAAGATTTTGCCACATATACCTGCAACAGTGAACGCTGAATTAATTTAGTTTTTTTCTACCGAAATACATCACTAAACATTTTTCCACACATGACTGCAAAAGTGAACACTGAATATATTTTGCACTGAAATAATAATAACTGCGGAAGTGAAATGCTTATATATTTTTCGTTTTGTACTAAAATGGGCCACTTAAGCTCTTTCACCATAAATAAATGAAACAGTGAAGTGCGTAAATTTTTTTCCTTTTTGGGCTGAAATAGGACACTGAACGCTTTCACCACATATAACTGCAGAGTTTTTTTTTTCACAGTGAGGTTTTTCCAATTGCTGTCCCTAGCGCCTTCTCACATTTGTCCCTGCACTCAGAACGCTGGAAAATGTCTGATTCTAAAGTGGCCGCCATATTTAAAGGGCTGTGACATCACAGGGCTGGCTGCTGATTAGCTGCAAGCATGCGTGTCAATCTGGGTGATCCCGCCTTCCCAGAGTTCCTTGCCCCATGTGCTCAGCCCTCACACGTGTGGCCACCATTTTAGGAAAAATTGCGATTCGTTAGAGCGAGGAAATTCTCATTTGGTGCAAATTGAATTTTTCCTGAAATTCGGATCAAATTCCACTTCGTCAGCTTCGAATCGCTCATCTCTAATAACCACAGCATTATGTTGTATATGAAGCAGTAATACATGTAACCTCAGGTTACTTACTTCATACTCCAAGTCAGCATATAACAGAATCAAGCGTCATTCTCAAGGCACTGTAAAAGTTATATAGGTATTAATCAGTAAAGTCATATTTTAATTATATGGTTAGGCACCTCATTATTCTGCTGGTTCTAAATATGATCAACATATCTAATATATTTTACAGTACCCACAGGGCAAATGCTCTTTCCCTATCTCTATTTAAAGGAGCTGTTCAATAGAATGAGACTACAAGAAGCATATCCTACAACTGGAAATCTGTATGCAACTTATGAGATCAAAAGAATCACTGTGAAATTCACCACCCCTACACATTAAGCTCTCTCCCACCATCCAAACTTTCAAAAGCAACCATCAAAATTGCTCTCTTTCCCTTTTTTATTCTGTGTAGATAGATAGATACTGAAGAAGATGGACAGCACTCCAACAAAAATTCCAGGTGTTCTTTATTCACACAAGTGGAAAGACGACGTTTCGGCTCGACAATAGAGCCTTTTTCAAGCAATGAACATAAGTGCATGACAATCATATATAGTGCCAAACAGGAAATACAAGCCAATCATGTGACAAACAAGAGGCGTGGTCATGATCGGATACAATTCACAGGAAGTGATGTAAATGTGTGACCCTATATACATAACGTGATGATAAACAATGTGAAGAATACATACTATTACAAATCAACAGTTTGTCCCATCATGTAGTAAACACGAATCTCTACTGTAGAGTGCCATGTGGAATATACATGTGCATATAAGTGCGATAATGAGGGTGCCGATATAAAATAATACAAAACGAAAAAGGAAGATGCGTCCCAGGTAGGAGAGAGGGACCGGACATACCTGAGATAGTCGATACTAAGTGTCAGCGTGCACCAACACCAAACATATAAAAAGCCGAGTGTTGGTTACAAGATCGGCTCAAAACTACTTCCGGACATGCGCATTGATGAGATGCCGTCGGCGCGGCCATATTGCTTAAGGGCAAGAAGCCTATAGTTCAGAGCATGCGCATATAGCGCTGAATAAGTATAGGAGCCATAATAGTGACTGGCAAATTGCCAGAAATGCCAATACTGGCCGCTATAAATCTTGTAAGCACAAGACACTAGGTGAAAAGAGGGGACACACCTTTTCCAAGGTATGAAACCCCTCAACTAAGGGTGACTCTATCCAAAGTGCACCGCAGTGGTAATCCTGCGTGCCAATGTTCGAGCCCCCAGTAAAAACACCTAATCGTGTCAGTGGTAACTGCAACGGGATTCTCCGCTAACACATAAAATAAGCTCCAAAATTCATCCATAACCATGAAAACTATGCGTTGTTATAGATAATAATCAGAAATATATTGTAGTGGTGCAAGCTGGCGGAAATTCTTCAAAGGCATGTCATGTCCATTCTCCTAGGGGACAATCGAGGTAAATATCTACAAGAGATAGAGACATAAGATAAATTAGTAAAAGTACAGTAGCACATCTTATGTTCCAAAATACACTACACCCAAGAGAAAAGACATTCACATAGGAGGGTCAAGGGGCAAGTCAGATACTCAGTATGTATGTATAGGATTATATTCCACATTGAGACCGTGTGGTCTCAATGTGTTCAGGGTATAAATCCAAAAGGCCTCCCTCTTTTTCAGAAGGGAGACCCTATCACCTCCCCGTCTGGGGAACGTGATGTGTTCAATGATCCAACAGCGGAGGTCACGTTCAGAGTGACCCATATCGATAAAGTGTTTGGGTACGGGTAGATCCTTCCGTTTTTGCTGTATGGAGAACCTATGGTTATTTAATCTTGTCTTAAGATCTGTGGAAGTTTCCCCTACATAGATAGATAGATAGATAGATAGATAGATAGATAGATAGATAGATAGATAGACTTTTTATGTATTCAGGACACTATATGAATTTTACCACTCTGTTTCCACTTATGTATTCAATGTCACTTGTATATGTATTATACCCTATATTTATTATGCACTATGACACTTTATAAATATATGAATTTATATGGATTCCAGATTTTAATTGTTTGATGATCACTTCTAATTGATTTTGCCTTTATATGTCACGATTGAGCACAAGTCTGTATAGCTTGAGAAAGACCGCAACAAGCTGTTCAAACGTTGCTATGACACTGGGATAATAAACCACGTTTTTTATTTTTCTACTGGAGTGCTGCTGGCTTTTTCTATAATTATTGGATTGGACCCTGGTGCCGGTCTTAGTTGCTGGATTTTTGCACCCACTTGAAGCAGTGTGCTGCTCTCTCCCTTTCTTTTCTATATTTTGCAACAGAGGAGCTCTGAACCTGAACATGGGTTTACCTACCGATATAAGCAACCAAGATGTCTTTACTAGAGTTGAGCGAACACCTGGATGTTCGGGTTCGAGAAGTTCGGCCAAACTTCCCGAAAATGTTCGGGTTCAGGATCCGAACTCGACCCGAACTTCATCCCGAACCCGAACCCCATTAAAGTCAATGGGGACCCGAACTTTTGGCCACTAAAAAGGCTGTAAAATAGTCCAGGAAAGGGCTGGAGGGCTGCAAAAGGTAGCAAAATGTAGGTAAATCCCATACAAACAAATGTGGATAGGGAAATTAATTAAAATAAAATAAATAAAAATTAAGCAATATCAATTGGAGAGAGGTCCCATAGCAGAAAATCAGGCTTCAAGTCACCCACCAATGGAGAAGGCCACTTTCATTTATTTAGGCCCCAGCACCCGGACAGAGGTCGCATAGCAGAGAATCAGGCGTTATGTCACCCACCAATGGAGAAGGCCACTTTTATATAATTAGGCCCCTGGCACCTAGACGGAGGAGAGGTTCATTCAACTTTTGGTAGCACCGCAATATAATGGTAAAATTAAAAAAAGAGGATTCAATAAAAAAGTGCCCCGGAGTACAAGAATATATGGTTGAGGGGGAGGCAGTTATAAATGTCTATTCTGCACAAGGGATGGACAGGTCCTGTGGGATCTATGCCTGGTTCATTTTTATGAACGTCAGCTTGTCCACGTTGGCTGTGGACAGGCGGCTGCGTTTGTCAGTAATGACGCCACCTGCCGTGCTGAATACACGGCTGAATACACGTTCATATGAGTTTCTGAACGGCCTGCTGACGTTTATCCCGGAAGTGCCATGCCAGGGAACTCCTTGAAGCTGCCATTGGGGTGCTCGGTCCCTGGTGGCGGTGGCCAGTAGCAGGCGAACTCTCTTGCTGTTCTTCTTTTGCCCCCTGCTCCCTCTTGCTACGCTGTTGGCTCAGTCTCACCACTGCCTCTTCCTCTGAACTATAAAAGTCAGTGACACGATCTTCATTCCATGTGGGGTCTAGGACCTCATCGTCCCCTGCATCGTCTTCCACACAGTCTTCCTCCCTGACCTCCTGTTTGGTTTGCACACTGAAAAAGACGCAGCAGTTGGCACCTGTGTTTCGTCATCATCAGAGACGTGCGGACTCCAATGAGGTGGTATTCCCATGTCCTCATCATCAGGAAACATCAGTGGTTGTGCATCAGTGCATTCTATGTCTTCCACCATTGGGGAAGGGCTAGTTGGATTCCCTTGGGAAACCCTGCCAGTAGAGTCTTCAAACAGCATAAGAGACTGCTGCATAACTTGAGGCTCAGACAGTTTCCCTGATATGCATGAGGGTGATGTGACAGACGGATGGGCTTGGTTTTCAGGCGCCACCTGTGCACTTTCTGCAGAAGACTGGGTGGGAGATAATGTTGTGAACGTGCTGGATCCACTGTCGGCCACCCAATTGACTAGCGCCTGTACCTGCTCAGGCCTTACCATCCTTAGAACGGCATTGGGCCCCACCAAATATCGCTGTAAATTCTGGCGGGTACTGGAACCTGAGGTAGTTGGTTCACTAGGACATGTGGCTGTGGCAGAATGGCCACGTCCTCTCCCAGCACCAGAGGGTCCACTAACACCACCACGACCGCGTCCGCGTTCCTTACTAGATGTTTTCCTCATTGTTACCGTTCACCAAGCACCACAATAAGAAAACAAAATATTTGGCCCAATGTATTGATTTCAAATTCAGGCCTTTTTTTACAGGCACATAACACTATCTGCCTATTTAATTATGTACCGTATTACACTAATCCAGGCACAGCAGTAACCACTGATTTAGGGGAATATCAATTGTAGGCCTAGTATTCAGGCCCTGGATGAAAGGTATGGACAGATTTACACTTGGAGATGCACAGTAGCGTGAGAAAAAATATGTAGGATTATGCCTTCAGCAATTGTATTTTAACACTTTGTGTAATATACCCTTTAACGGACTGAAATACAATGGGAGATGCACGATAGAGTGTGAAGTTATTGAGGATGACCCTCTCAGCACTTGTATATACACCTTGAGTGTAATATACCCTTTTATGGACAGATTAACACTTGGCCTGCAAAAGCTGGAACACCAGATTTACACCCCAGAAAAAAATATACCCTTTTACGGACAGATTTAAACTAGGCCTGCAATAGCTGGAACACCAGATTCAGGGAATTGCTATTTTGGCAATTAAATTTCACCCCAGAAAAAAATATACCCTTTTATGGACAGATTTAAACGAAGCCTGCAACAGCTGGAACAACAGTTTTGCTGTATTTCTATTTTTGCAACTGAATTTCACAGCAGAAAATAATACATCCTTTGACGGACACTATTAAACTTGGCCAGCCACTGCTGGGACACGAGATTTACGGTATTGCTATTTTGGCAATTGAATGTCACCCCATAAAAAAATATATCCTTTGCCGTACACTACTAAACTTGGCCAGCCACAGCTGAAACCACTGATTTATATTATTGCTATTTTAGCAACTGAATTTCACCCCCAAAAATAATAAATCCTTTGCCGGACACTATTAAACTTGTCCATTCACAGCTGGAACACCAGATTTATGGTATTTCTATTTTTGCAACTGAATTTCACTGCAGAAAATAATATATCCTATGACGGACACTATGAAACTTGTCCAGTCACAGCTGGAACACCAGATTTACGGTACTTCTATTTTTGCAAGTGAATTTCACCTCAGAAAATAATATATCCTATGACGGACACTATGAAACTTGTCCAGTCACAGCGGGATACCACAGTTTTACGGTATTGCTATTTTGGCAATTGAATTTCACCCCAGAAAGTTATCTATCCTTTGCCAGACACTATTAAACTTGGCCAACCACAGCTGAAACTACTGATTTACGGTATTGCTATTTTGGCAATTGAATTTCACCACAGAAAAAATCTATCCTTTGTCAGACAGCAGACAGTATTACACGTGGCTAGCCACAGCTAGAACACCAGATTTAAGGGATTGCTATTTTGGCAATTGAATTCAACCCCTTAATAAAATATAGAAATTTCTATCCTGAGTTACTAGGGGTGGCAATAAGCACAGCCAAGCCCCTGATGTAGGATATAGCAAAAAAAAAAAAAAAAACTAGCATTGATGGATTGATGGACTTGGTGGCAGCTTATGCTTGTGCACCACAAGACACAAAATGGCCGCCGATCAAAGTGACAGAAAAACGCTCTGTGCAGCCTAAAAACCAGTGAGCAATTAACTAGCAGAAGTTGAATGATTCACAGCTGTAGATTGATCACTTCATTAGGTGTTTTTGCTGACTTTTCCCTGCCTAATCTCGCCCTCACAGAAGCTGCGTCCTCTCCCTACACTAATCAGAGCAGAGTGACGTGCGACGCTACGGGTCACTCTGGGTCACATGCTGCACTTGGCCAATCACAGCCATGCCATTAGTAGGCATGGCTGTGATGGCTTCTTAGGGCAAGAAGTAAAACCCTTGTCTTTACCTACACAAGGAGGATGAACAATGAATATTGCAAGGCATGGTGAGAGATACTACCTTTCTTTTTAATCCACCTACATTAAAAGTTCAAAAGATAATGAATATGATTCCAAACATTTGATTAATCTGGAATTACATATGTCAATCCTGTATGAATATTATCAAGAACATAGGATCCCTAGAGGCATGCGGTCACATCTCAGACCAGACCTTTTTTCTGAGAATTCAGATTTTTGTGCAAGGTTCATAAAGATTTCGAACAAGTGTGTGTTTGATGCAGTTTTGTTGAACATATAATTTTTACAAAAATATATAGCAATGGTGCAAGTTGACATAAAAAAAAATTCTGATACATTACAACAATTGCTATCTACTGAGGACTTAGATAATTATATGGCTTCATGTACTGCACACTTTGATAAATTTCGAAAGGACAAAAAAAGACGCAAGTGGGCTCGTGATATGGAAGATTACATGCATGTATACAATTGGCAAGGTGACCTGAAAAGAAATCGCAGAGGGGGTGGAGAAAGAAAAAACCCAAGTAATTATGGCAATAAAAGATCACAAAAACGAAGTTTAAAGGTTATGAATACCACAATGGATGATGCGTCTACGACTCCATTTTTAGAGAACGGTCCCGAAGTATTAGAACCAGGCGGGGCGGTAAACGCCAATAGAAATGGTGAAAAGGGAGAAACTTGATTTCACAGCGACAGAAAACCGTCAACAAAAGGAGAATATAGTGGTAAATATTTCTTCTGTTACTTTAAATGTGGATCAACAATCGGTGCTCAATAAGGGTCTGTCTTTTTGTCCGATATCTAGAACACATTGGTTCAATATGGAATTGGACCTACAAAGTTTCTTACGATCTATTAAATTGAAAATTTGATTTGCCACCCAACAGGACAGACCCAAGAGAGCAATGAGAGGACTACTGAATTGAGTCTACGTAACAATGGACTGTTTTTGAAGAGTATTTTTAATCCTATAATCGATCATCCAGCGTTTGACGTTTTCTTTTTGGCAGTCAAAAGGGACATTGATTTATTGAATTGTGATTGTGTCAACAAAGCATTTGAATTTGCTAACATTACAGAAATCACTGCACTTAATTATCTTGTCTCTAACCTCAACCTCACCATCAAGCCTGCAGACAAAGGTGGTGGGTTTGTGGTTATGGACACCAGGAATTACGTGCAGGAAATTTGAAACCAACTTGGGCACAATAATGTCTATCAGAAGGTAGAGGTACAGGATCCAAAGTTTTAACAACCTGAGGGAATTATGTGAGATTTTGAACCAGGCTTTAATGGCAGGTATTATTGATGACAAATTGTTTGCTTTTCTATATTGTGACAAACCAATTACTTTGATCCTGTATACCTTATCTAAAATCTATAAGAATTTAGAATCCCCTCCTGGTTGCCCGATAGTGTCAGGTAGGGGGTTGTTATTTTCTAATGTTGCAATTTTTCTTGACAAGATTTTACGTCCTTTTTCCATCTCATCAAAATTCTATATTAGGGATACAGATGATTTTCTTTCCAAAATAGTGGGTCTTCGGGTACCAGACGGAGCTATTCTTGCATATTTTGACATGTGCAGTCTGTACACACCAATAGAACATATTCTGGGCATTCAGGCGGTACAGAGATGTCTATTGAATGCGGCATATACCAGTGAATGTAGGGAGTTGATACTTACATTGTTGAACTTTGTGCTGACAAAAAAATATTTTTTGTTTCAGGATGATTATTTTATACAGCGACGGGGTGTATGACGATGGGGTCCAACGTGGTGCCCACTTATGCTAACATCTACATGTCACACCTTGTGGAAACATTCGTCTATGTGAGCCACCACTTCAGACATGTCTTGGGGTGGTGGCGTTACATAGACGATATCTTCTTGGTGTGGACAGGCACCACGTTGGACCGCCTCACGTTCCACCACTTTTTGAATGAGATAGACCCAAGTGTTAAATTAACTGCAGTTTACTCAGAACAGACATTGCGATTTCTGGACACGGAGGTGCCCATACAAGGTCAGACACTCACCACTGACTTGTATGTAAAGAAAACGGATTATAACACACTGGTGCATTTTGAGAGTCACCATCCTCGCCCTATGATTAGGTCATTACCATGTAGCCAATTGCTACGAGTTAACAGAATTGTGAAAGAGGGATCTAAAAGGGATAAAAGGCTGTTGGAAATGGGCGAAAAGTTTATATCTTGTGGCTATCCTAAAAAATTGATCTCAGAGAGTATTGCCAAACTAGATAGAGGTACCTTTGCTAGCAATCCAGACAAGAAGAAACGTCCTCCTTGTATTCCATTTGTGTCTAACTATAGTGTGGAGAGTCCTCAGATTGCTGCGATTCTAAGAAAACACTGGAGGGTATTGAGTAGTAACTTCTCTCATATTGACAAATTCAGATCGCCTCCACTTTTCTCATATCGCAGGAGCCAGAATCTGGGAGACAGGCTTGTCAGATCGGACGCTGGCTCCTGCAAAGTGAATATGAGATCATATTGTGGCTCCACTTGGAGGGGGTGTTATCCTTGCCACAATTGTGTCAACTGTTGGTAATACTTTTTATAACCCATTGACTGATAAAACTATCAAGATTACACAATTTCTCACATGCGATTCCACCCAAGTGGTCTACCTACTATCTTGCCCATGTGGTAAGTGGTATGTGGGAGAGACCACGTGGGATGTGAAAATGCGTCTGAACAAGCACAGGTATTCCATCAGAAAAGGAAAATTGGATCTTCCAGTCTCCAACATTTTAAGGAGGCAGGACATTCAGAAAAAGACCTTAGATTTAGGATTCTAGAATAAGTACACACGGGAAGAAGGGGAGGAGATGGGAATGCTCTTTTAAAAAAACCTGAACTATATTGGACAACTATAATGGCCTCAATGTGGATTTCAAAGTGATTGGATAGGTTGTTGTTCTCCTCTGCCTTGCTAGACACGATTTTTTACGAAACAGTTTTGTGACTGTAATGAAGGTGGTTCTATGCTAATTTACGAGTGAGCAGGCGCTATGCACAGGTTATCTTACTGCGGCCATTTTTGTTATGGCATTCCCCGGACTGTGGCGAGTGTATGTACCCACAGTATGTGGGAATGCGCTTCTGATATCATGGGATTCGGGTAATCTCACGTATGTGCAATAGATTAGCATGTATGCCGCTGTGGTCCCTGAGTTACTATCGCCGTGTGGGAATGTTTCAGCTGGTATGATTTTATTACTCACATTGTATTTATCACACCTGGGTAAATCTGATTATTAATTGAGACTTTTTATGTATTCAGGACACTATATGAATTTTACCAATGTGTTTTCACTTATGTATTCAATGTCACTTGTATATGTATTATACCCTATATTTATTATGCACTATGGCACTTTATATATATATTAATTGTTTGATGATCACTGTAATTGATTTTGCCTTTATATGTCATGATTGAGCACAAGTCTGTATAGCTTGAGAAAGACTGCAACAAGTGGTTAAAACGTTGCTATGACACTGGGTTAATAAACCACTTTTTTTTTTTCTACTGGAGTGCCGCCGGCTTTTTCTTAAATTATTAGATAGATAGATAGATAGATAGATAGATAGTAGTGATGAGCAAGCATGCTCGGCCAAATATTTGTTTGGCTCGAGCATCACTATGCTTGGCACATGGCAGTACTCAGCCGGGTACCGCATGTGCTCGAGCGAAATGCTTGAGTCTCTGTCCCGCACGTTTTGCGAGTTTTAAGCAGCCAATAAAGGTGCAGGTAAGTACTGCCCTCAGTGTAATGCCAGTAGCCATGTTGGCTGCTAGCATTACAGCGATTGGCTGGCCGGAACGCGCATAGCACCCAATGACGCATGTTTGGCACAGACATAGACAGGGAGAGCAGAGCATAGGAAGGGAAAGACAGTGTAGGGAGCGATTTTCACAGTTTTATTCCGAGAAAGCTTTTCCAAGCTTTTCCTTTTAAGGATTACTGTGTGTGTGTGTTTTAGAACAGTAATCTATTTACCTCCTCCAGTCTCAGGGACAGTGCTTTGTAAGGGACAGATAGAGCATGGAGATAAATTTGCTGGTTTTACTACCAAAAACTTTTCAACGAACCCAAAGTTCTGTTAAGGACTACTGTATGTGTTTGACAGCAGCAAGATATTTTTATTTTATACCTATTAGTGACATATACTGTACATCATCCGCAGACTGTCTTTAATAATCTGGGTCACATCTAGTGTTCATACTCCGTGGTGTTCTTTAACCAATTCTGTATAACATCTGCTAGCAGTTTTTGAATTACAAATTCCAATAATCTGGGCCACATCTAGTGTCCACAATCTGTGGTGTTCTGTTACCAATATTGTACAACATCTGCAAACAGTTTCTGTATTACAAATTCCAATAATCTGGGCCACATCTAGTGTCCATAATCTGTGGTGTTCTTTAACCAATACTGTAGAACAGGTATGGCCAACCTGCGGCTCTCCAGCTGTTGCAAAACTACAACTCCCAGCATGCCCAGTCTGCCTACAGCTATCAGCCTACAGCAGGGCATGGTGGGAGTTGTAGTTTTATAACAGCTGGAGAGCCGCAGGTTGGCCAGCCCTGCTGTAGAACATCTGCAAACAGTTTCTGTATTACAAATTCCAATAATCTGGCCCACATCTAGTGTCCATAATCTGTGGTGTTCTGTAACCAATAGTGTAGAACATCTGCAAACAGTGTCTGTATTACAAATTCCAATTATCTAGGCCACATATAGTGTCCATAACAGGGGAGTGGAATTCGTATCGCCCGACGCCCGGGACATGTAGTTCCGAGCGCCAGGCAAGTAGTTTGTGCTGGTAGCTTAGCCCTCATGCGGGCAAGTAGCAGGGCTAGGGTGGCGGTGGGTTTTCATCTGCACGGCCCGGCAGCACGTTCAGACTGTTTAACGCACTGTGATCAGCGCGGGAGCAGAGGAGTGCGCCGCGGGACAGAAGTCATCAAGCTCCCAGCAGAGTCAGCGATAGTGGCTGAAGTAGTAGTGGGAGCTCATGTCTCCTCACATGGTGACTTCTCTGGGTGAGCTGTGGAGGATGCTCTCCTGTCAGGCTGCAGCTCTGCTTCTTCTCCCTGGAGCTGAAGCTAGGAGTCCTGTCTTCCTCTTTCTGCTGCCAGGTTCCAGCCACTCACCCTCCATGTATGTGGTGGCAAATGCCCCATTATGGCATGTACATAATTCACTGCCCAGAATGGCATATACAATAAAGGGATTCACTGCCCCAGTATGACATATAGTATATATAGTAGCTTAGGGTCAGCTCACCAGCAGGCACTCACATATATAATGTTTTAGAGCATCAGCTCACTAGCAGCCCTCGCCCCTAATGTTTTTGAGGGTCACCAGCAGGCCACCAATTATAATTTTTCAAAGGTGTGTATGATGCCTGCCTTTATGTGTAATAAAGGTGCCACTTTTTTGTAATTTTTGGCAGCCTTTTCTCTTGCATAGGATTTATTAGTGTAGAAGTCCCACTACCTGAATAATTTTGCCACAATGTGAATTAGGCCCTCCTTTATTTGATATACAGGCTGTTTCGGAATGCCTCTTGCTTGTAATTTTTGGCAGCACTTGCACTTTATATCCAATTGAATATACAGGAAAGAATGTTTCCTAACAATTTTTCCTGTGAAATTGATTTTTTTGGGGGTTTATGCGTATTTTTGTCAGTCTGTAAAAGTAGCGTACAACTCGCACAAAATGGTTCCCAGCAGACCCGTGAGTCCAAGATGCATCCAGACATCATCCCCATGCTGTTCACGATCCATTTCAGTGGTGTTTCTGTCACTTTTCCAATGGACCAGGCACCCTCCCCTCTTCAGAGCAGGGGGTGCCTGATTGTTTCCCATTGACTTCCATTATTCTCGGTTGCTCGGCCGAGCACACGAATATAGCAATGTGTTCGGGCCGAACACCCGAATACTTTGGTGCTCGCTTATCACTATTAGATAGATACAGGGAGTGCAGAATTATTAGGCAAGTTGTATTTTTGAGGAATAATTTTATTATTGAACAACAACCATGTTCTCAATGAACCCAAAAAACTCATTAATATCAAAGCTGAATATTTTTGGAAGTAGTTTTTAGTTTGTTTTTAGTTTTAGCTATTTTAGGGGGATATCTGTGTGTGCAGGTGACTATTACTGTGCATAATTATTAGGCAACTTAACAAAAAACAAATATATACCCATTTCAATTATTTATTTTTACCAGTGAAACCAATATAACATCTCAACATTCACAAATATACATTTCTGACATTCAAAAACAAATCAGTGACCAATATAGCCACCTTTCTTTGCAAGGACACTCAAAAGCCTGCCATCCATGGATTCTGTCAGTGTTTTGATCATTTCACCATCAACATTGCGTGCAGCAGCAACCACAGCCTCCCAGACACTGGTCAGAGAGGTGTACTGTTTTCCCTCCTTGTAAATCTCACATTTGATGATGGACCACAGGTTCTCAATGGGGTTCAGATCAGGTGAACAAGGAGGCCATGTCATTAGATTTTCTTCTTTTATACCCTTTCTTGCCAGCCACGCTGTGGAGTACTTGGACGCGTGTGATGGAGCATTGTCCTGCATGAAAATCATTTTTTTCTTGAAGGATGCAGACTTCTTCCTGTACCACTGCTTGAAGAAGGTGTCTTCCAGAAACTGGCAGTAGGACTGGGAGTTGAGCTTGACTCCATCCTCAACCCGAAAAGGCCCCACAGGCTCATCTTTGATGATACCAGCCCAAACCAGTACTCCACCTCCACCTTGCTGGCGTCTGAGTCGGACTGGAGCTCTCTGCCCTTTACCAATCCAGCCACGGGCCCATCCATCTGGCCCATCAAGACTCACTCTCATTTCATCAGTCCATAAAACCTTAGAAAAATCAGTCTTGAGATATTTCTTGGCCCAGTCTTGACGTTTCAGCTTGTGTGTCTTGTTCAGTGGTGGTCGTCTTTCAGCCTTTCTTACCTTGGCCATGTCTCTAAGTATTGCACACCTTGTGCTTTCGGGCACTCTAGTGATGTTGCAGCTCTGAAATATGGCCAAACTGGTGGCAAGTGGCATCTTGGTAGCTGCACGCTTGACTTTTCTCAGTTCATGGGCAGTTATTTTGCGCCTTGGTTTTTCCACACGCTTCTTGCGACCCTGTTGACTATTTTGAATGAAACGCTTGATTGTTCGATGATCACGCTTCAGAAGCTTTGCAATTTTAAGAGTGCTGCATCCCTCTGCAAGATATCTCACTATTTTTGACTTTTCTGAGCCTGTCAAGTCCTTCTTTTGACCCATTTTGCCAAAGGAAAGGAAGTTGCCTAATAATTATGCACACCTGATATAGGGTGTTGATGTCATTAGACCACACCCCTTCTCATTACAGAGATGCACATCACCTAATATGCTAAATTGGTAGTAGGCTTTCGAGCCTATACAGCTTGGAGTAAGACAACATGCATAAAGAGGATGATGTGGTCAAAATACTCATTTGCCTAATAATTCTGCACGATAGATAGATAGATAGATAGATAGATAGATAGATAGATAGATAGATAGATAGTCTTATATAGTTCGCAACATACGTTTTATTTTTAAATCACCAAAAATAAAAAATAGCACTTTTGTACTCACTTCTAAAATCCTTTTTGAGCTACGTTCACTGGGAAACACTGAAGATCCTTGGAATAGGTGCTGGCAATAGGAGGCTATACCTCTCCTGCAGCTACTGAGCTAATCTGGCTGTACCCAAGCAGTAGGAGCAGCCAGAGGAAGCCAACAAAACATAAATTGGAAAACTTTATATGGGTCAAAACTAGTGTTGAGGAAACCCGAACTGTTCCATAAAAGTTCGGGTTCGAGCTCGGTGTTCAGCCATTTAATAAAGCTTGTTGGAAGACTGCAGGGCAGCCAATCAACAAGCGTTTAAGATGTGTACCCTTAGAAGCCATCACAGCCATGCCTGCTAATGGTATGGCTGTGATTGGCCAGTGAAGCATGTGACCCAGCCTCTAAATAAGCTGGAGTCACGTAGCGCCACACGTCACGTCAGCTCTTAATAGTGTAGGGATAGGATGCTGCTGCTGTGAGGGAGAGATTAGGAAAGAATTTGATATCAGAACTTGATGTTAAGTCTGCGATCAACAGTGATTTTTTTTTGTGGGTGCAATCAGGGCCGGGCCGACACAGAGGCTGGGGAGGCTCCAGCCTCAGGGCGCAGGCCAGCTCCCCAGCCTCTCGGCGGCAGGCAGGCCACTGACCATGTCAGTGGCGTTGCGAGGGGTGCGGGCCGCACCGGGTGACACCAGTCTGATGGGGTGACACCCGGACCCCCTTACCCAACAGAACTAGCATCCCCACTCACCCCCCGGCGCTGCACTGACGGTAGATGCTATTTCCTAGCCAGCTAAAGGACCTTCGATGATGTCATGCTCATGTGACCAGACTCCAGTAGGTGGAGCAAGTCTGGAGTCTGCAAGAAGCACAGTTGATTTCCCGGGTTTATGAGTGGAGCCAGTAGCAGGTGAGGTTTTCTCTTGGTGGGTGTATGGCTAAGTAATACTCTGCAGGGGGCCTATAGAGATAGTCTGGAGTCTGCAAGAAGCATAAGCCTCTGGGGAAATCAACTGGGGGTTGCTTTAATGCTCTGAAAGGGGGGGGGGTTTGCTGTATTGCTCTGCAAGGGGGTTTGCTGTATTGCTCTGCAAGGGGGTGCTATAATGCTCTGCAAGGGGGTTGGGGGTTGCTCCAATGCTCTGCAAGGGATTGGGGGTTGCTCTAATGCTCTGCAAGGGGGTTGGGGTTGCTCTAATGCTCTGCAAGGGGGTTGGGGTTTCTCTAATGCTCTGCAAGGGGTTGGGGGTTGCTCTAATGCTCTGCAAGGGGGTTGGGGTTGCTCTAATGCTCTGCAAGGGGGTTGGGAGTTGCTCTAATGCTCTGCAAGGGGGTTGGGGTTGCTCTAATGCTCTGCAAGGGGTTGGGGGTTGCTCTAATGCTCTGCAAGGGGGTTGGGGTTGCTCTAATGCTCTGCAAGGGGGTTGGCGGTTGCTCTAATGCTCTGCAAGGGGTTGGCGGTTGCTCTAATGCTCTGCAAGGGGGTTGGGGGTTGCTGTAATGCTCTGCAAGGGGGTTGGGGGTTGCTGTAATGCTCTGAAAGAGGGGGGGGTTGCTGTAATTATATAGGGTGGTCTGCCCAGTATATGCGGGATGTCTGCGCAATATATAGGGAGATCTGCGCAGTATATGGGTGTGCTGTCTGCGCAGTATATGGGGGGCTATCTATGCAGTATATTGGGGGTCTGCGCAGTATATGGGGGGCTGTCTGCAAAGTATATTGAGGTCTGCGCAGTATATGGGGGGCTATCTATGCAGTATATTGTGGGTCTGCCTGCGTAGTATATTGAGGTCTGCGCAGTATATGGGTGGCTATCTACGCAGTATATTGGGGGGTCTTACAGAGCATTACAGCACCCCCCCTTGCAGAGCATTACAGCAACCCCCATCCCCCTTGCAGAGCATTACAGCACCCCCCCCTGAAGAGCATTACAGCAAACCAATTACAGTTGATTTCCCTTGAGGCTTATGCCTCTTGCAGACTCCATACATGCACACGTGCGCGGCGTGTGTGTTTGTGCTTCAGGGTGCACACTCTAATGCAATAGTCTGTGGGGGTGACACCATTTTCTACCGCACCGGGTGATACCAGCCCTAGCAACGCCACTGAACCACGTCGCTGCTGCTGGCGCGCCTGCCGGGCTGCCGGCCGCGCTGGAGGACGGAGGGAGTAGTGAGTACTTGGCACTGACTTACGTGCTCCCTCCCCGCTCCGCCTTCTGGTTCGGCCGCTCTGGTCTCTGCTCAGTCGCTTGCCTGACTGGCTGCGTACAGCGCGCACTTTGACTTGACACGCTGTACGCAGTCAGGTCATATATGTGCCCTCTGGAGACCAGGAGCAGCGCGGGCAGCAGCAGGCAGCAGCACAGCACTGTGTCACGACCCAGACCAGGCCCCAGCAGGGATAGATCGTGAGATGAGTCTGCCCTGAAGTGAAGTAAGGGGGGGGCGCACTTGGGCAGCTCAGCCTATGTTGGTGGTGGACCTTGTCCCAGCCCTGGGTGCAATGCAACATTTTTGTACCCTGCCCTGAGCCCAGTGACACAGAAAAATAAGTTTTAGGCCTCACGTACACGACCATGTGTGTTTTGCGGATCCGCAAATTGCGTATCCACAAAACACGGAAGCCGCTCCGTGTGCCTTCCGCAATTTTCGGAACGGAATGGGCGGTCCATTATAGAGATGCCTATTCTTGTCCACAAAACGGACAAGAATAGGACATGCTCTATTTATTTTTTTTTTGCGGGGCCATGGAACGGAGCAACGGATGCGGACAGCACACGGAGTGCTGTCCACATCTTTTGTGGCCCCATTGAAGTGAATGGGTCCGAGCCGCAAAATGTGCGGCTCGGACGCGGACCAAACATACTGTCGTGTGCATGAGGCCCTAATCCGTCTGTTAATTAGGTGGGCATCGGCACATTTTGTGCAAGTGCAGTGCACTTGCATATGCGCCAGGGACATTAATTTAATGCTGTTCTTGTTGTTCAGTGGGCGACATATACCCATTTTTTAAGTGCACCTGCACTGCATATGTGCCAGAGGAAGGGAAAATAATAAAATAATCAGTCTGTGAGTTCAGGCAGGGCCCCAGGGGGTGAAATATTCACATTTTTTTCTGTAAAGTAACCCTATGCTGAATATCTGACAGTGAAATCAATTCAGTAAATCCATCTGTTAGATTCTGGGGGGACAATTCACTTTTTTTGGTGATCAAGTACCCCTGTGGCCTGCACTGCATACCTGACAGTGAAATCAATTCAGTAAATCCATCTGTTAGATTCTGGGGGGACAAATTCCCTTTTTTTGGCGGTCAAGTACCCCTGCGGCCAGCGCCGTGTATCTGACAGGGAAATCAGTGCAGTAAATCAATCTGTTATATTCTGGGGGTACATTTCCACGATTATCAGGCTGTTATTCACAAGTGGCTTGGAGGGTGTGTTCCTGCTGCACTGCATACCTAACAGTGAAAATAATTCTATTAAATTCGTCTTTCACATATTTGTGAGACCTAAAGCATTTTTTTCTCTTTATGACACCTGCACTGCATACCTGACAGTGATATCAATTCAGTAAATCCATCTGTTAGATTCTGGGGGGACAAATTCACTTTTTTGGCGGTCAAGTGCCCCTGCGGCCTGCTCTGTGTATCCGACAGGGAAATCAATTCAGTAAATCAATCTGTTAGATTCTGGTGGGGGGAGGAATTTCCACGGTTATCAGGCCAGTCATTCACAAGTGGCTTGGAGGGTGTGTTCCTGCTGCACGGCACACCTGACTGGGAAATATATTCATTAAATTCGGCGGCGTTTAGATTGTTGGGTGATCTGTACCCCTTTTTACTTTCAAACTACCCCTGCACTGCATACCTGACTGGGAAATATATTCTGAACGCTGGTAGATGCGCTGCTGATTGCATTCCCACTTGATACCGGGGCCTCAGTGGAAGCACAAGGCAAAGGCAGAGGAGGAGGAAGAAGTCGCCAACGCAGCTGGGGCACTGCAAGCACCTCAGAAGGCAGTGTTAGCATGCCCGAAATGTGTAAAATCTTTGTCAGCACGCCACAAGAACCAGCACCACCAGCTTATATGGAACGTCTTAACAGAAGGCAGCATTTGAGCAACATGGTGGAACAGTATGTGTGCTCATGCCTACATGTACTGACTGATAAGTCTGCCGCAGTCAACTTCTGGGTCTCCAAATTGGGCACATGGCCTGAGTTTGCCCTTTACACCTTAGAGGTGCTGGCCTGCCCTGCAGCCAGTGTATTGTCTGAACGTGTGTTTAGCACGGCAGGGGGTGTTATCACAGACAAGCGCTGCCGCTTGTCCACAGCCAATGTGGACAAGCTCAAGTATATTAAAATGAACCAGGCATGGATCCCACAGGACTTGTCTGTACCTTGTGCAGAATAGAGATGTATACCGGCCTCACCCAACCTTTGTTATACTCCAGCGCACTTTCTCTTTGTTTTCTTTTCTATATTTCCCAATGTTTTGGGGTCTACTCAAAAAGAAAAAAAGTTAAAAACAGAAAACAGTGTTGGGTGACTACCTCCTCCACCACCGCTTCCACCTACACCACCACGTCCACCACCTCCTCAACCGCCTACTCCATATGGACCACCTCCTTCTAGTTTATAATTATTTTAAATTTTTATGTATTTTATGTTATTTTAAGTCATTTCCCTATCTACATTTGTTTGGAGGGAAATTGTCCAGCTCTTACCCCCATTTTGCTTCCTTTTGCAGCCCTCTAGCCCTTTCCATTACTTTTTTAGACCCATTTTAGTGCCCCAAAGTTCGGGTCCCTATTGACTTCAATCGGGTTCGGGGTCAAGTTTGGGTCCGGAACTCTAACTTTGAGGCGAAGTTCGGCCGAACCAGGAGAACCCAAACTTTCAGGTGTTCGCTCAACTCTACATATAATACTTCTCGAGTTGAAGGAACAGAAAATGACAGAGGCAAGTTGAGGACAGGTGGGGGCACAGAGCTTGTTCCCGTTCCATGCCAACTAAGCATCATGTCAGAGGAACCCACTGACTCCTGGTCTGGGGTGCCTGATGTCACTTGCGATGAAGTAGAAGACGGAGTCATCCATTCAAGGATAGCTGGGTTGCTGGTCAAAACACGACCGCTAGATGACACTGGCAGCTCTGGCTTGTTGCTGCGACTGCTGCTATTAACCCCCCCTTCTCCTGCTGCTATTTCTGCTAGCTCCAGAAACATTTTGACCACTGCCCGTTCCTTAGAAGGGCCTGTCACCTTTCTGTCCGACATACTGTAAATTAAAAGAGCAATAGTATCAGGCCGCAATTTCACCCCAGAAGCAAGGAGGAATGGATGTACATATATATATATATATATATATATATTGTAAGAGGGTGCAAGGTATCATATGCGATGGCAGGTACGTGTCACCGAGGTTGCTGGCCTCGGTGAGGTGAGAGCCGGGGTTTTTTGTCTGCAGCAGCTTATGCTGCTAGACTTTGTTACTTAGTTTGGCTGCAAAGCTAATCCGGGCCGGCTCTTACTGGGAGTAGGTAAAGTGTAGGGTGGGTGCCTACTCCCCACGGTCCAGTCCTGGTTTTGGGCTGGATATAAAACACAGCCAGCAGCTGTGTCTGGGTGGTGATTATCCTGGAGCCTGCTAACAGGACTGTGAGGTTCTCTGTGCTGGAGGACGGAGCTCAGCAAGGTGGTGTTTCCCTGCAACCTGAAGGTGGAATCGCCTGCGGCTGGGCCGACTGCTAGGTGTGAACCCGCACCTAAACCACCCAGGTGACTGGACCCTGTGTTGGCCTGTTTTTGTTTTGCCACGTTATTTCCGTTGTGTGTGAACTGTCACCAAAGAGACTGTTTTTCATTTATGGTGTGCAAGTGTGAATAAAACACTGTTTGTTGCACAATCTGGACTCCTTGTTTTGCCTCTAAACTGCACCCGCACCGCTGTCTACCAGAGCGACTCCCCACATTTGGTGTCGGATGCGGGCATGCGCAGTGAGGCTGGCGTGAGCGCCGAAGTTTTGTTTTTCTAAAGTGCATGGAATATATTAAGCCAGCAAAGCTGCAAGCAGGAGTTTCTGGCAACATGGAGGCTGCTGTGAAGGCTCTCATAGAGGCTAACGTGCAGCAGCGGGAGACTAACCAGCTACTGCTACAACATGTGATGGCGTTACAGGCGGCAGGAGCGTCCCACCACGTCCATGATGCCCGGAAGCGGTCCGTGCGGCGATCCCAAAAATGACCCCCGCAGACGACGTTGAGGCGTACCTGGCGGTTTTTGAGAAGGTCGCCGTGAGGGAAAAGTTACCCCGTGACCAGTGGGCTGAGGTGGTCGCTCCTTTCCTGGCTTCCGGACCCCAGCAGGTGTTTTTCGACTTGTCGGACGACCAAGCGGCAGATTATGACACCGTGAAAGGAGAGATCCTCGCCAGACTGGGCGTGAACGTGCTGGTCCGCGCCCAAAGAGTCCACCAGTGGGACTTTAAAGCGACTGAACCCGCTAGGCCGCAGTACTACGATCTGCTGCACAGGCTGCAAAAGTGGCTGCAGCCCGATCTACTAAGTCCCACTGCCATGCTGGATCGACTGTTGGCGGACATCTTTTGGAGGGCCCTGCCTTATCCCCTCCAGCACTGGATCGGCCAGGTATCGCCCACCAATGCCCTGGAGATGGTCGACCTGGTGGAGCGCTACGAGGCCACCAGAAACCTGCAGGGGACTCTTGCGGGGAAGGGGTCAGTCAAACCCCGGAGGCCTCTGCCCCAGTTCCGGCGTCCGGCGACAGAGCGGCCTGCACGGAATATACCCCCTGCGAGTCCGCCTCCCGTGGTATGCTGGAGGTGTCAGGAGCCAGGCCACATCAGGGCCGACTGTCCGCATCGGGATGAGCCGATGGATATGAACTACGGGGGTCGTCACTCCCTGTATGCACGGAAGCTGTGCGCAACTGGCACCCGTGAGGTGCAGGACCATAACCACCTGTGTCAGGTAGAGGTGGGAGACTCTCTGGCGGTGGCTCTGCTGGACTCCGGGAGTTTAGTCTCCCTGGTAAGGGCTGCCCTTGTACGGCCTGCGGAGTATACTGGCCGTAAAGTCGGGGTCCTGTGCATCCATGGAGACCTGAAAGACTACCCCACTGCACTAGTGACTTTGTCCACCGCGGCTGGTAGGTGGACCCACGAGGTGGCTGTCGCTACTAAACTCCCACACGAACTGATACTTGGGAGGGACTTCCCGGTTTTCCGGCGCTGTGGCCGGTAATAAAGGTATCTGAGGGACCCGAGACAGGGGTGACCCTAGTGGAGTGGCCTGATACCACTGGAAGGCCAGAACCCTGGGAGCCCGAGTCTGAAGGGCCGGCGGTAGGGGTGACCACTGCTCCAGCGGTAGAGGGGAGACAACCCCACTGAGTGTAATGGTGGGAGACACGGAGGACTTGCCACCGGGACCTGAGTTGGCAGACCTCAATGTCTCCGGGGAAAATTTTGGGACCGCACAACACCGGGACCAAACCCTAACCAGGGCCTGGGAGAATGTGCTGGAAATTGATGGGAAACCCCAGAAACCAGGGGCTGAATTAATGTTCCCACGATTTATTGTTCTGCAGGATATGTTGTATCGGGTGAACCAAATCCGAGGCGAACCTGTTGAACAGTTGGTGGTGCCCACAGCGTATCGTAAGCTTGTCATGGAGCTTGCCCACCAACATGTTCTTGGGGGACACCTGGGGTGGCAGAAAACCCAGGACCGCATACTGCAGCGATTTTATTGGCCCAGTGTGTTCAAGGAGGTAGAGAATTGTTGTAAGTCCTGTCCGACCTGTCAGATAACTAGCCCCCAGCCACATTTCCGTAGTCCTCTGGTACCTCTGCCAATCATTGAAGTACCGTTTGAGCGAATCGCTATGGATTTAATTGGGCCTGTACCAAAGTCTGCCAGGGGCCACCAACACATTCTGGTAGTTCTCGACTATGCCACTCGGTATCCGGAGGCGGTGCCTCTGCGACATACCTCAGCTAAGCTCATTGCCAAAGAGTTAATGGAGATGTTTTCCCGTGTGGGCCTGCCAAAAGAGGTTCTGACAGACCAAGGGACCCCTTTTATGTCCAAAGTAATGAGGAACTGTGTAAATTGTTGCGTATAAAGCAGTTACGGACGTCCGTTTACCATCCGCAAACAGACGGTCTTGTGGAGAGGTTTAACCAAACTCTAAAAAATATGTTAAAGAGGGTGGTGTCTAGAGATGGGAAGGACTGGGATCTGCTTCTGCCCTATCTCATGTTCGCAGTGCGAGAGGTGCCCCAGGCCTCTACTGGGTTCTCGCCCTTCGAACTGCTTTATGGCAGACACCCTCGGGGCCTGTTGGATATCGCCAAGGAAGCATGGGAACAACAGCCTGTCCCCCACAAAAGTGTCATTGAGTATGTCGCCCAGATGCAGGAACGGATGGAAAGGGTGTTGCCCTTGGTCCGGGAGCATATGGAGGCAGCGCAACAAGCCCAGAGTAGGGTGTACAACCGTCAGGCTCGGGTGCGGGACTTCAATCCGGGAGATCGGGTTTTGGTTCTGGTACCCACCCTTGACAACAAATTCCTAGCTAGGTGGCAGGGCCCCTATGAGGTGATCGAGAAGGTAGGGAAGTGAATTACAAGGTACACCAGCCAGGGCGGCGCAAGCCGGAGCAGGTGTACCACGTGAATTTACTTAAGCCGTGGAAAGATAGGGACGCGGCCGACGACCACAGCCCCGGCCAGGGCTTCTAGGTGAAAAGGGTCCAGCCCCACAGTTCGAGGCCTGTGAAGCCGTAACCACGGTAAAAATTGCAGACAGCCTGTCTTCCAAACAAGTTCAGGAAGTCAGGGAGTTCCTCAGTCGGAACACGGATGTGTTCTCGGACCTCCCTGGCCGCACGTCTCTCATCCGACATGACATCGTCACTGAGCCTCAGGCCAAGGTCCGGTTAAAACCATACCGGGTACCCGAGGCTCGGCGGCGGGCCATCGCGGAGGAAGTGCAGTTAATGTTGAAGCTTCGATGTCATTGAGGAGTCGAAAAGTGAGTGGGCCAGTCCCATAGTCCTAATACCCAAGCCGGATGGGACGTTGCGGTTCTGCAACGACTTTCGCAAGTTAAATGAAGTATCCAAGTTTGATGCGTATCCCATGCCCCGAGTAGACGAGCTTGTTGAAAGTTTAGGACAAGCCCGTTATTTTTCTGTGCTGGACCTCACTAAAGGGTACTGGCAGGTACCCTTAACGGAGTCAGCTAAGGAAAAACCTCATTTGTTACCCCGCAGGGCCTGTATCACTACAAGGTGTTACCCTTTGGCCTGCATGGCGCCCCGCCACTTTCCAAAGGTTAATGGACATAGTGCTGCGACCACATCGTCGGTGCGCCTCGGCCTACTTAGATGATGTAGTCATCCACAGCACCGACTGGGAAAGCCATTTACCCAAGGTGCAGGCGGTAGTGGATGCCCTGAGGAAAGCCGGACTGACCGCTAACCCAAAGAAGTGCTCCATAGGGTTAGAGGAGACAAAATATCTGGGATATGTTATTGGGCGGGAGTCATCAAACCTCAGGTAACTAAGGTAGAGGCCATTCGTAACTGGCCCGACCGGTCACCACCAGGCAGGTAAAGTCGTTCCTGGGGATTGTAGGATACTACATGAGGTTTGTGCCCCACTTTGCCACAATAGCAGCGCCATTGACAGACCTGTTGAAGGGGCGAAAGTCTGGGAGGGTTAGCTGGAGTGAGAAGGCGGAGGAGGCTTTCTCCGCGTTGAAGTCGGCCCTGTGTGGGTCCCGGTTTTGGTGACACCCGACTTCAACAAGGAGTTTGTCGTACAGACCGACGCCTCGGAGGTAGGCCTCGGTGCAGTACTGTCGCAGGAGGTCAACGGGGAAGAACATCCCGTTGTCTTCCTGAGCCGTAAGCTCAGCCCCGCCGAGTCCAGATATAGTATAGTGGAGAGGGAGTGCCTGGCTATCAAGTGGGCACTCGAAAGTCTCCGCTACTACCTGTTAGGGAGGAGGTTCCGTCTGGTGACCGACCATTCCCCCCTCAAATGGATGGGTCAGGCCAAGGAGAGGAATGCTCGGGTCACCAGGTGGTTCCTATCGCATCAAAATTTCAAATTCTCCGTGGAACACAGGGCAGGCCGCTTGCAGGGCAACGCAGATGCCCTGTCCCGCGTCCACTGCCTCACGTGTGTTCACCCCCTCAGGGTTGAACAAAGGGGGGGGTGTGTATAAGAGGGTGCAAGGTATCATATGCGATGGCAGGTACGTGTCACCGAGGTTGCTGGCCTCGGTGAGGTGAGAGCCGGGGTTTTTTGTCTGCAGCAGCTTATGCTGCTAGACTTTGTTACTTAGTTTGGCTGCAAAGCTAATCCGGGCCGGCTCTTACTGGGAGTAGGTAAAGTGTAGGGTGGGTGCCTACTCCCCACGGTCCAGTCCTGGTTTTGGGCTGGATATAAAACACAGCCAGCAGCTGTGTCTGGGTGGTGATTATCCTGGAGCCTGCTAACAGGAATGTGAGGTTCTCTGTGCTGGAGGACGGAGCTCAGCAAGGTGGTGTTTCCCTGCAACCTGAAGGTGGAATCGCCTGCGGCTGGGCCGACTGCTAGGTGTGAACCCGCACCTAAACCACCCAGGTGACTGGACCCTGTGTTGGCCTGTTTTTGTTTTGCCACGTTATTTCCGTTGTGTGTGAACTGTCACCAAAGAGACTGTTTTTCATTTATGGTGTGCAAGTGTGAATAAAACACTGTTTGTTGCACAATCTGGACTCCTTGTTTTGCCTCTAAACTGCACCCGCACCGCTGTCTACCAGAGCGACTCCCCACATTATATATATATATATATATATATATATATATATATATAAACTAATTACACCCCAATACTGGTTGTATTAGACTGCAATTTCACCCCAGAATCAAGGAGGAATAGATGTACTTATATATAAACTAAATACACCTCAAAACTGGTTGTATAAGACCAGAATTTCACCAAAGAAGCAAGGATTAATGGAACTACTTATAGATAAACTAAATACACCCAAAAACTGACCAGACCAGATTAGACTTTCACTACAGAAGCAAGGGTGAATTGAAGTACTTAGTTATCAACTAAATACACCCCAAAACTGGTTGTAACGGACAGCAATTTCACCCCAGAAGCAAGGATGAATGGATATACTTATAGAAAAAATACACCCCAAAACTGTTTGTATCAGACTGCAGTTTCACCCTAATAAGAGAAACAAGGATTACTGGAATTACTGATGAATCAAAGAATGTAAACAGAAAATCAGTAGTATTAGAAAACTTTGGATCCCGAATTAGTGCAGCAAGGTAAAATAGAATAGTCCCTATTACCCAGGCTTTACGCTCTTCTATTGGTCCCTGCTCTCTCCCTATAGTGTGGATAATACCTCCCTACTAGATCCCTACACTATGAATAATCTTTCCCTGAATTGCTCAATGTTTTTTTTGTGTGAATAAATTGTTTCATAAACACTGTCCCTAGTGCCTGTCACTAGAGTTGAGCAAAGTGAGCTTCGGATGCAAAATATCAGAATAATTTATACTGTAGGGATTGTGGTAAGGTGCAGGGTGCCGTCGTGGATGGCAGGTATGTGTCACCGAGGTTCATAGCCTCGGTGAGGTAAGAGCTGTTTTTGTTGATGTCAGCAGCAGCTAGTGCTACTGACATAGTTTTAAATAGCATGGCTGCAAAGCCGATCCGGGCCGGCTCTTACCGGGAGCAGCTAAAGTGTAGGGTGGGTGGCTGCTCCCCACGACCCAGTCCTGGTTTTGGGCTGGGTTTAAAAACTCAGCCAGCACCAGCAGCTGGGGGCTGTGATTGTCCTGGAGCTGCTAACAGTCCTGTGGAGTTCTATGACCTGGAGGAAAGAGCTCAGCAAGGTGGTGTTTTTCCTGCAACTTGAAGGTGGAATCTCCTGCGGCTGGGCCGACTGCTAGGTGCGAACCCTCACCTAAACCTCCCAGGTGACTGAACCCTGTGTTGGCCTGTTTTGTTTGGCCACATTATTTCTGTTATGTGTGAATTATCACCAAGAGACTGTTTTTCATTTATGTTGTGCAAGTGTGAATAAAACACTGTTTATTGCACATGCTGGACTCCTTGTTTTGCCTCAGTACTGCACCCGCACCGCTATCTACCAGAGCGACTCCCCACATTTGGTGTCGGATGCGGGCATGCGCAGTGAGGCTGGCGTGAACGCCGAAAATTTTTGTTTCTGCTGGGCACGACTGGATGTCCTATATTAGGCCGGCAAAGTTGCAGCCTGTGATCCCTGACAAAATGGAGGCGGTTGTAAAAGCCCTTGTGGAGGCTAACTTGCAGCAGCGGGAGGCTAACAAGCAGCAGCAGGAGACTAATCAGCTGCTTTTACAACACGTGATGGCTTTGCAAGCGGCAGGAGCGTCCCAACACGTCCATGATGCCCGGAAAGCGGTCCGTGCGGCGATCCCAAAGATGACCCCTCAGACGACGTTGAGACATATCTGTCGGTCTTTGAAAAGGTGGCCGTGAGGGAGAAGTTACCCCGTGACCAGTGGGCTGAAGTGGTCGCTCCGTTCCTGGCGTCCGGACCCCAGCAGGTATTCTCTGATTTGGCAGATGACCAGGCTGCTGATTACCCCACGGTGAAGGGGGAGATCCTGGCCAGACTGGGGGTGAACGTGTTAGTCCGGGCTCAGCGGGTCCACCAGTGGGACTTCAAAGCGGCTGAACCCGCCCGGCCGCAGTACTATGAGTTGCTGCACAGGTTGCAAAAATGGCTGCAGCCTGATATTCTAAGTCCGGCTGCTATGCTGGACCGTCTGCTGGCTGACATGTTCTGGAGGGCCTTGCCGTACTCCCTTCAGCACTGGATCGGCCAGGTATCACCCACTAATGCCCTGGAAATGGTCGACCTGGTGGAGCGCTATGAGGCCACAAAAACTTGAAAGGGGGTGTTGTTGGGAGGGGGCCGGTCAAACCCTCGGAGGTCTCCCATCCAGTCCCGACGACTGGTACCCGAGACACCTGCTCGGGTGTACCCCCTGTAGACCCGGCCCCGATAGTCTGCTGGCGGTGTCACGAGCCTGGCCACGTAAGGGCCGACTGTCCACAGTGGGGAGAACCCATGGAGACTAATTATGGGTACCGGGCTTCCATGTATGCCCGGAGACTGTGTGCGACCGGCACCCCGAGACAATAGACAATCGTCATCTGTGCCAGGTGCAAGTGGGTGATAATCTGGCAGTGGCGCTGCTGGACTCAGGGAGCCTAGTAACCCTGGTAAGTGCTGCCCTGGTACAGCCCTCCCAGTATACGGGCCGGAAAGTGGGTGTGGTGTGCATACACGGAGACTTAAAGGACTATCCCACGGCTGTAATGTCTCTGTCCACGGCGGCCGGCACATGGACTTGTGAAGTGGCGATCTCCACAAAGCTACCTTATGAACTAATAATTGGGAGAGACTTCCTGGTTTTCCGTCCCTATGGCCTGAAATGAAAGTGACTAATAGCCATGAGACAGGGGTTACCCAAGCAGAGTGGCCTGGTTCCAGTGGGAGGCCAGAGCCCTGGGAGCCCGAGTCCGAAGGGCCTGCGGTAGGGGTGACCACCACTTCTGTGATAGAGGGGGAGACACCCCCACTGAGTGTAATGGTGGGAGACATGGAGGACTTGCCACCAGGTCCTGAGTTGGCAGACCTCCACGTCTCCGGAGATAATTTTGGGACCGCACAACACCGGGACCAAACCCTAACCAGGGCCTGGGAAAGTGTCGTAATAATTGATGGTAAACCCCAGAAACCTGGGGCTGAATTAATGTTCCCACGATTTATTGTTCTTCAGGATATGTTGTATCGGGTGAACCAAATCCGAGGTGAGCCCGTTGAACAGTTGGTGGTGCCCACCGCATATCGCAAGCTGGTTATGGAGCTTGCCCACCAACATGTTCTTGGGGGACACTTGGGGTGGCAGAAAACCCAGGACCGCATACTGCAGCGGTTTTATTGGCCCGGTGTGTTCAAGGAGGTAGAAAATTATTGTAAGTCCTGTCCGACCTGTCAGATAAATAGCCCCCAGCCACATTTCCGTAGTCCTCTGGTACCTCTTCCAATTATTGAGGTCCCGTTTGAGCGAATCGCTATGGATCTAATTGGGCCTGTACCAAAGTCTGCCAGGGGCCACCAACACATTCTGGTAGTTCTCGACTATGCAACTCGGTATCCGGAGGCGGTGCCTCTGCGACATACCTCAGCTAAGCTCATCGCCAAAGAGTTAATGGAAATGTTTTCCGTGTGGGCCTGCCAAAAGAGGTTCTGACAGACCAAGGGACCCCTTTATGTCCAAAGTTATGAGGGAACTGTGTAAATTGTTGCGTATAAAGCAGTTACGGACGTCCGTTTACCATCCGCAAACAGACGGTCTTGTCGAGAGGTTTAACCAAACTTTAAAAAATATGTTAAAAAGGGTGGTGTCTAGAGATGGGAAGGACTGGGACCTGCTTCTGCCCTATCTCATGTTCGCAGTGCGAGAGGTGCCCCAGGCCTCTACTGGGTTCTCGCCCTTCGAACTGCTTTATGGCAGACACCCTCGAGGCCTGTTGGATATTGCCAAGGAAGCGTGGGAACAGCAACCTGTCCCCCACAAAAGTGTCATTGAATATGTCACCCAGATGCAGGAACGGATGGAAAGGGTGTTGCCGCTGGTCCGGGAGCATATGGAGGCAGCGCAACAAGCCCAAAGTAGGGTGTATAATCGTCAGGCTCGGGTACGGGACTTCAATCCGGGAGATCGGGTTTTGGTTCTGGTACCCACCCTTGACAGCAAGTTCCTAGCTAGGTGGCAGGGCCCCTATGAGGTGATCGAGAAGGTAGGGAAGTAAATTACAAGGTACACCAGCCAGGCGGCGCAAGCCGGAGCAGGTGTACCACGTGAATTTACTAAAGCCGTGGAAAGATAGGAACATGGCCGACGACAACAGCCCCCGGCCAGGGCTTCTAGGTGAGAAGGGTCCAGCCCCACAGTTCGAGGCCTGTGAAGCAGTAACCACGGTAAAAATTGCAGACAGCCTGTCTTCCAAACAAGTTCAGGAAGTCAGGGAGTTCATCAGTCGGAACACGGATGTGTTCTCGGACCTCTCTGGCCGCACGTCTCTCATCCAACATGACATCGTCACTGAGCCTCAGGCCAAGATCCGGTTAAAACCATACCGGGTACCCGAGGCTCGGCGACAGGCCATCGCGGAGGAAGTGCAAGTAATGTTGAAGCTCGATGTCATTGAGGAGTCGAAAAGTGAGTGGGCCAGTCCCATAGTCCTGATACCCAAGCCGGATGGGACATTGCGGTTCTGCAACGATTTTCGCAAATTAAATGAAATGTCCAAGTTCGATGCGTATCCCATGCCCCGGGTAGACGAGCTTGTTGAGAATTTAGGGCAAGCCTGTTATTTTTCTGTGCTAGACCTCACTAAAGGATACTGGCAAGTACCCTTAACGGAGTCGGCCAAGGAAAAAACTGCTTTTGTTACCCCGCAGGGCCTGTATCATTATAAGGTGTTACCCTTTGGCCTGCATGGCGCCCCCGCCACCTTCCAAAGGTTAATGGATATTGTGCTGCGACCTTATCGTCGGTACGCCTCGGCCTACTTAGACGTTGTAATCATCCACAGCACCGACTGGGAAAGCCATTTGCCCAAAGTGCAGGCGGTAGTGGATGCCCTGAGGAAAGCTGGTCTAACCGCCAATCCAAAGAAGTGTGCGATTGGGTTGCAAGAGACCAAATACCTGGGATATGTAATTGGGCGGGGAGTCATCAAGCCGCAGGTAACTAAAGTGGAAGCCATACGTAACTGGCCCCGACCGGTCACTGCCAGGCAGGTAAAGTCCTTCCTGGGAATGATAGGGTACTACATGCGGTTTGTGCCCCACTTTGCCACAATAGCAGCGCCGTTGACAGACCTATTGAAGGGGCGAAAGTCTGGGAAGGTTAGCTGGAGTGAGAAGGCGGAGGAGGCTTTCTCCGCGTTGAAGTCGGCCCTCTGTGGGTCCCCGGTTTTGGTGACACCCGACTTCAACCGGGAGTTTGTCGTACAGACCGACGCCTCGGAGGTAGGCCTCGGTGCTGTGCTGTCTCAGGAGGTCAACGGGGAAGAACATCCCGTTGCCTTCCTGAGCCGTAAGCTCAGTCCCGCCGAGACCAGGTATAGCATAATGGAGAGGGAGTGCCTGGCTATCAAGTGGGCACTCGAATCTCTCCGCTACTACCTGTTAGGGAGGAGGTTCCGTCTGGTGACCGACCATTCCCCTCTCAAGTGGATGAGCCAGGCCAAGGAGAGGAATGCTCGGGTCACCAGGTGGTCCCTATCCCTGCAGAACTTCAAGTTCTCCGTGGAACATAGGGCAGGCCGCTTGCAGGGGAATGCAGATGCCCTTTCCGCGTCCACTGCCTCACATGTGTCCACCCCTCAGGGTTGAACAAAGGGGGTGTGGTAAGGTGCAGGGTGCCGTCGTGGATGGCAGGTATGTGTCACCGAGGTTCATAGCCTCGGTGAGGTAAGAGCTGTTTTTGTTGATGTCAGCAGCAGCTAGTGCTACTGACATAGTTTTAAATAGCATGGCTGCAAAGCCGATCCGGGCCGGCTCTTACCGGGAGCAGCTAAAGTGTAGGGTGGGTGGCTGCTCCCCACGACCCAGTCCTGGTTTTGGGCTGGGTTTAAAAACTCAGCCAGCACCAGCAGCTGGGGGCTGTGATTGTCCTGGAGCTGCTAACAGCCCTGTGGAGTTCTATGACCTGGAGGAAAGAGCTCAGCAAGGTGGTGTTTTTCCCTGCAACTTGAAGGTGGAATCTCCTGCGGCTGGGCCGACTGCTAGGTGCGAACCCTCACCTAAACCTCCCAGGTGACTGAACCCTGTGTTGGCCTGTTTTGTTTGGCCACATTATTTCTGTTATGTGTGAATTATCACCAAGAGACTGTTTTTCATTTATGTTGTGCAAGTGTGAATAAAACACTGTTTATTGCACATGCTGGACTCCTTGTTTTGCCTCAGTACTGCACCCGCACCGCTATCTACCAGAGCGACTCCCCACAGGATATACAGTATTAGACTTTATGGGATCCGATGAGCTGAAGTAAGTTATTCACGAAGTTGTGCATGGCTTCGTTAAATAACTTCGGTAGTTGATTTTAAAAGTGGAAAACCACTTTAAAACTTGAAACCAAACTGTGCTTCGGTTCCACTTTAAAAATCGATTCGTTACCCCAAAGCGCCAGGAATTCAACTTCGGGACAAATCGAATTTTTCCTGAAAGTCGGATCGAATTTTACTTCATAAACTTCTATTCTCTCATTTCAAGTTACTATCCTCACAGGTCTGTGACTGGGCCATTGTGTTGACTCCTCATGTGGTTGCCACCCTCCCCACTCTCTGACTGGGCCACTATGGTGACGCCTCATGCAGTTGCCACCCTCTCCTCTCTGTGACAGGACCACTAGTGTCCATGTTTGGCCTGGTTAACATCACCATTTATTTTACCCTTCTTTTATTTTGTCAGAAGAACAGGAAAATGAAAAACACAACAGATCCTGTCTTTGGAGCATCAGTAAGGCCTTTATAACGCGGTTGCTATTTTGCATCAGAATTGGCTTATGATTTGGAAGCCAAAAGCAGGAGTGGGTACAAAACACACAAGGCATGCAAATATTCCAATCATGTGTCATCTCTGTTTTGGATCCACTCCTGGATTTTTTGGCTTTAGCAATACTGATGGATTACTGACCAAATGCTGACCGTGTGAAGACGAATGCTCAAAAGACAGCATCCGTTTTTTTGAGGGGTTTTTCTTGTTATGGATCAGAAGAAGGGCAAAAGAAACAATGTCAACACTTACTGCTAACACAGTGTCCACTCTGTCACGGGCCACTACTTGTATCAGCATGTAAGAAAACAGGTTCTGTAGAAATCTATGTGTAATTAGCTGATGGTGTAAAAAGAGTGTGCGCTTTAACTCTTGGGTCGCGGCAGGGTTCGTTATACCTCATAGCTGTCAATCAATACAAGCAAAAAAATAAAACCAAAGCTAGCTCACCCGCTTTAACTGGTGGCGTCCCACGTGCATGAAGAATGAAGGACCAGCACAAATTGAAGAAGGAAGCTTCAGCACTGTAGGAAGTTCTCATAAAAGCAGTTTCTTCATTATTGCAATAAATCCACAAAGGTTCAGTACAAAATACAGTAAACTACAGGGTGGGCCATTTATATGGATACACCTTAATAAAATGGTAATGGTTGGTGATATTAACTTCCTGTTTGTGGCACATTAGTATATGTGAGGGGGGAACTTTTCAAGATGGGTGGTGACCATGGGGCCATTTTGAAGTCGGCCATTTTGAATCCAACCTTTGTTTTTTCAATAGGAAGAGGGTCATGTGACACATCAAACCAATTGGGAACTTCACAAGAAAAACCATGGTGTGCTTGGTTTTAACGTAACTTTATTCTTTTATGAGTTATTTACAAGTTTCTGACCACTTATAAAATGTGTTCAATGTGCTGCCCATTGTGTTGGATTGTCAATGCAACCCTCTTCTCCCACTCTTCACACACTGATAGCAACACCGCAGGAGAAATGCTAGCACAGGCTTCCAGTATCCGTAGTTTCAGGTGCTGCACATCTCGTATCTTCACAGCATAGACAATTGCCTTCAGATGACCCCAAAGATAAAAGTCTAAGGGGGTCAGATCGGGAGACCTTGGGGGCCATTCAACTGGCCCACGACGACCAATCCACTTTCCAGGAAACTGTTCATCTAGGAATGCTCAGACCTGACACCCATAATGTGATGGTGCACCATCTTGCTGGAACAACTCAGGGAACGTGCCAGCTTCAGTGCATAAAGAGGGAAACACATCATCATGTAGCAATTTCGCATATCCAATGGCCTTGAGGTTTCCATTGATGAAGAAGGCCCCACTATCTTTGTACCCCATATACCACACCATACCATCAATTTTTTTGTTCCAACAGTCTTGGAGGGATCTATCCAATGTGGGTTAGTGTCAGACCAATAGCGGTGGTTTTGTTTGTTAACTTCACCATTCACATAAAGGTTTGCCTCATCACTGAACAAAATCTTCTGCGTAAACTGAGGGTCCTGTTCCAATTTTTGTTTTGCCCATTCTGCAAATTCAGTTGTGCCGATCTGCGATCTGGGTCATCCTCGTTGAGATGCTGCAGTAGCTGGAGTTTGTAAGGGTGCCATTTATGAGTAGCTAATATCCGCCGAAGGGATGTTCGACTAATGCCACTCTCCAGTGACATGCGGCGAGTGCTACGCTGTGGGCTCTTGCTGAATGAAGCTAGGACAGCCACTGATGTTTCTTCATTAGTGACAGATTTCATGCGTCCACATTTTGGCAAATCCAACACTGAACCAGTTTCACGAAACTTAGCAAGCAGTTTGCTAACTGTAGCATTTGAGATGGGTGGTCTCGTAGAGTGTCTTACATTGAAATCTGCTGCAATGACCCGGTTACTGCGTTCACC